>CACRXP010000008.1:1171903-1232144 GCA_902702965.1 Spirometra erinaceieuropaei | reverse complement strand
TTCACTTTCCAGAGAAGGCCCTATTATGAGTGGTGTCCAACAAGGCACCGTTTTTGGTCCTCTTTTGCTCCTGCTTTACATAAAGGATATCTCAGCGACAGTTAACCATTCTCAATCATTTATTTATGCCGATGATCTCAAATGTGTAAATTCTTTCAATAAATCTGCGAGTCTTTATTGGCTGCAGAGAATCCAAGCTGACTTGATCTCTCTCTCAGCTTGCAGCTCAAAATGGCTAATGGAATTCTCTCCGTCTAAATGTCGCTATATGTGTTTTGGACCTGAGAGGCTATCCGAATCAGTGGTCTTTCAAGGCACACCTATGACTGAATGTACCTCCATCAAGGATTTAGGTTTAAGATACACTAGTTATCTTGATTTTCGCCACACGCTGACAGAATTACAGCCAAAGCTGCCCAGATATGGGGCTTTCTTTCCAACAATTTCTATCTTCCTGAAAATAAATTAAGGCTCTATCGTATGTTTGCACTTCCCATTTTCGAGCATTGTTGCCCATTCTTTGGCTTGATGAACCAGGCTAGTCGTTCAGTAATTGAAATTGTCCAAAGACGTTTTTCTAAAAAAACTTTTAGATATGGAGCATCCAAATATCTCCTACTCAGATGGATGCCAGCTAATTAACCTAAACTTTTTATGGGTTCGAAGACTAGAAGCAGGCTTCTGTCTCCTCTTTCGCATTAATAATAGTTCAAATCTTCCTCGAATTTCAGCCCTTACCCCTTGTAGTCGTCCATACCATCTTCGCAACTCTTCCTTGATTATACCTCCGCCAGCTTCCTCCACCTCTAAGCGCTCTCTTTTTTCGTTTCCATATATATTTTCCTCTGGAGTAACCTTCCAGTAAATATATGATCTTCGGATAATCTACATACCTTTAAGAGAAGGCTACGCCTTTATCTAAGTACTGACTCGATTAAACTTTTATTTTCCTCATACATCCCAGACAGCATTCTCTATGATACCGAGCAAGGGCCACCGGGAATTTAGTATGCCGCCATTTACTTTCCGTATCTGCTCACATTTGCTTCCTTCGTTAGTTGTATCGCTTTCTAAGATCCCTAACCAGAAATGTTATTTTTTCCATTTTTCGGTCCATGCATTGTGCCTTCACAGAATGCGCTCCTTCGACGCTCTCGGCGAAGCCTTCTGTACTCGCCATATACTAGTAGTCTGCTCGCATCTTTCTTGCCCCCTCCTCGGCTGGACTCGGCTGAATGTAACCGATCGCATCTGGGTTCCTATCGCCTCGAAATAGGTTTTAAGTTCACCACTTTGACATGAATGGCCTCATCCAGCACATGAGTTCTGCCTCGAGGATGCCCGTTTCGAACCTTTTACTCAAGGCCACATACAGGCCAGTCCTACCTGACCCGCCTACTTACCCCTTCATGAATTCCGTTATGTAATGTCATATGCAGGCCGATCCTGTGTGTCCTTTATATATTAGGGAGCGAGAGTTTTTTTTCTCCTATAGTTCTAATCCAGTCATAGTCATGTTGTTTATTTTAGGAGTTTTTTTCACTGCTCAATCAACATTCCTCTTAACATGCTACTTATTCAACAACTATGAAGTAATCATTGTATAAATTGTGTATACCTCATCTAAAATTCAAAAATTCGTGCAAATGTTATTCTTACTTGCTATGATAAGGCCCCTACGGGTCTTAAACAAAAAATTGTTATTATAATTATTAGTACTGAGGTACAGTTATTGAAATTCCAGTCAGACGAAAGTCCTGCTTATCTTCGTTGGTTACATCTACCGTCGGAAAATGTCCAGTGGGAACCTTCCAACTTCTCTGTAATCATCTTTAGTCCGAAAAATTAGATTCTGCATAACTTTTATAACGACCTGTTACGGGTCGCAACTGTTGTCCTCGTATGCTTGAAGTCCTCTAACCCTGAACTCACCACTGCAAAACGACCTTGTGGATATCCCATCAAATGATGCGATTCTCAAGAAGTGACAGACGGCATAAAGCAAATTTTCATCACACCACCTACCTCCCGCAATAGCTGCGTCTCAGATTGCGTAAACCTCTGAACGACGACTTGTTATGTTGCAGCACGCAACGAACTATGCTAATGCGTAAGCCCCGCGTGTTTCCTTTTTGTGAAAAAGTTGTGTCCACATCCAGTTCTAGCTGTAATTTTCTTATTCTGAGCATCAAACTGCGCTCAAACCACCCCCGCATTTATGGTCTGAATACATATGCATTAGACGGGGATAAGCTGGTAGATGACGGTGGGTCTGGTTCCTTCATTCACAAGTTGAAGAACCTCTTAACTAATATATTAGCAGGGAATTTAACGATTTCAGCGAGATCTAGAGTGAGGCAACGAGTCATATACCTGGTCCTGGTGCTGATGAAAAACCCCTCTAGCATTCACGAAAAGTATTCAAAGACATTTCCCAGCAAGAGTAGTCACACCACGTTTCTATAAAATTATGCACCCTAATCTGATAGTCAGCAGAGAATGTACGAAAGCAGATTTCAACATGAGGATGAATGAGTTGAGGTTTGTATACAGGGTGTGTTTGCTCATAGGAGATCTAGGGGGAGTCTGGAGATCGGTTAAAACGATTTAACTAGACCCTGTCCGATGTCGTGAACCAGCGAGTCTACTCACAATGACTAGTCGACCTATCCCGTTAACCTACGACCTTAACAGTCATTTGCAGAAAAAGAAAGGAGTGAAAGAAATTTGGGAAACCGGCCCACAACGAAATCACGATAAATTTCGTCGGCACGGGTTAGTTTGGTGCAGAAGTGCTATGAAACGTGATTTTTCGGCAGGCCAAAGAGAAGCCTGCGATTTTATTTCACTATGTCGACAGTTGGCAAAAAAACAAGAACCCAGCCACAGAACTTGGAATAATGCCGTCGTATAATTTGTTGAAAATTGCGAGAAAGTTGAACAGTTGGGCCAATTTTTTGCTCATGCATTCACTAGGGAAACAGGGTTTTATTTTCATAACTTGAACGGTCCTGTTGCATTCGTCAGCCGAGTGCTCTGACCTGTGGCCTTTACACCAGTTTTTTGCGGAAATAGAGATGCAGGCTCTTAAAGACGCCAAGCCATGGGGTCCCGGAAATATACCGGCGAACAGATTGGAGAACTTTCCAAGTCCCTAGCGCATATCCTTCATTCAGCATTTGAATCGGGGACACTGCAATCCGAAAGAAAGACCGCAAATACCCACCCGATATATACGAGTGCGATCAAAAACCATTTCAAACACTTATCTCTTTCCTCAATCTAAACTGCATCCGTCGCAAAGTAGTCGAGGTCATACGGATGATTGACGTTTAAGTCTCTGAATGAGAACCGCGTATTCTTAGGGCTCCCAGAAAACATTGTACAAAATTTTTTTTGAAAATGGAATAAATGGCAAAATGCTGACGTGGATGGTCGAGTTTCTTGCGGAGAGTTTACAACTCGTATGCGCTGGTGTCCTGGAATCATCGCCTACAACCGTTTTAAGTGCTAATTACGTGGGCTGTTACTCTCCCTGGTCTATATCAACGACTGTATCGATAATGCACGCTGCAGTATCATCATGTTTGCTGATCATTTTAGACTCTGGAGAACCATCAAGTCTGGCGCTGATGGGCAGATGCTTCAAGAGAGTGTTCTCTGACTTAACAGCTGATCCTCTTCGTGGTTCCCAAAGTGTAAGTATGACAAGTGCGTGCTCCTAGCAGACTGTAAACCTTGATGGGAAAGTGTTCGGCAAAACCTATGAAACATTCTTTCGGTCGCAATAGGGGCATGCTGTGTAGGCCAGACGTCCGTAGCTCACGAGGAATTATCATTTGTTTCATGAATCTAACCCTGACTGGGACAGTTTTGAATCTTTACATACTCTTAGGGGCGGTACAGTCCTGTCCGACTCGCATATTTATCTTCCCATAAGCGACAGTTATTTCTCCCTAAAACTAATTAAATCGCGTTCATTTTGCCGTTTTCGAAAAAAACGAGGGTGTTTCTCGTATCTGACTGCCTATTTTAAAAACACGAACTGAATGCTGTACAGTTTGCATACTTATTTTTTATTACTGTGACAGTGTTATTAGAGGTACTAAATAAGACAACTACTGGAACGAATGCAGGCGAGGACTACGTAGATGGCGAAGAATATTTTCTGTCCTAATGTACAAAGTAAGACTAGCAGCACATAATTTATTTTTTCCAAAACACAGGCAAATGGGTAGTGACCTATTGAATTGCTGGAGGTCGTGAGTGCGTCCTATATTTCGAGGACTTCTCTGGACTGGCTCAAGCGACCGCCTGTGTGGTTACGCCTTGAAACTCCAGTGGATGTTGACCCATACTTATGTGCGAGATGGACTTTTCACAAATAGCTGTTGGAGTCTTAAACGGATCGCCTATTGTGGCGTTGCTTTCAGATGTTGTTGAAACATTTGAATGCAGATTTATTCGCTTTCTTAAAAAGCCGCCGTGCATATAATGAAGATTATATTAATAGCGGCGGAAAACGTCCGGTTCACACTCACAGAAGACTCTACACTTCCCACAACTGCTTCTGTGAAAGTGGGCCATCCTCCTTTTTCGGATATGAAGATAGAGCTCAAGGATGAAGTTCCCATCCCCTACATAAATTGGCTCAAAGTTCAGATATTTGTCTTTCGTATATTTTCTTATGGGAATGTCTTAAAGCTGGACTTTGCTAAGAAAACGTTCAGGCAAGTTGGCAGTATTAAATTTCAAACTATGCAGGTCATCTAAATTTTGTTGTAAGGGGACGATTCATTGCACTGAAACTTGGCTGTGAATTTCACGCGAAGGCACTCTGTTCGGTGTGCAGCCACCTTTCTGGTAGGTAGATGACTTTGAACTACACAAAATGCCGTAGGTTCGGTCATAACCAGGGACGTTCTGTCTAACGTGGCCGAGCAGATTCAAACTTCATATGGGCGTTCATGAGTAGAGGTTCGATATGTGCACGTAGCCGTATGTCGTCCCTGTTTGAATTACCCGATGAAGGACTTGACAAACGTGTATCGTCGACTAGGTGTGATCTCACTGTATAATGAATGAAAACCAGCCCTGGTTTCTTCCACGGGGGTAAAACGATTCGAGTCACCTACTTTACGCTACCCCAGCCAAGGGCACTGCATGTCGAATACACGTAAAAGGCGCAAACAGACTTTGCCGTCCTTTATGGACTTTATCAAGTGATACCCAGCTAATCGTAGACAAGAGGTTTTAGTGTGATACTCGTTTTCCGATGAGAGCCATATTCAAGTGTTGCCCTCAATTGATGCCGCCTTAGGTTCTCCTTTGTTTTTGACTGACATTAATAATATCTCGTCAGCAATTCAACAATCTCAATCGCTTAGTTACGCTGACGACCCCAAGTACGTATATTCGTTCTCCAAATCTTCGACCCAATATTGCCTGGAGCAAATCTATTCTGACTTACTTCCCCTTCCTGCGCAGAGCTCAAAATGGCTAAGGGGATCCTCCCCATCCAATTGCCGCTAAATGTGTTTTAAACCTGAAAGGCTGCTACAACCAGGGGTTTTCCGAAGCACACCTATGAGTGAATGTGCCACTATCAAGGACTTAGGTTTAAGTTACGCCAATATTTTAGATCACTCGCCACACATAGACAAAATAACGGCCAAGGCTATTAATATTTGTGGCTTTGTTTGTCCTTCCCATTCTGGTGTATTTTTCCTTTTCTTCGGTTTGATGAACGAGACTGCCTGTTCTAAAATTAAAAATGCGCAAAGGCGTTTAACGAAAACACTTAAGTGCAGCACATCCAAATATTTCCTACGCAAATAGATCCCCGCTAACTAAACAAAAATTCCTATATGTTCGGAGCCTGGAAGCTGGCTTCTGTCTTCTTCTCCGCGTTAATAAAGTTCAAACCTTCCTCAGATTCTAGTCCTTACCCCCGATATTCATCCATATAATGGTCGCAATTTTTCCTTGATTATACCGCCTCTGGCTCCTTCAATTTCTAAGCGCTCTCTTTTCGTCGCTTCAGGGTACACCTTTAGTTGGAATAACCTTTCAATCCTCAGATAATCCGTATACTTTTCAGATAAAACTGCACTTTCATCTGAATAATGATTAGTTTAAACAGTTATTTTCCTCATTCTCCCCGATAAACCTTCTTCATGGCACTGAAAAAGGACCGTAGAGAATTTAGGGACGTCGTTGCCAAACTGACGTATCCTCCCACATTCCTCACCTTGTATCTGGCATCACTTCTTGGGGTATCTCATCATAAATTTCGATCTTTTGACATCTCAGTCCCAGAACGCAATGTCCTTCCCAACCAGCTTCCCAAAGAATTACTAGGATAATGCTGAGGCATGCGCTATAAGCCGATTTCGTCTCGCTTCTCGGCGACCCTTATCAGGAACCCCTTCCGGCCTCTGAGATTTCGAGCTCTCGACGAATAAGTTAGTCCCACCCTGGGTCTGCCAACATCTAACATCCCTATGTTGATCCATCCAAGGCCCTTGAAGATTTTGTCCTGTCCCTCTATATCCATTCGCGCACGATAATTTTTGTGGATTTAAAAGTTATCCCCCAAAGTCGACCCCCACTGATCAGCTGACGATCACAACGGGCTCCTTAGTTTTCCCCATCTGCCAGTGGTTTAGTCGGCCAGCAAAGAAACGTCATGATCGCATCTCCTCACATTTTAGTGACCTCCGCAGTCCTTAATATCCCTTCCTCGCATGGACTCTAAGCTGACTGTGACCTGGCCCCTCCTATCTCGCCACCTTAACTGCTGCGTTTGCTGGCAACTCAAAGTATAAGAATCGCATCCGCATCGAACAACTCCATCCGATTTCGGAATTTAACTTTGACATGAACTGTTTTAAATCCTTATATACTCATACTTGCGGGACGGTCCTGTCCGACCCGGATACACACCTTCCAATGAGCGAGAGTTTTTCTTCCTAAAAAACTAATTAAATCACGTCCATTATTATTTTTCGAAAAAAATCAATGATTTTTTTCACTGGTCCCTCATCAGATTTTCATGTAAGACCGCCTTTCATAAGTACGAAGTGAACACTGTGCAGTGTCCGCCTACTTGTTAAGAAATTCACCCGAAAATTTGTCGTAAGTTACATAGAAAATGCCCTTGGGGTAATCATCAAAACAGTCTATTTATTTATTTTCACACCATCCATTGAACAATTAGGAAAGGGTTAAATTTTATAGCGTTGTGGTAGCCGATAAAGATTGGCATGCTCAGTCCGTGTGTATGTGTGAGCATCTTAGGCTAACGGTTTCGAAGTAGAATGGATTATCAGGCAATTCAAGGAGCAAATGTGGTCAGTAACAAATGATCCCCGCACGATGACCATCCCTAAGGACGTGGTGGAACACAGGGCCTGAAAAGACTTGTTTTCGAGAAATCGGTATTTATACTCACCTGCGCATCTCACGTGTTTCAAGCTATCACAAATGGCGCGCGCAGTCTACTTAGGGATGCCAACGTTTTTTTACGAAAGGCGCCTTTCGTCAAAAATTTGGCAAACAATCTTTTGTACACCAAAGTTAGTAGCGGCTGCCACCATCTCACTTGGTAGAAAATTCAGCGCTTTGACAAATCGTTGGCTGGAGAAAATGTTTATTGATCAAGTCGCTGTACATTCGCTCACTACTTTGCACGGGTGGCCGCGTAGGTGACTTGTGCATGTAAGTTCAGAGACGTCATCCGGTCTCGGCGAGCAGCAATGACCATGAAAAACCTGGGACCCGGCAATACAATATGGTGTCTCTCATAGAAGTCAAGGGTTTTTCGGAATAGTCTACTAGAAATAATTTTAGACGTACGTATGATCTAGTCAAACGTATCACTTGCCGTTTGAATCACCTTCTAAAAATTATAAGTAAAATCTGATTTACAATCGTCTGTTGTCTTGATTGTTTTTTTCTTTTCAAGCATTCTCAACGTAGTGTCGTCGGTGATGCATGGCAGTAAGGAGTCTTACACCGCTCTCGCCGTACATTTAGGGTAAGTGGTGACGGTGCCAACGTCAGCATTCCCATTGTGTCCAATGAGCGAAAGTGTCGTACGACGATAATATCACAGATAAGATAGGAAACCTCACCAAAGTACATAAACAGTGGTACAGGTCATATCTGTCTTTCGCCGACTATGTTGGGAACAAAATACATTTCTTTGATTCGAATATAACTTATCGTAAAAGAATGGAGAGCGATTAATACTACCGTCTGAGCGCTAAAGAGCCGTGGGTCTCCTGAAATGACGGTGTGTAAAACGTTGACTTTGGTGCACCTGGGTTCTAAGGCCTGGCAACAGTGTTGCAAATGTCAAAGTTCAGCCTTCCAGCGAAGCCGACGAAAAATGCATTTATCAGTTTCATTAGAAATAGAGGTTGCTCTGCATGCCTATGCTTTGTTTCGTTGGTCAGAATGATGTGGAGCCCCATCAGATTTTTCAAAGAAATATGCGAATCCCAGTAATACCATGGATGGCTGCGGAAACACGCTAACCTGTAGAAAACGCGGCTAATGACGCCTATCAAGACTACTAAGTCACAAACAACGCTATAGCATGATTTTATTCTCCTATTCTCTTAGTAGCTTTAAATGACTCAGCATATTTGTTTATTTTGTTATGCCGTGGCGTTTGTTTTGTCAGCCTACTTTATATCCAATTCGTTGGTCGTTTAGTTGTGTCCATACTCATTGGTTCGTTTGCGTGTCGTTATTTAGATAGTCAGCCAGTCGCATTACGGACATTACTCCTGTCACACAAGCTTAATCCTAATGATCGTCCTCACTCATTTCAGGTTCCACCTCTGGGTCCACAAATTAGCAGTTTGGCTTTCAACTTCCGCAAAGTTTTGTAGCCACTTAAGGTCATCTTGACCCCTGATAGCATTCTACTCGTTCAGGGCTAGCCCGGTCGCGGGCTAGTGTTGCGATAGACCATATTTTTTTCAGCAATCCTAGCGAACACTTTCCGCACGGGGATAGTAGATTGACACGCCTTCTTGGGTGAGTTGAGGGCGTTATAGCCCAGGGCTATTTAAGTCGCCAGACAGGGCCTAAATTCCGGACACGGTGCGTGCGTGCACCCTGCATGCGTGCGTACACGCAAGGGGACCCCCAGGCGTGGCGTGCAAAATGCACTCGGGTGAGCATCAAGGGGGGGGGCATAGCAGAAAAGCTCATTTCCTCGCGTAGATCGAGCACTATCAGCCAGTCAGGTTACCAGCCCTGCACTAGCCCGCAAGTCAAACGGGCTAGCAAGTGTCAAGCCCTGGGCGACCAAATGCTATCAAGGACCCTGGAGTCAGAAACTAGCGGGCGAGAATGTCTCGCGATCGTCAAAGTTCGGAATTTCCCGACTAAGGTATTAGAACAAGCATATCCCGTCGTATGGTACTGGAGTGACGTTGCATCTCGTCTAGACATTGGTTGGCATAAGCTGTTATGTGTTCGCATGAACAGTCTGCCTCAGGTTGGCCAAAACTGCGCCAATGACAAATCTATCTTCTGGGGCTATTGTGCACCGCTGGTTCAGGTCGTCGCCATCGGGGAGGGAGGGGGGGCGGCAGAGGTCAGGTTGTCTTCTAGAGAAGACAACACTTGTGAGGATTCCGTTGTTCACGCGAAAGCGCGTTTCTTTTTCGTTAAACGGTTGAGGTGAGATACAATCTTAACAAGATGAACCGCAGTAGTTGGAAGGCAACCTTAGAATGAACCACACGCCTGTCTAAAATTACGACGTCGGTCACTCGTGCATCTGAAGAGGTCTCCCAGGGTCGGTACCGAGGCCAGTTTTAAATCCTACATGCCCAAGAAAGCGACCTGAGGCTAATGGAGCTGACTGATTTCAGTCTAAAACGTGTATGCTTTCCGCTTAAGGAAAATCATATGTTCCTCTATGCATTTAAGAAGATACCATGTACAGTCCATAAAGTTTTGCGATGGATGCGGACTGTGTTGCATACTTCATGAGTTGCATTTATAAAAGGACGGGTACGATGCTGTATGAATGGATGCTGCACGGTCGTAAGTGTCATAATTAGAAACCTTTTTTAACCGAAAGGCACTCCTCTCTTCGAGTATAAAATGTGAAGACTACGTGATTTGCTACCAAACGAGTAAAAGAAAACACATTTCTGCGCATGTCTGCTATAAAATACATTTGAATTTATAAGGAAATCGGAAAGCATTGGGAAAAATGCATACTCCTTGAGTAGCCATTTTTGTCGAGTGCAGTCTTTACAGGGGGTGGGAAAGAAGTACACTCGAAAGCAAACATCCTGGCGAGTCCGAAATATTATAGGATTATGCCGCATGATAACCAGTATTACAACCCCACCCACGTAATCCTTCCTGGTCGAAAACGCACTTCAGCATTTCGGCCAACATTTCATGCGAGTGGTCACATGCTGTATATGAACATTCAGGCATTCCCTTACACGGTCGGTACGCGCACTAGTCTGAGCCGTTGACACCTCTGCCTGAGATTGCGGTAGCAGTTTCTGGGTAGCTAGTCTCTCCCCCCGCTGTTTGTCTCCCTTGTTTTTTCTGCCAACTGAAACTTTGCTCTATTTTGGACAACTGAGGTACACTCATTACTTTGGCCGGTGCAATGCAACAACGGCGGAAAAAAACCTTACAGGCTTGCAGACAGCGTTTTCTGCCTAGTACTGTTTTGGTCCGTAACCATTTTATATGTTTCTAGTCGGTTATATCGGCATCCAATCACACCTAAAAGTATTACCGCTGTATGATCCACAAAGAGTCATTGGTTATGTCCGAGAACCTGTTGGTTTTGTAACAGACCCTCGGTGAAGGTCGTTTCCCTGTTTGAGGACGAACTTTGTTGGCAGAAAGGCCCTGTCGTCTGCAGTGGGTGTGACTGAGATGTGAGCTACTAATATTCTGCCCAATTCAGAATTTTCCATGGATGGTTACATTCCCTGCATTGCAGGCAGACAGTAAGACCGATTTGATGGAGGGGGAGGGGCAGGGCGCTGCATTTCATTTTTGCACTCTCTACCCCTAGCCACTCAAGTCGACCTACGTAATGGTAACCTTGAATACTTGAGTCCTGTAAGTTCTAGAACGGACCTATTGTTGGGGGCTCCTTCTTCCGAGCCGGATATTCAGTTTGGCCGTGCTATGTCTATCGCCTGAGCAAGGTACCTCATACTAGTCAGTGTAGTCCCAAGACCACGTTTTTTTTCTTGTAGACAAGGTTCTATGTGTTGAACGTAGGGCTGTTTGATGAGCCCTGTCCAGGCTTGTTTTCCGACTGGTTTAAGATGTTCCGTCATGTCTGAGCTACTTTAGTCATGAAGTGCTGCGTAAAACTATGGTCTAGGTTCTTTCGTGTATTCTTCTTTCGGATGTGCTATGCCTCTGACAAATGAATCAGTAGTGCTTGGTCGCGTACTAGCGCGTTTCTAGCGCCAGATTATCTTCACTTCAGTCCGTTGCGTTGCTTACGTTGATGTGCCTCGTCAGCCGCCGACAACATTAGTGTGCAGATGCTTCTTATATGACGAAGTGCATTTTTCTCCAGCAAGGACATGGACCGGTCGTGTTTTACGCATTTCTTTTACAACAGAAGAAACGTTGGTCAAATGCCTCGATTTTGCTTTGGATAATTCCTTTCCATATCCGATATAGTGGACTCCGCACGCCTCTCCACCGATAAAGGCCGAATATAATGGTTGCGAGGACCATCTTATCTTGATAGACAGTGTAGAAATAGGTTTTGAGCCAATGTTCTGTTTGTTGTCTCTAGGTTGGTGGTGGCGATGGCGTAGGATTAAGAGCCACCGCACGGAACTCGGGCAGGCGACAGTGGACGCGCCCAAATTGATGTGAAGTATCCCCATGATGTCGCGACGTGCGTTGACTACCTCGTTCGAGAGGACTTTTCAAGTAGTCCAGATCTGGACAAGAGTACTGTCCATCGACGACCGCCAAAGAGTGGAGATGGTCAAGGCCTGTGTTCTTGCGTTCTGTCTTATTTTCATTCCTAAAGAAAGACAGAAGAGTGGCTAAGTTCTATAGCGATCTCGACTTCTCATGCTTGTTTACTTACCTTATGCTGCCAGAGCGTCAGTCTTGAGGCAGTGCATATAGAATTTCACAGGAAAACTGTTCTCTTCTAGCGCCTTGTTTTTGATCAGCCTCAGTATTACGTATGTTATCTTTTCCTAAGGAGGGCCACACAACACAATAGGCAGGAGAAAGAAGGAGCCCCGTCTCTGATAGGGAGGTGAGAATGGGTTTGTCGTCAGAGTTGACAATGCGCTTGAAGTGTTCACTCCGGCACTCAATGTTGCCAAGCTTCTAGCATCTAAACCACCATTTGCATCGGAAAGACTCACTCAGTGTGTGGGACCTACTGCTGGCTAGGAGGATTATTCGGTGGAACTGTTCCATGTTGTTAAAAGCCTGAGACCTACCCCATGGAAGTCATGTTGACTCAGTAGTCTTATGGTCTTTTCTGGTCGTCTTGCCGTTATTTTATGGAGTCCGATAACTTGAGTTGTCCGGACAGACAACTAGAGAGTTTTTGGACTGATTTGGTCTTTGCGGTGCCACACCAGGAATCCAAGACCTCTCTCCACCGTCTTCTCTCGATTTGGACAGCAGGTTGAGACGAAGGCCTTCCGTTCGTAGCGACGACTGAGTTGGAATGCCGTAATTGTACGATGTTGAGGTGTCTAGCACCGCATTTTGGTCACGGATAAGAGGCGAACCTTCGGGCTTGCGCTGACGAAAACATGTTCTGCTCCGTAGACGTTGTCGATTTCACACTCCCTTCTCGTGCGATAACCGAACTTAACTGGCTGACCGCAAGACCATCGTAGGAATATTGGGTCAACAGATGTTTGAAGCACTTGTCGCTGATAGGCACGCAGTTCCGTTTAACAAGACTTGCCACACATTCGTCATTGTCGTATCGAGAACCAAACCCAAAGCGGCTAATAAGGCGGTTGACTGAACAGTCGACTGACTAAGCCCCACCATGCCAGGTGCAAACGAGAAGTTGATAGGGCGTCCTTTCACTCACACGCACGATAGCAGGTCATTGATTGGCTCCCAATGAAGTGATGATTGGTTCGTCGACTCCTAGGGGACGGTTGTCATAAAATGCCTTACGCGGAAGTTATAGAGGTCGCTATGAAGGCGGAAACGGGAATTAACTTCGAAATCTTGATTTCCAGAGGAATCGAGTTTGGGCTTTTGACATAGAGCAAGCAACAAGCACTAACATTGTATTGGTGGGGCCACTTATTATCGACCGATGAAGGTTCACTCATTCCACTATCCAGTCCTGAAAGCCCATTTTCAGCCTACTTGCCCTGCTAAACCAGGATTGCGCAGCTCGTTTTCCGCGAGCACCACAACATGGACTTCAAAATCGTATTTAAACATACACGATGAAATGTGTTTTTAATTTTTGATACATACAACGTGCCCTCTTAATGCTTATTTTTTGGTATTCTTGTGCCTCTCAGATAACTTTATAACACTCGTCTGACCTGTCTTTGCTGGACTCACTATACTATCCTCTTCCTTTTAGCTGCAAACGTCTGAAAATGAGCATGCTTTCGAGTCTAAGAGCCGAATTCGACAGTTACTTTGATGAAGTAATAGACCTTCTGTATTCCCATCTCGATAAGCAGCTCCTTCCTGCAAAGGAACACTTCCTCGCAGTACGTCTTTCCAGTTTCCACAAAACCAATTCCACTTTAAGTCGGCCAGGTACAATGTGCCCACCGGAAAGAAGATCCGCGGACTACTCTGTGTAGCTGCCTTCAAGGCCTTCTCCAGCGAAGAGGAGCAAGTCGTGACCACGCGCATGGCGAACCTCGTCGGTTGGTGCATTGAGTTGGTAGGCTGCTACTCGCTCACTTTCAGTTTCACCTGTCCACACCTTTGTAGATCCAAGCCGGCTTCCTCATTCACGATGACCTGATTGACAATTCACCCATGCGTCGGGGTCGTACCAGTTGGCCTGAACTTCAGAGGGCGGCGGGCCTGGGTCTGATCTCCGTGAATGACGGCTTGCATCTCGTCTTTTGTGCCCAACAGATCCTCTTCTCCGTTCTGGGTGAGACCGCTGCCTTGCGGGAAGTTGGTCTTCAGCTAGTTAGGTTGTTTGGCGACTGCGCTCACTTCACTTGTCTTGGGCAGGCCCTGGATATCCTAGCCAATAGCGCACCGCAGACACCGCGACCGACAGAAAATGGCGAGACGGAGACCGTCACGGCACCAAAAGTTGCCAAACTCGCTCCCGGACGACTGGCTGGCATTACTAAGGAACGCTTTGCGGCCATTGCCAAGTGGAAGACAAGTTATTATAGCTTTGTCTTACCAGTGACAGCCGGGATGCTTTTGGTGAGCACATCGTCTATGCATTTTTATTCTGGCTCATATTACGCTTCTTCCTTCGACGTTTTCTCCTAGTCGGAGATCTCGACCACTGCCTAGTGTAGTATGAATCAAGACTCCCAAAAAATAGACTAGTTTGCCTAAAGGTGTTTTCATCCAGGAAAGCTCCCTTACGGCATGCACCAAACCCATGAACCATGTCAAAGTTTGCGAAAAGTCTGAACTAATTCAGAAATCTTCCTTAGTTCATCACCTAAAACTCGAGAAAAAGAAAATAAACTATCTGGTTGCAAACGAAGCAGGGAAATGCACGGACGGTTTTATTAAGTTGCTTAAAATTGTTTTGAACGTGAAATTCAGACATTGTGTGTACTACAGGTCACCTAGTAACCTTATTACTAAGTGTTTAAGAGGCTCTGACAATCGACCGGTGTATAATGGTGAGAAGAGAGAGAGAGAGAGAGAGAGAGAGAGAATGACGCCGAGACCAGGGAATCAATCCTCATAGCACACCAGTGCATATCATGTCATAGCAAGTCTGACTACACGCTCGTATTCAGGAAAGCGACAAACACGACACAACTACTGAGCTACAACAGCAACCACCCAGTTGCATAAGGGTGCTATACCAGCGGGTAGAGACTCACTGTAGTGAACCGGAAGACAAGGTTGCAGAAGTATAATACCTTCGACGGGTGCTTAGAATGGATGACTACCCGCGCAAATTCGTCAAGCAATGCCTGTGTAAACGAGGCGAGAGACAAAATCCAACCGGCCCCACATTTTGGCGAGCTCTCCCGTACGTGAAGAATGTCTCGGAAGCCGTCAGCCGCCTCCTTACGCCCCTTGAAATTGGAGTTGCACACAGACCGGGGCAGCCATTAGGCGCCAGATCATGAAGCCGAAGGACCCAATGCCACGGCAGGAAACATCTGGAGTCGTTTACCGGGTTTGGTGCAGTTTTAGGCAAAGCAATTATGACGAAGAAACCGGAAGACTACTCCGGACGCGGTCGGCCGAGCACGCGGCAGCAGTGAGGAGGAGCGACGCCAACTCCCAAGTCAAGACTCATTCGACGATAACCAATCACACATTCGAGTTTGGCGAAGCAGAACGTCTTGCTAGAAGCAACAACCGCGTGAACTGTGAACTGCTCGTGTCATGGTTTTCCAGTCCTCATTCAATCAACAAGCACAACGACCCCCCCCCCCTTCCCCGTATTCGGCGTTGAGACTTGGCCTAGGCAAAGTAGATATCCGTGAGGAGAACATGCAGATAATCACTGTCGGCGGTATCAATTTCGGTGGTCCAAATCACCCAAGAGTCCACACAGATGACGAAATCCGGTAGTCAGCCGCTCGGCGGCGTACGATGAGTATCGGAACCGCTAATCTTGACCGGCATACAGACGCTAGTAACTGCACGCCAACGGTGTACTTCAACACCTGGCCAGTCGAGCTGTGATGCACTCGGGAGCCATCAGCTGTGATAGGCATATAGCGGCCTAGTAACTACTTTCGATAAATACTGCAGCACCTGGGCAATCCACTACCCTTGTCTGACTGTCTCTGATTATGGACTTGAGTGGGAATCCGAAACGTCAGGCTGGTGTAACACTGGTTCCAGCGATCGCGTCTCCTTTTCCGCGACTACTTCCTGGAACTCGCCTCTGTTAACGCTCGAATCTATCAGAACGCGCTAGGATTCGTGGCTTGAGAGGCTACCAACTGGCTGGATAACGCAACCTCCAATGGTGTGTTTTCGGGATGGCTATAGGACTGGGATTAACGCTGCCATGGCCCCTCGGTGTGGTTTTTATCGCTGTTTCCTGCGTGCGAGCTCCGAACCGCCCCCTCTGAGTCGGGGCACATGTGAGGACCAGGTCATGTGGGAGTGCGTGTGGACAGTTGCTGCCTTATCAGCCCAGCCCCCCTCCGGTCGTCTTCACGTTCTCTTGCTATCAGAGCAAGGTGGGTGAGTCATCGGTACTGCGCTCGTTTTTTTAAACACGTGGTGGATGTCGTCGTTTGCAGCAGTTGAACTACTAGTATACTTGTTAATCTTGCACCCCCCCCCCAAAAAAAACGGGCCTCACGGTAGATGCGCTGCACCAACACGGGGGGGGGGTTAGATCGGAGTCTGACAGGCGTTATTGGGTATGCGCACCCAGAACAAATGTCAACATTCAGGATGCGATGTTAAACCCAGTTGCAGGCTCACGCCGCGCCATTTTGGATCCGATCTGCCCCACCCCTATATTTGTTGTATGTCTAGGTGCAGGCTCTCGCCGCGCCAGTCACCTGCGCCCTCCCCAGCCTCCGGTTTTCTTGACTTGGTCATGGCACCGGACCCGGATGGGGAAGGAGGGCAAAGTGCGGTAGATGGTACGCAGGTCTACCATCACTGTAAGCTAATCCACGCACAAGTCACCGTTCCTTTGGAGCACACCCGTGTGGAGCACACGGTGAACATCGTCGAAATCGACGGTCGAACTGCCATACTTTTGAACCTGTAAGCCAAGGGATACGTGGTCTCCGGGGATGCATGTGAACGAACAAATGATGAAGAATAAGAGGGGAAATGCTTAAATAAAGTAGTCCTCGTCCTTTACTGGTCAAGTTTTCCCCAGTCAGTGGGGATCCGCGGCGAAGTATTGAACAGTGCTCCTCTGCCCTCATTAAGTGTTGTCCTTAGATACGTGTACCCTTTGGCGTTGCGTCGATTGTGTTGTACAAGCCGGGCTTACTTTCGGAACAGCTGTACAGTGTACTACCGGTCGGAATTAAAATTTTAGAGGGGCCGCACGTTGGAAGGGTGTTCACTGACTACAAATTTGAAGGATAGGAATAGTAAGCGTACCGTGTCCGGTCTCTGGATTGAAGTCTTGTTCTACATGACTACTGTTTTCCCGCCTGTGACAATCGCAGTTTCTGAGCCTCAGGACGTCCTTGAAATGCCAGTAAATGTTTGGCTTTTTTGGTATTCTCAGTCGATCCATAGGAGAGGTGCTGCCCTTATTTTGCTGGAGCTTGTCTCCTCAGGAAACGCTTTTCTGCAGCTGGCGGGAAGACCGTATTTGTGAGCTTATCTGGAAATTAGGTGTCGCCAAAAAAGCAAGGGCGGGCGGTGAATGGCCAGGCTCTGAGGGTTGACGCTGCCGTCGAGTTCACCGTGGTGCATATGAAGTGCATGAGGTAACCATACGACTGAAAAGCAAAACACGCCGGGGGGATGTTTCCATACTGGCACAGGAAGGATGCTAACCGATCATCTGATGCACCAAATGGATTTTAGGGTTGTTTTACCCTTTACAATCACTCCCACTCCGTTGGTGCCTGAATCGCCTTCTCCTCCTGCCGTGTGAAATCCTGGTCGTTTGTGTGCAGACCGAGAGGTGTGGTGGTACGCGGGGGCGCAGGTCCACGCCACGTCAGTCACCTGCGTCCTCCCCCGTTTTCAGTCTCCTTGAGTGTGTCATGACACTGGGCCCGGCTGGGTAGTGTCTACTTTGACAGCTTCAATGTGGATCTGATCTCGTGACAGGCGCGGGAGTAATGTCCCACGCAAACGGCTTCTCCCACTGGCTGTTCGTACTTGTTTCTAGTCAAGCCGCCGTCATGTGTTGTCACACACTCAGTAGCTATCTGTCGCCTCTTAGGTCAAATCCTCAGGCCGCGGTGTAGCTCCGCCGGCCACAATCGCCCGACCACCTGCAGTCCACAAAACTAGCGGTTGGTGACTGCCATCGTTAGAGCACAGGGTAATTTTGCAGTTTCCGTCTCCGGATTGGATGAGCCATTTGGGTAGTTCCATTTATGAACCCATCCCTTTCGGTAGCGCAGATTACCCAGGGCGTGCCCTTGCCCTGTGGACGAAAATGCTACCTCTGAACTCATCACACCGTAAACTTCTGCAAAGAAAGAAGGCAGAGGCTCTGGGAAATTTCATTGTCTGTCTGACTTGTCGAACAGGTAGGACTGTTGTGTATTGTAATAACCAAGGCGACCTTCCGAACTGGTCCACCAGCTTTCGGATTAGTGTTTTACTCTCGCCACCGTGACCGTGCGAAGGCGACGGTGGTAGAAGTATCGTGGTTTGCGGCAACCACCACGTTGGTACTGGCCTGCTGCGTCTGTGGGGTGGTTCTTCAAATTCATTGCTCGCTAACTTCATTTTCGGCTGAGGTGCTGCTGATTTCGTCTCTGATCAACCTCGTTGCTGGTCTAGAGTTACCCTTATAATGGACGATTTTGTATTTTACTCCCATAGACTTTCTCTAGCTAATAAACTTTTAGTGCGTGGAATCTGAGTACGCAGTTTCTGGCGGCATAAGCCCTCATACGTCGTCCACGCCTGTATACCACCTTGCACCATATCTTTTCCAGTTTATTTAGTCGTACCCCTAACAGTGCCATCCCTAGCCAGCCTGATTAAGACCCGGCTCTGACCCGTCTTATTTTCTCCTTTCTAGGCAGGTGTGAAGGACGAGAAACTCCTGGAGAATGCAAAGACTATACTGCTTCGCATAGGCGAATACTTCCAGGCGCAGGTAACACTCCTGTTTCATGCGAGATCGTTTTTTGATAAAGTCGACCGCACGACGTAAGAATCATAGAGGTCGGCAGCTGTTGCAGTGAGTGGCCGATCTCATGAAATGTTGACCGAAATTCTGAAATCCGTTTTCGATCAAAAAGAATTACTTAAACGGGATTGTAATACTGATTATCATACGACAAAATCCTGCAATGCTTCGGACTCGCCGGGATGTCGGCTTTTTAATACACGTTTTTCAACCTGCAGGAGCCACACTTGGCGAAAAGTGACTACTTATTTACCATGCATTTGTCACGTTGATTTTCGATGGTCTAACAAATTCAAGTATATTTCGATAAATTCTCGTCGGGCCAGTACAATTATATGGTCCGACGAGAATTTATCGAAAGCTACGTATGCTCGTCACCGCGTCTTCTGATTACTGCTATGGAGCTTTTCGCAACTCAAGTATATTTTATAAAAAAACATGCACAAAATATGCTTTCTTCTACACGTTTAGTAGAAAATCGCGCTGCCTTCACATTTTATACTCGAAGAAAGGCTATCTTTCGGTTTTAAGAAAGTTTCAAATGAGATTTTTGAGACCGTGCGATGTCCGTACATACAGCATCGCACATGTCCGTTTATCAGTGCTCTTCATGAAGTTTATAGCATGGTCCGCAGCCATTGCAAAATTTTATGAACTCTATCGTATATTCTTAAAGGCATGTAGGAATATATGATTTTTTACGCGGAAAGTATGCACGTTGTAGACTGAAATCGTTAAACGCTAATGCAACGGTTGATCTGGCTCAAAATTATTCGGCAACTGGAAAACTTTTTCAAAGCCTAAATACATCTTTTCTGTGAGGATAAAATGTGAAAATGGCGTGATTCGCTACCAAACTAGTGGAAGTAAGCATATTTTTGGGCATGCGCTTTATAAAATACACCCACACTTCGAAGGCCACGAAAATCAATGTTAAACATGGATACTACGTGGGTAGTCATTTTTCGCGGGTTTCATCTTTACAGGACGTTAAAAAGAAGCATATCTGAGAGCCAACATCCTGGCGAGTCCGAAATATCGTAGGATTATGCCGCATGATGATTAATTTTACAGTCCCGCCTAAATGACCCTTACCAATCAAAAACACTTTTTAGAATTTCGGCCAACATTTCATAGGATCGGTTGTAGCGGCACAGCAGAGAGAATATGTGCAGCATGTGAGCTACAATCGTCAGGCCAAATTCCATGTCTTAAGGGAGAAGACAAAGGGGACCAGAATAAGGGGTTTATTGTGCACAGAACCCGGAGTTGTCCTCTCAGGCAGCAGTGGCCACTGGCGAAGCCAGGGCTGATGTTGACTGCGTCCAGTCACGCCTGAGAGTCCTTGAGATAGTGGTGGCAGCCGCTTTTGTAGGCTCGTGGGCCAAGCTCAAGTGGTGTCCAATCAGCGTGTGTTGCATTTGCCGAGGGGTGGTGTCCCAGTGGCTTGTTCCGCTGGTTGCTGGGGCTGGCGCGTTCAAGTGGCCGCATGGGCAGCTGCGGCTGCGCGGACGCAGGTATGCCCGAGCTGTTGGTTGTGTGACTTCAGGTCATCTCGTCTGGGACGGCTCGCTGCAAGGGATGAATGACCTTGAGGCAGCGAGGTCTGGAACAATGACGCCAGACCGGTCATGATGTCTGGCTGCCACACGGTCGCACGCTGTGGCACCGCGACGTGGAATTTGGATTCCTCTGGACTAACAGTTGGTGACAGTTTGATTAGCCGCCCACAATGCATGCAATTTCAGGATTATCGGTTTTTCCTCGAGCATGTTATTTCAAGGCAACTAAAATCTAGCATGTACACCGGGATGGCGGAAGGGCGCTCGCCGATCGAGCTACGGAACTCACTCGTTCCGTTGCGCCTTACGGGCTTATGGGCACCTTAGGACGCCTTCCGAGCGAACCGCGCTGTTCTGCTCTGGTCACCGGAGCTGTCGTGACCCCCTAGATGCCAGCTTCCGGCCACTCTGAAATTTACCCACTGTTGTTACCTGGTCTATCATTGCAGGATGACTTCTTGGACGTCTTCGGCGACTCAACCGTCACTGGCAAGGTGGGTACCGATATTGCAGAAGGCAAATGCAGCTGGTTGGCTGCCACCGCCATTGAAAAAGCCTCTGCAAGCCAGCTGCGCATCCTTGAGGTGAGTTCTGTGGTTTTTAGCTTGGCTGACTCCGTCTGCGGAGCAGTTAGATTACTTATCTCTGTCGGGTTGTTCTTCCTCCTGGAGCTCATGGCGTCTCCATATGAGGATAAACTTGGCTGCGGCGACCGAGACCTCTGCATAAATAGATTGCGGATGCTGTCGCCATTGTCCTCTCGCCGAGGATGTTAATTAAGCCGCCTACCCACTATGTCTAAGTCCGCGACACTTCGACCGTCAGAAGCCGCCATGTCCACCGCGGAGTAGCTGCAGCACCGGTTGACATGCGCGTGAAGTTGTTTATGATGAGTCAGACTTGCACACCGGCTCTTTCATCCGCCTTGCTCTGGTGGCAAGAGTGTGTTAAGACGACTGGAGACGGGCGTGGACGCGGTGAATGGCAAAGCTATAGACAGTCCGTCTACACGGAAACGGACATTCAAGCCTCACATGTCCTCGTCGCCCAAACCTCACGTTGTATGCATGATTTTGTGTGTTGGGACTGTCTGGTCCAGCCGTCCTTTTATTATTTGGCTTGACGGCTTGCCCGCTGCTCTCACTGTAGGGCTTTCTGGGAACAGATGTTGCGGATAAGAATCCTTTCGCGTAATTGGAATGAATTGTATTTGATGGACAAATGTGAGTTTGAAAGCGACTTCGTTGTGGTTTTGACTGCGTCGGTCTCTGTTGTCGCCACTGTTTGTAGTCAGAGATGATGCAGGAAGACCGGGACATCAGCCGTTTCAAGCTTTTTGCTGACGTCTCACGCCGATCGTACAGTATGCGGGCCAACTCAGGAAATGTCGGCCGAAATTTCGAAATTCGTCCGCGTTTCGAAAAGATTGATTAAGTAGAGTTGTAAAACTAATCATAATGTAGCATAATTCTATAACAATCCAGTTACCTCAGGGTGTAGGCTTTCGAACCAACTTCCTTCCGACTGCATGCAAGATTTATACTCTGCAAAAATGACTGTTTGAGTAGCATGCATTTTTCTCACTGATTTCGGCTGCCCTTAAATATTCAATTTTATTTCATGGAAAACATGCATGAAAATATTCATTCTTTCACTATTTTGGTAGAAAATTTCAATTTGATACTCGAAGTAAGGATATAATTCGGTTTTCAAGAACTTCCAATTCCCGAATAATTTTGAACCCGACTTGCCGTTACACTTGCATTCAGGGTTACCAAACTACAAGCCGAATATTTTCTACTTATGGAAAACCATACATTTTTCCACGGCATTAAGAGCAGAGCATGTAGGGTTCATAAAATTTAGCAGTGGATTTGAGCCATATTGTTTACTTAACAAACTACACTAGTAAATGCAAAGACATGACGTTTTATGGATGGCCATTTCACGGTATTAAAAAACCGCACAATTAGACACTTCTTTAAAACCGAATTATACCTTTCCTTTGAGTATGAAATTGGAAACAGACGCCATTTTCTGCCGAATGAGCAAAAGAATCAATATTTGTATGCATGTTTTCCATGAAATACAATTGCATTTTCAAGGACATCGAGAACTAATGAGAAAATTGCGTGTCATTTTTTTGCTGAGTATAGTTCTTGCATGCAGTCGGAAAGAAGTTGATTCGAAAG
The DNA here is from genome assembly GCA_902702965.1 of Spirometra erinaceieuropaei. Classification (NCBI taxonomy): domain Eukaryota; kingdom Metazoa; phylum Platyhelminthes; class Cestoda; order Diphyllobothriidea; family Diphyllobothriidae; genus Spirometra; species Spirometra erinaceieuropaei. The sequence goes on along the minus strand of CACRXP010000008.1, from coordinate 1,209,387 downwards.
CCTACATCCTGAGGTAACTGGATTATTATAGAATTATGCTGCATTATGATTAGTTTTACAACTCTACTTAATCAATCTTTTCGAAACGGGAACGCATTTCGAAATTTCGGCTGACATTTCATGCGTTATCCCACCTACTGTAGGTCGACACGACGTACGTGCAAAAGCGTCGCGCGGGTGTTCATCGGTACAGTTTAACGAAGTTCGTCGGTATCTTCCAATCATCCAGTATCTGTCTGGGTCGGTTCTATACTGCAGAATTCACTACATCACAACCGGCAGCCTCCTCCTGAACTTTAACTCTCTGCAGCAGAGGTCGTCTGGCTATTTGAGCCCCCAGCTGCCTCATAGTCTACCTGAAGGGAGTGTTCCAATTGTTAAAATCATAGACCGCGTTGGTCGTCTGCCACCGTTCTGTGCATGTAGGAGACTATACTTTTTGTCCCTATAAAACAGTCTTGTATCACAATAATCTCGCCTCATAAGCAAGGCTGGCAGGTATAGCTGCAATAGCTCAGCAGGTAGATCGCCTGGCATGAGCTTTGGAGTCGAAGTTCCGCGCCCATCTTATAGCCAGTATCTTCTCTTCGACTTGTCTGCTTCTTGTAGCTTGTGTGAATAACTATTTCAGCTAGTAAGATCACTGACTGCATCAAGTGTGTATGTATCTTTATGTTTAGTTATGAACAGACAATTTGTACTGTAACTTTCCAATGTCTTCGCGCTCTTTTGGTCCACATAAGCGAGATGCATCAATAATGATCCCAACTAACGACTTTTTCAATAAGGTGACAGTTTGATGCCTCTAGTCTCTTTCGTAAACACTTTCGAAAGCACTTTTGTCGCAGTTACCTGCAATTTTTGGGAACTATTTTTAACCTCTGTGGGGTTGACCGCGTGGTTGTAATGCATCTAATAACTAAGGCAGCCACTTGGATGCGCAAGCATTTATAGGCAGGAGGAGATTACTGACAAAGAAAAGAGAGACAGGGGCGATCATTTCTGGCCCAATTGGCCGTCGTTAGCCAACCCTACCCAATCCCAGGTTTGGGAGTACCTGAGATTTGAGTTATAGAGCGTTAATGAGCCCAACGCTCCAGTCAGTAAGCCACTGGCTCGTTGCCCTGTCGGTTGCGATCGGGAATATTGACTGTGTTGGAGGTGCGTTAATCGATCGGGTCATGTGACATGCTCGTCCCCTTGTGCTTTGCGGCCCGATCTGGAGCCCCGCGAACAGTCGCCTCCTAGAGCTACCCTTAACTTTGAAGACTTGATCTATGTGATAGCCCAATTTATTCCGTCACAGACTCCTTTGAGCTCGGCATTCGTCCCCGCGATCGGCATTGTTTTGGTAGTCCGCTAATTCATAAAGGAAGTATTGAGTAGCCGATGATTTTTGTCTTAGGGTTGTGATCATGTTTGGTCTCGACATCTGCAGTTATGGCCCATGCGACGACCCCCCTTCCCCCACGCGGGTAATCTCTGACAACACACTTGGTGAACTCGACTCGCTCACTGAATCGTAAACACTGATTGCAGAGGGTCCATGAACTTCCTCTCATTTTTGTCTCATAGTTGGAGCCAAAGTTGGGGCTGGTCACTCGTGTTCGACGTTGGAGTTGGGGCAACACCACTTAGATAATAAGCGACCGATGCGCTCAAACCACTCCAGCTGTTGGTCTTGGATGGTTTGGTGTACACCCATAAGGTTAACTCAGGAAGTGCAAACTGCCCCATTTGAGGCGAATTTCATATTCTGCACTCTAAGGATTGTCCTCAAGCCATGCTGATCTAATACTCCGAGCTTTCTCCTTGTAAACCCGGAATTCACAACTGTTGCGAAAGCTTCTCTAACTGGTATCCGACGCACACAATTCCCGCAGGACTCGGAATAGACTGTGTACCCGTAAACGCTAAAATCCTGAGGCAGCATCGACTCCAGCAGATGACCACTTCCTCGATCTGGCACTTCTAACCCACATAGCTTCCCCCTCTCCCAGCCTTGAATGCAATCCTTGACCACTTCGACTCATGCAACCCGACGGCGACCTCGACCGCCCGTGTTTGCATTCTGTAGGTCATCCTTGCTTGAAGTCGTCAACGTAGTCAACACTGTCGAAACTGAGATTTCGGCCACTGGCATGTTTAACTGAAGTGGACAAAGGAGTGCGGCCTCCTCTAATGCCTGGCCGCAAATAGGCAGGGCTGGAATGATACAGTGGTAGTGGGCTATCTCACCCACTGTTTTTTGAAAATTCAACCTCTGCAGGAAGGAAGTGTATCAGTGTTAAAAGTTGGCAAATAAATGTATATTTTTAAGCACGACTTGCATTTTCCCTCTCGTTCGGGGTTCCAGAGCAACACGCTGTGAATTTTCACCAGAACAAATTCCTGTATCCATGAGGAGGTCTTCTAGTGCTTACAAAACATTACAATATATACCGAAAGCGTTTAAAACTTTTAGAAGGGTAGTGGCAAAGGTCTCAAAAATCTCCGTAATCACATACCTTGAGAAATGAAATCGTTCTCTACTATTCTGTAAAGTCACAACGCTTCCCAAAAAGACAGTGTGAGAAATGAATTCTAGCTCAGCATTTGTAGGAACAATGATTTTCTTGACTTATGCATCGAAAATCAGCCGGAAAAAGAGCAAAAATCGGTCGGATCTTATTTCGTTGCCGTACCTGCAGTAGACTAGCCCTAACTCCAACCCCTAACACCTACGGCTACGAAATAAGATCTTGCCAACAAATAATTTAACTGCTGCTTTGGCTACAATGCGGTATCGGACGCTGCGACAGGATCCAGAAAACAGACTGCCCGTATCTGCTACTTGCGTATGGGTGTTCAGGGGCACCGAAGTACGCAGCACTGGTGCAATTGATCAGGCTGAATTCTCTGAAGCCTTTTGATGGGACCTTACTGTGCTATGTATTCAAGTCACTATTTCACCTGTAAATAAAGATGTACAGTGTACATCGAAGTTCGTGCGGCATCGATTGCTATTTTTCCACGTAAGGGAGGGTTGACTGCATGCGGCTGTTGAAACAAGAAACAGAGAAAACCGTATAAGGTTGCGTAACACGCTATAAGGTGCTGGATTTTGATTCATCACCTTTCAAGCCACCTGTGCAAGTTAAATTCGAAAAAATAATAGTTGATTAAACAATTTGTCTTCTTTTAGTTGGTTTTCGATGCACGTGCTAATGCAATCGTCGTTCCTGCCAAAACTGAGCAAGAACTCGTTTCACATACTCGTTTTATAGGAAGTGTTTTTATTTTACAGGATGGTAGGACGCATTTTCTCTTTTGAAAGTTCTAAATTACGAGACTAGTGTAGCTAACTCCTCACTCTTATTACTACCCCTTTCAAAGCATATAACGCGTCGAGTCCATATTTTAATGCTTTGTGAGCACTAGAACGCCTACTCATATAGGTATCGATAATTTAGGAATTTGTTTTAGAGAATGTGCGTAGCGTGTCGCTTTGGAATCCTGAAGAGAGGAGGAAAAATACAAGTCCTACTTCCAAATGTATATTTCTTTGTAAACTTTTCTAACCAAAACTCTTTTTTTCTCCAAAGGTTGAATTTTCGGAAACAGTTATCTCCTGTAGAACAAGTATGATAGGGTAGTTTTTCGTACGCTAGGTTTGCTCTTTGGTCTAATGCCATCAAGCACTGAATATTCGCTTAAAAATTCATACGTCTTAATTTGTGTCTTTTGACGCGGATGACCAGAAAAGGCTATGTCAGAAGCCGGCATACTGTCGTGTGCGATGATATTTGGGACTGTGTTTCATGCCAATCAGTTTTGTGACCTCAATTAGTGATTCATTCCATCTGATACCTTACCGTAAACTGCGGGTAAATGTTTTACGGGTTTCGGTATGGTGCTTCTGCCTTAAATCAAGAATTCTAGCAGTATGCATAGATTATCTGATCTTATTTCTCAATACTACCCGCGATAGGACGGCCTTCATGACGCAAGTTTGATTAATTACCTGGGATCTGGGTCCTAAAAAAGTTAGCGGTAATGAGAAACTATGGAGATCTACCTACTCTGTATTTTTGGAAGAAGATATTGTTCTGCACAGTTTTTGGTCGACCCTTCGGCAGGATGACATTCGCTGACCTGTACCGCCCCGAGGAACCGGTAATGCTGGAATGTCTACATTGTTTCATTTTGCAGCACACCCCACACGTAATTCTTTAGTCAGAGGGAAGCTCAATTTTGCAAAAAAAAGTTCGGCGCGGAGAGCAGTCAGGTAGTATAAAAATACTCGGAATTATGGTAGATGGAGTGCATCCGTCTGCCAGTAAAGCAGGAAGGTTAAAATGCTGGTGAATTTGTTAAACAAAGGTTGTGATTTTCTCATCCTGCGCATAAACTGAATCCTTGCCAAGTTAGCTAATGTCATGCTTCTTGTGTAGTGTTTTTTTCCAAGCAATTCAAAATTCCAATACATTCTCTTAAAACGGTTCGAAAGATCCCAAATCTCGCGCGTTCCGTCTGTCCTGTTAACTTGGCCCTTGATTCACTTGTCAAAGCACAGAAGTCAGAGATGACTGCAGCACCTACGTAGGGTATAGTTATACGGGGTCATTTGCTAATCAGCGATCAGCGACGCAGGTCTGGAGGTAGCTGCGCAGGGCTCCGTACCTCAGCGCCAGTTCGATACACCGATCGACTAAATTCTCATCCGAGACCTAGGCTTCAATCTATTTTCGACCAATTTTATTTCCGTCGCGGATGATTATCTTGTTTACACTTCCATTCACCCCCCCTCTCCATCCGATCCTGGTTTTCGTGTTGTTAGTGACCTGAAACGTTTGCGATTACTATTGCCCATTTATTCCTGTTACTCCGTTCAGGAAAACTACGGCCTTCCTGACGCGACCTCCGTTGCTGCCGTGAAGGACGTCTTTGTGGAACTCGACCTCCCTTCAGTCTACGCAGACTTTGAAAAAACCGCACGGGTCGAGATTTTGGACTTGATTGCCCGCTTTTCCTCATCCGGAAAACTCCCTGGGGACTTCTTCCGCTCTGTACTGGATCTTCTACATCACAGACCTAAGTAACCCCTGCTCTTCGGCACCGAGGCTTGTGCACTGTAACTGTGCGCCAACCTACGTGATATCGACAGTCTAGGTCGTTGATCGGACTGTTTTAGGCATTTTGTACACATTTGACGGAGTTCTACTGGCCAACCTTGAAGCATGCCGCCTCGGGCGCTGGCCGTGTCGTGAGGCATTCCACGCTGATCCTTGCTCTCTTTTTGCTTTTGTTTGTATCTCCGTCTCTAGGCAAGTTGTTCGAATAAAAACTTTGCATATCGTGCTGGCATTCGGCTTTGGCGGTTTTTCCGAGTTTTCAGTCGCTATTTCAGATGCCGACAGTGTCTAAACAGCTTTCCTTGCAGTTCTCCCTACCTTACTTACCGTACCTGACAGCGCCTACTTATGCAAATATAGTAGGCAGTTCTGGATAGTAAACCTACCCCGGTCATACATCCTAACTTCACCCCCTATTTCAATCAAATATTCACGTATTATGGGCTTTCCCACTGAGAAACAGTAACTATTTATTGCGTTTTTATCGGATTCTTTCAGTGTTTGGTAAAATGGTTTTTTAGGATAGTATATTTCCGAAGCGAATTAGTATGGTGTGCTTTAGTGTAATAAGTGATCTGAGTGATTTTTTTCTTATTAAAGAGCAAGTCCGACGCGTCGGATTCTCCAGCTGTTGTGTGTCGAATCATGGATGTCCAATCAACTGTACAAATAAGTAGCGCGGCGTTAAGCATTATCCACTGTAAAGTACAAAACGCTGCAATTCGGCAGCTATTGAACGCTATTCCACAGCTAGTTCCTAATGCCCCTGCTTCGAACGTTTCTGATTCCAGCAACAAATTACTCAGAAAAAAACTTAGTTCTGACCAAGTGTTTGTTTATACAGCTATTGGTCAGATGTGCTCATGTAACCCCACCTGAAGTAAATAAACCCCAGCCACTTGTAAGACGGGACCGGTGGTAAAGGGGTTCTTGCGGGTGGGGCCGGGGGGCGCACAGGCGACGAGTTCAAGTCTTTGTATGCAAGGGAAGAGCTATTGAGAATGCGCGGTTGTACTTTGAGTGGTTGTGAAATATTTGCTCTAACTCCTACCCCCAACCCCAACAGTATTGTGTCCGTCAGGTGGGGCTACATAACCACATCTTGTCCACCCATGTTAACCAAATGAGAAGGCAACCATGAAGAGCAGGAATTGACAAGGAAATTATCAATCTGTCACTGTTGGGAGACATTCATCGTTTGTAAAGGCATTCCTGTAGTTCAAATGCTAGGTTCACTTAGGATATTTCTGATGTGTTAGAGTGACGGAAGAAAAACTGCCTTTGCTGATGTCCTAGGTTGTTTCGTTTTAGGAAACGGCCTTGACATTTGTGGCTTGATTACCCTTTTCACGTGAAGCGTCTGTGTCCAGTCTGGTCGAACTACTGGTTTCTGCTACTTTGACCGACTGTGGAATTGTAACCTTAGACAGATTAAGTATCAAGGGTCTAATCAAAAGTTAACTTTCCTTTGCGTTGTCCAAATGCCTCCTAGCATACTACAACTGTTTCCCCGCACGACGTAGGAGTCTTAGTTGGCAGGCCGGTTGCGCTGCGATGGGAGTCCCGCTTTTTTCAGAAAAGGTTGATTTAACTCCTGTGCGCGTAAGTGGGAAATTTGCCTCTCCTAGTTGCCTCCGTAATTTCCAAGTCCGGCTTCACATTGCCACTAGGAGGGATCAAATTGAATTCAGCTTCCAATTTTGATATCACGACAATATCCTTAAAATATTATTACCGACAAAGACAAGGGAGACTGGAAAGGCCATTTCTGGTGTATTTGCCGTCGTCAGTCAGTCATACCCAACCGCCAAGTGTGGAAAACCTGGGGCTCGAACTTGTAGCGGCTAAGCGATGATGGTGTGCGCTCAGTACGCCACAAATCCAGGCCATATCCCATGTTGTAAGAAGCAGGACGCCATTTGGTTAGGACACTTTATTCTGTGCAGAATAGTGAAGGGGAAAGTTGGCAACCGGACGAGGATGCGTCCGGCGCCGCGGAGGCGGCGTCCGCGAGAGCGACGAGCCGTGTGTCGCCGAAGGTCACCGCTGCAAAGTGTCGTGACAGATTGTTTACGCTAGTGGTCTGGGCTGTCTACGCCTGTCTTACCAATCAGCGATAGTAGGTGCGTTGATTGGCTCCGAGCCCATGCGAGGGTAGTGGCAAGCCTCGCATGGTGCAGGCAGAGAATCGACCAGGTGCGTGGTGCAGACAGTGAATTGCAACGAGACAAATCGAAGCCGGACAGACGTGCGTGCCGTAGCAGGCTGTCGCTAGCGAGAGGCGCAACGTTGCCACTATGGCTATCCACTACAAACTCGGAACCTGTTAGTTAGAAGTCCAACGCCTCTAGCCGCGGGCCCGTTGTATATTCACGATCGGAACCGACAGGACAACGGGTCCAATAGCTAGAGGCGTAAGACTTCTAACTAACAGGTCGCGAGTTCGAGCCCCAGATGTTCCACACTTCGGGGTTAGGTATGACCGGCTGATGACGGCTACTAGGCCAGAAATGGCCATTCCATTCGCCCTTGTCTTCGTTGATTCTAACATCCTGCGGCTGCTGGTTGGGCTCGAGTGAGAACCCGTAAGGCACAACGAGACGAGTCAGTTCCGTAAGAACGATCGGTGAGCGCCCCTCTACCAATGTCCTTAAAGTAACATTAAAGTGGTGTTACCTGACCTAGTCTAATTGCCGGACCGCGTTCGACTCTTGGATTTTTGAATGGGATTCCCAATCTGAAACTCCTGCGGGGTGGTCTAATGGCGGAGCGCAACCGGTAATCAAGCACGAAGGGATTATAGTAGCCACTTCTTCTTTGCCGTCTCTAGAACATCGAGTTCCGTGAAGAGGAGAGGTTTGGGTCTCCGTCTAGCTGTTCATTTAATTGGTCTCTTCACTAGTTTGTAATATTTGACGTGTTTCATTAGCGTTAACTGAAATTCTGAAATGAATTTTCGATTAGAAAGACTTACTTAGGTGAGTTGTAATACTGATTATCGCGCAGAATAATCCCAAGATATATCAGTCACGTCAGCGTGCCGGCTTTCAAATGCGCTTCTCTCATCTCGCCCGTAAAAATCGCACTCCATACAATCTGACTACTCGTGCGGTATGGTTTTTTCCGTCTGAAATTCGATATGCTTATGCATTCAAGTGCATTTTATGGAAAACACGCACAAAACAAAACATTATTTGGTAGCAAATTACGTCTTCTCCAAATTTTATATTTAACCAAGGGGTGCTTTCGGTTTTTGAAGATTTTCGTGTTTAGGCCCCTCAGACGGTTTCAAATCTATGAGCATGTAATTAGCTAAAGGTTTTGCCAGGATAAGCTAGGGCAAGCATGTCTGGTTCTCATAATTTCAATAATAGCTCCCGAGCGAACGGATCGGCTTGGAAAATGTTGGTCATCAAACTGACACAGTCATCAGCTTTTGGTCGACACATTTCTTTTTACTATAATGTAACTAGTAGCAAGTACAGACTTATTATCCGGTGGCTGGTGCGAATGCGAGTTGTCAATGTGTAAGGTGGGTAGTGGAAGAATCTCGTAACACTCAGATAGGCGAACTGATTCTAACTTATGCGCATGACGTCTTAACGTTACTTATCGGAAGCTGTTCGTTAACGCACAATAGCCGCAGAAAAGGGACACCATTTAGGCAGGCAAGTGGTTCTCACTAGACTGAGCAATCGGAGAACCACACTCGTATAATCAGATCAGCCAAGGTAGTACATGCGCTTTAGTTAAGACTGAAAAAGGTGGGATACATTTGTTTTCCAGCTACCTCTTTGCCTTTTATCGGAATTTGTATGTCACTTAGATTGAAAGTAAATATGGTGCCGAAGGAAAAAGAAAAGTACCGGGGAATTTATAGTCCAATTGTAGGATCAGTGCGAAAAATCGGAATACTAGTTACTTTCCCGTTCGAAGAAAATTGCACTGCCGAAATTTCTCCACAGCTATGTACACAGGGCAAAGTATGGCTTAGGTTGTGTAGCTGGACAACGCTATCATGAACTGACATTATGCTAGTTGTTCAGCTAAAACGCGTTTCCTTTGACAGTGACCCATGGTATGAATTCCGCCTTCGATTTCCTCAAAAGTAATTAGCATTTGTTACTCTCCCCAGGCTTTATCATGAAATGAGCCCATTAACTGCCGAAATAATTTTTATTATCCTCTTACTACTTAAACGATTTAAAACAAGCAACCAGCCTGAGAGCCTTGAATTTTCGGCATAACTTCTATTCTGCATAAATGTTCTTGTTGTGCATATACTTACGTTGAGCCCGGAATTTTTAATTTTTCGAGGGTTTAGGAGCAACGGACTAATGTTTGCATAAAAATGCGTTGGAAATTTTACTCAATCGAAATGCAGCATTTGCCCCGTTAGAGCGTGTCCACCACAAACCCATCGCCTTGTAAACCTGACCAAGCTTCGTGAGTGCACCGCATGTAATCGATCTTCCGTCAAGATGTTGCGTTGAACAACCGCCAGTTTTCTGTTTGGGAGCCCGTCGGGTACTCATTGGAGGTGTTAACACCCTGCTAAACTGCAGCATCGCTGAGTGCCTTACTGAACGAGTTGGTACATTCAATCTGCCTCCCTCCCTCTCGTGGACCCAGCTCTCACCTGTAACCCCATGGAGCTGGTATCAGCATGGCGGTCACGTCTCAGCCACCATCTTAACTGACCCTTGAAGGAATGCAGAACGTCTTATTTTACTGTACTAAAAAAAACACCCGTAGACTCCGACACTTCGTTGACTGATAGTTCAGGTCACACCGCCACCTCGTGGGTAAGCGGTTTTCTTTCTCAACTCTCTGGGCTGAGATCATTGTAGATAATGCACCAGACAGCCTACAACAGACGACCAAATCTTTTAAGATGAAACATTGAACCGAAATAATTGTGTCGGACTAAAACCATCTTAAATAAGTATAGTAGGTATTCTTTGTATGCCATAGATGTTTGGGGTCCTTCACCCGATCCTTACCTTCTTTCATTTGCCTGGCGTCAATAATCCTAGGGTATTAATTCTATTCGCCGGATGATAGGCCTATATGTACTCTACACAATAAACTAAGAGGGTAGCCGTGTCCCCTCACCGAATGAAGCTGTGCATGTGCGTAGTCTGGTTCGATCGGTAGGGAGAAGCTTGTAGCTGCCCGCCCTCATGGTCGTCAGTGCGGCCGCCTACCTATGCCGCCTTCTGTAGGCCTAGCACGTCCCTCAAGCACTGAATACGCACGCACGCATGGCTCGGTCTTCGGCTTGCCGACGCTTTAGCGCCAATCGATATCTTCGACTTCATGGATTGGCCGCAGCCGCACATGGCTCAAAAACAGGCATACCCTCCGGTTGGCGCGGCTGATGAGAACACTCACTGCCTTTGCCTGCTGGGCCGCTCGCGCCCTCCTATAATTGTCTTCCTTGCTCTCTGATTTGGGAATTTTCGAACTGTCGACCATCGCACCTGGACGGGCTGTGGCATACGTAAAGATTGTGCCGGGCCAGGTTCCCTATCTTCTCCACGGCCAGTCGTCCTAATGCAGTTTTGTCACTTCACCACAAATGTGAGAAGAAAAATAGAATGGGGTTGGACAACCTTTACGGCTGAGGAAGCGTGTACGCAAACGCTCTGCAAGCAGTCGCCGTGGCCGGTCTCTCCAGGCAAGTTGTGTTGTCTGTGTCCGCTGTTGGGGCGCTTAAACCCCAGCGTGTGTGCGCGTCTTTCGCCGTCTCAGTGTCCGCCAGCCAATCAGGGGAGGGGCAATGTTGATTGGCCTCGAGCACTCGCGAGGGTAGGGACAAGCCTCGCGCATCCCAGCAGTGAACCGACAGGGAGTGTGGGGCGGACAGGAAGGCGGCGTGACAAAGCGGCGGTAGGCAAGGAGGCGCGGACTTCCACAAGTTTTCTGCCGGTGTTATTTTCACCATCCGTCGCCCCAAAAATTAACGTTCCCCTACCCTTAACCTTCCAAGTCCTGCGGAGGGGACGACATGCAATCCCTTCGGCGATCCTGGCCAAATCAGATAAATTTACCACCTAACATATTCGTGAGCCATAGTGAACTTCTAAAGGCGCCTAGGCATCTAAAGAGACCTATTTATTTAGGACCTCCATGCCCCCTTATAGGGTAAGGAACTATAAAATATACCCTGAAATACTGGCTACCACGTGAAGAAGGTGACACGATCGCTGGAGCAAGAGCTTTATTCGCCTGATGTTTCGGATTTCCGCTCGAGCTCATCACCAGAGACAATATCAGATAGGGTTAGTTCATGCACAAGGGGCTTCAGTCTTCATAGGACGCGGCCGCATGCCAATACGGTGATACGACTTCCATGCACGCATATGCTACTAAGAATGCTACTTGGCATCAATATATAATACGGTGTGCACATATGCGGCTGAAGTTGGCGCGGTTAGAGTTAATTTTCATTGCAAAATGCACGTTGGGGCAAGATAGTCATACGCCTGTTACTTACGTGCACGTTTTTTTCATTGAACGCTTTGCAAATTGATTCTCTTCACACTCGGCGGTCGCATGGCGACTACATCCTATACATACTGCAGCCCCTTGTGCATGAACTGCCCGTGCCTGCTACTGGCTCTGATGATGGGTTTGGGCAGGAGTCCGGAACGTCAGGCGAATAAAGCTGTTGTTCCAACGATCGTGTCTCCTTCTTCACCACGGCTTCCTGGGACTCGTCTCTTTGCTTCCATTTGTAGCTGGTTACCACGTCAGTAAGTTGGATGTTGGTGGAAGACGCCAAAAATGTGGTTCAAATCGCAAGTAAAATAACGATATCCGTCCTCGTACCCTCCCACCTGGGCGACCTCGCTCACTCTGACAATCTGTAGCCGCCCTCTCTCACAGCCGTCATCGCCGCCGCTAACCCGTGTCGCTTCCGGTCCGCTTAACGCGCCTGACGCGATCTCTGGCTTGCGGCGTCATGGCGCCGATCGATATCCCCCTCTTTAGCGATTGGCGGCTTTCGGGCGAAGTTCAGGCGCGCACAATCCGAATGTCACTAGCCTGGTGATAAAGCTGGATGCTACTGCTTGCTACGCCTTGTGTATACTACATGGCTTCAGTTAGCTCTATTCATCTGACTTTCCTCCTGAAATTCTGATTTGGGGACCTTCAAGTTGTCAACGATTAGATGATAGTTGGTAGCCCTCCTGACACCGCAAACTTAAAGCTGCCTGTCAATCGGGACCGGTGTTTATAGGGGGTATACGGGTGGAACAGTTGAGTGGACGGGTAAATGGCGATTGTAGTATATGCTAGGAATTGACGCTCCTGATAAAGTGGAAGCCTAATTTAGATTAGGTGAAAAATACAGGGAAGGCATGGAAATCAGCAAGGAGACTTTGAACGGTGTGCGAAATAAATGCATCCTAGCCTCAGAATGGAAAGAAGAGCAAGTGAAGGCGAACAACCAATGGAAAGAAGGCAACTGGTCCGAAGGTCATTCCGCAGTGTGTGCGATAGAACTCCATTCAACATAATGGACAGAAGAACACGAGAGCCAAGCAGCGGCACGCGGAACGCCACAACGCAAGCCGGGTAAGACTTTTATGCGAAAAGTTGGTTTGGGCGGAAGAGAAAATCCGCAAATAATGAGGCAGTCGAAAGCTACCTCTGCGAATAAAAGTTGATAAAGGGTAAGCCTCAATGTCATCGTTACCGGTGCCAATCCGCCCAAGATAGTACCTCTACAATGAATGAGGCAGTCAAAAGCTACCTCTTCTTATGAAAGTTGATGTAGGGGAAGCCTCATTGCCATCGTTACCGGTGCCAATCCGCCCCAGGATAGTACCTCCACAATGAATCTGGTACAGGTAATACAGCGCGAACGTAAATTTGGAAGCATAATGAGAACGTAATCAAAGCTACTGAAATCAAGCCAGTTGGTACAATTTGGATTCTGTGGGCACAGTTGCCAACTCCCTCTTCTAATGAAAGCTGATATAGGGCAAGCCTCATTGTCATCGTCACCGGTGCAAATCTGCCCAGGATAGCACCTCTAAAATGAATCTGATACAGGTAATACAGCGTGCGCGTGAATTTAGAAGCATAATGGGAACGCAATCACAGCTACTGAAACCGAGCCAGTAGGTACCATTGTGGAGTCTGTGGGCACGGCTACCAACTATCATTTTACCCTCGGGACATGGGCACTAATAAGGGTGGCAAATTGTTTACAACGAAGTCGTTCTTCAGTGTGGCGGCTTCCCCAGAAGAAACAATATTATATTCCAGTTTTCTACAGTTTTGCTTATTTCGAAAAACATGTCTACCAGAGAGTAGCCATGCTCACACTGGATATGGCGAAGTCTTGGGTGACGAAGGTTTCCTTCTAGTCGACTGGCTGTGGTCTTATCTAAAGAGAACAAACGTTACAGGCTTGTCGAAGTTAGATGGTTGACAAGTTTTTTTGCGGTGTCAGGAGGGCTACCAACTATCATCTAACCCAACAGAGCTCACCCGCAATCCGACCAACAGCCTCCGATCACTACTCAGACTACTCATGAGACTCTCCTTGTACTACCGTACCGATCAGGGGAACGCGCACTAGCAGGCGCTCCAACCGGCGATGGTCGTCTTACATGGGGCCTCGTGATCACGAGCCTCCGGCGCAGTTCACGAGCCAACCAATCACAGGTTCAACACACGAGTGACTCAGCTAATCACACTCTCATGCTGACGCGACCATGTCGGAGACAGGCGCGCAGCACAGCTCGGATCGCGTGCCTTCTTCTGGCCCACAAGCAAGCAGTCCATTCCCAGCAGCCTGCTCTGTGCACAGAGGAGATATACTAACTCTCATAACTCTCTGATTTCTACTATTAGATGGGACGGAACTTGTTGTGTCTGGTTATAGTTGATCTGATATCCATGACCGTCACACAGGTGACTGCTAGGCTATAAAGCTGCTTGAAGAGGTGATGACCGACATGTGCTGTTGCCAAGAGTGATGCAAGCTGTCAACTGGTCAATTGATTATCAGTCTCTCTTCTCTAAGGTCGAATTCTGTTAATGATCTTGGTGAAATCCTCGGGGCAAGAATGCCTCAGATATTCTGAACGTGCCTTGGGTGTGTAGCCTCACCGAGAAAACAGGAGGCAAGGGCGGGAATGGCAGTAATAGGGTTCTTTGTGAGGAGTAAGAAACTGATAGCCATCTTCGAGAAGCGAAAGTAGAAATACACATCTAAGTCGTTATCTTGTTTAAGTGGTAAGATGTGGTTATGTATCCCCACCTGATTGACATAATACTGCTGGGTTGTGGCTAGGGTTAGGACTATGGTTAGGGGTCAGGATTAGGAGTAGGAGTTAGGGCAACTATTTCTCACCCATTCAAAGTAAAACCGCGTATTCCCAACAGCTTTTCTTCTGCCCACAACTAATTGACCTCGTTGCGTATGCGTTCCCTGGCCCCACCTGTAAAAACCCTATTGCCACCGGTCCGTATTACAGATGGCTGGGGTTTTTTCGCTCCAGGTGGGACTACATGGCCACATCTGACCGGTTAAATACACAGATAAAGTGCAAGAACTCGAGCGCACACTTTGATATACTGGAGATGAAGACCTATGGCACTAGTTAGATATTCCAGGTGAGCTGCTTTCAGCTTGAGGTGGCCAGTCACAGTGAAAGTGAAAGTATGAAAAATATATTGTTGAATCCGACTCGTGATGGTCGCGACTGAGGTTATAATTGAATTTGACAACGCTGGTGGCCTAAGCCCAGATCCAATAAATCTTAACCTGTGTTTAAAGCCTGAGCCTAACCCATAACCCCTGAGCCCGACGCTAAACATAATGACAACCCTTGGGAGGGACGTGACGGGAATCCGTAAAAGGGAAGTGCAGTTAGATTAGGCCTCTCCAAATTGCATAAGTAGGTATTCCACAGGGTTTAAGACTAGGTGGTGACTCGTATCCGGTCGTCGCCGAAAATTTCCCTAGACCACAGATTTCTACCGCCTAGAACACGAATCGCAATAACTGCCTCTTGAAAAGGATGCGGATATCGAAAAGCACTCTTCAACCTAGCGTATAATGGACAGCTGCTGAAGGTTGCCGAAGTTAAACAGCACTACTTTCGCAAAACTCAGTAGAGAGTGCTAAGTAATGTGCAACGTTCGGTATTCAACAGTGAAGCACCCCAAAAAGGCCTTTGGTCGAGAGCATGGAGGACTACTTTCTCTGCTGACCAGTTTTCGTGCTCGAATAAGTCTATGAGTATGGCCGAAACGCCCTTTGCATAAAGAAGAACGTCCTATGTCTCATTAATTGGCAAGTACTTCAAAGAGTCGTCTTATTTTGAAGGTTTTGATCGACAACAACGATTAATCCATCCGCCTAGGTAGGCGACTAAGAGTATTGAAAGCTGCACGCATTCACTGGCGTTTCAAGGCTATCCGAAAACTCAACCGACTCCATCGTCTTCAACAACCACACGAAAATTTTATGGAAGAAAAAAGTACACTCGGCATTGCCGCAGCTAGTTATATTGCAATCTTTTAAGTCCCAGTCCGGTCTCTCTGCATATGATCTTATGAAAAAAATTAATCCTGTGAGATCTCTATTTTCAGAAAAGCAGCAATACCTTCGCCTTGGTCAACCACATCTTGAAAAACGCAAAACGGAAAAATCACATCGAATTCCCGCGCCAACGCTTTGATACACATGACCAAGCATCAAGCAGTTTCTATGCTGAACATTGCACGAATTCTTGGACAATATTTGTACTGAAGATTATCTATCGGTGATACGTTGAACGCTGTCAAATTTGAGATATTTTATGTACTCAGTTGCTTGCATGAACGGTCTGCGTCTAATCTCCGTCTAATTGTAAATAATCTTTACTTTTCACCCTGGCTTAAATTAGTGGACACGGTGCGCAGTGGTGCATACCGACAGCTGACATCTCCGATGAACGCTCCCACGCGATGCTTGCAGACTCGCAATTTCAAAATGACCGTGAAGTAGTATGCGACCTTGTTGCAAATAGGTGAATGTAGAAGGCCACAGATGCGTGGTGTCTACCTGCACATTCTTATGCAACCCCCGCCGCGGCTGCCCCAACACTGAAAACTGTGTCAACAGCAGCACGCGTTTCACCCTCTCACGTGTGCCCTCGAGGGACCTTGAACTCGACGCACGCGCTCTACATGTGCACGTGAGTGTGTGTAAGTGTGCGCTAAAACAAACTCCTGGTTACAAAGTCACACCTGTTCTGATGAAAATGATGTCTAAGTGCTGTTACTTGCACCACCGCCACCGCCGCTGCTGATGACCATAGAGTTATCACCGGTAAGGACCATGTGGTTGATTTTGGGGCTGGAGGATAGTCCTGCGCATCAGCGTGACGTCATTTCTAGTGGTGGTCGTCTTTGTGGAGATGATGATGATGATGATGATGATGATGATGATGATGATGATGATGATGATGATGATGATGATGATGATGATGATGATGATGATGATGATGATGATGATGATGATGATGATGATGATGATGATGATGATGATGATTAAAGGAGGTGGTTTTTGCAGCTGAAATAGTAGTAATAGTGGTAACTGCGAGCTGCTTTACTAAAAGAAGCAGTGACGGTTACGGATTTAAATCCCTGGTTTATAAGCAGAAGAAGAAGAAGAAGAAGAAGAAGAAGAAGAAGAAGTGATCGCCGGAACAGGGGCTTCATTCGCCTGACGCTTCGGATTCTCACCTGAACCCATCATCAGAGACAGTGGCAGAAACGGGTGATTCGCGCACAAGAAGTTGTAGTACAGTGCGTGACCTATCTCATGAAATGTTGGCTGAAATGCTGAAATGCGTTTTCGATTAGGAAGGATTACTTGGTCGCGGTTGTGATATTGATTATCTTAAGGCATACTCTTATAACATTTTGGACTCGGCAGGATGTCGGCTTTTAAATGCACTTCTTTAGAAAGCGTGCTCGTCAAAAAATGACTACTTAAGTAGCATGCATTTTTCCCATTGATTTTCGATGGTCTTGGAAATTCAAATATATTTTTGAGAAACCACAAACAAAAATATGGTTTCTTTTAGTCAATCAATAGAGAATCACGTCTTCTTTATATTTGATACCTAAGGAAGGAGTATAATTAGGTTTTAAAAAAGTTTCTAATTATGAGACTTTTTAAGACCGCGATATGTCCATTCACATAGCATCGTACCTAGCCGTTTACCACTGCTCCTCATGAAATGTGCAACATGGTCCACATCTATTGCAAAATTTTATGGACCCTGTATGATATCTCTTTAATGACAGAAAAATATGGGATTTTCTTTACGCGGAACGCATGAACCTTGTAGAGTGTAATCAATATGCGCTAATGCAACGAATGATCAGGCTCCAAATTTTTCGGCAATTGGAAAACTTTTTTGAAACCTAATTATACTCCTTCCTTAGGTATCAAATATAAAGAAGACGTGATTCTCTATTGATTGACTAAAAGAAACCATATTTTTGTTTGTGGTTTCTCAAAAATATATTTGAATTTCCAAGACCATCGAAAATCAATGGGAAAACTGCATGCTACTTAAGTAGTCATTTTTTGCCGAGCACGCTTTCTAAAGAAGTGCATTTAAAAGCCGAGATCCTGCCGAGTCCAAAATGTTATAAGAGTGTGCCTTAAGATAATCAGTATCACAACCGCGACCAAGTAATCCTTCCTAATCGAAATCGCATTTCATGAGATAGGTCACACACTGTATTTATAGGATGCAGTCCATATGCTACCGCATACCTATATTAATTAACTGCGCTCCACCTCATCAAGAATTGTTGCTCGCTGGTGCGCTAATGGCTTGATGCTCGGCCTGCGAGTTGTTAATTGCTGAAATTGCTGATAGAAGCGAACAGGCGAGTCCCAGGTAGCAGTTCAGAAGATGAAGATGCGATCACTGGAACAAGAAGTTTATTTGCCTGACGTTTCGGATTCTCACTCGAATCCATCATCAGAGACATTCGCAGATAGTGGTGAAGGTGGCACCAGGAGTGCAGTATTTATAGCTCGTGGCTGTCGTGGGACCGTATGCGCACTGCAATTAACAGTTCTCGCAATCGCCGCCGGGGTCGTAATTGATGCGGCGGTGGCTTGGCGGTCAGAGTCCGAGTCGTTAATCGCCGCGATTTCGTCATCCGTGCTCGATGCTGGTGTGACGATTGCTCGGCAAACTGGCTCACTGTCACCGTGATAATTGCTCACCCGCGCCCTTCCCACGTGACTGATTCTCCTGCCCAGGGAAAATCGCAATACGGAATAGGGTACCGGGAGGTCATTGTGTCTGTTGACGGATTGCGGGCCTGAGAACCATGACTCGAGCAGCTCGCGGCTCACGCGGTTGTCACCCCTTGCGAGGATTTCGGCCTCTTGAAATTTGAAAATATGGCCGGGTCCCGTCGAGTGTGCCGCCACCTGAGATTTAGCGTCTCCCCGCCTCACTGCTGCCGCGTGCTTGGCAAGTCGCGTACGGAGTAATCTCCCAGTTTCTCCGACATAATTGCTTTGTCAGGCAAATAAACTTCTTGTTCCAGTGATCGCATCTTCATCTTCTGAATTGTTGAAATCTCATCACCTGTCTTAGATGCTGGCGTGATGGTTACTCGGCCATCTGGCTCACCGGCCTGCGCGCCCCCCCGAATGGTCAATTACTTTGGCCAGCCTACGCCTCAGCACGGAATATGGAGTGGGGATGTCGTTGCACTTGTTGATAGACTGACTTCCCGTGAACCATGACTCAAGCAACTCGCGGCTCACGCGATTATCCCCCTCTCGCGAGAGTTTCGGCCGTTTAACCATCTGCGTCACGTGGCTGCAGCCGACAGCCCCATTTTTTCACATACATCTAAATTACTTGTCCAGCCCACTGCAACCAATGGAAACCACCAGTTCTACCGGTAATTTTAGCGTCCTTGGACTGTAATCTTGGACGACACTGTTTCACAAATATGAGAATGTAAGCGATAGTGAAGAATCGACGCCTAAGCATTTTCAAAACGTCTTCACGTCTCCCCCGGTGTTTTCTAGCCAAATGTCTGATACTGTTGACCAAAATGTGTTAGATTCTGAAGCTGCTAACCCCCATGACAATAATTTACGCTAACAACACCTCTTATATGCTTGTTACTGTAAAATAACTTCTGGATTTAGACTAAAAATGCGGAGTAATATCGGGCCCTGTTTAGCATAATTTTTATTAAGCGTCATCGTGAATCCCTTGCCAAAATAACTGAGAAATTGAAGTCTTCGTGTAGATTATCTCCCCGAAAATATGCATTATTTCTGCACTGGTAAGTGAACTCAAAAATACTTGTTGGTTTGAGCAATTTTAACAAGAAGTGCGGTTGGCGTGACCTGTGTTTTAAAGTGAATTGAAGTGTTTTTATTTACTTGCTACTGCAAAACACATAACTTGTGCGCTTAGAACCCACATGGGAAGGAGACATTGTCGACTGCGCTTCGTGGAGACAATATTGCTAACGCAGATTGTAAATATTGTTGGTCCTCGAAAGTAATCAAAGTTATGTAGGCTACGAAGCCGTCCTGGCGTCCATATGAGACTTCTCGTTGGCCACTATATTGACCTCTGTCACGAAAAGCCTGTCATTTAGCGACTTGATATCGGGGAAAGCAGGCTAGATACGACCGGTAAACCCGACGTAGTCAAAGCCGCATTCCTCTGATGCAGAGGTCTGGCAGAGTAGAGACTGACGGCTGTCAATATTAGTATATTACTGACTGCCTTTTGGCAGCTGTGGATATTACGCGGTTATTCTGTAGTAATTGATTAATTTCAGCTCAAATATTCACGTGTAAACTTTTGAACTGAATCTTAAAGCTTTGCTCTGAAGGATTTTCTCGAAATTCACGCATTAGTTTTCCCGGAAATTTAACAAGAACTTCAAAGCTCCTCAGACTGTTGGGAGCTGAGTTTTTTTGCGGTCCTCAAAGTGGCCTACGACCCTCAAACCAGAGGCACTGCGCCATAATTCAGTTCAGACGATGACAGTTCGCTGGTTGCTACCGACGATGTCCACCGTGTGCTCCACGGCAAGGTGGGGGAGGCACGATGAACTGCGCGTAGATTTCTTTATCCTAGGTGTAGACTTTCGAAGAATCTACCCCACTCTCTCCTCCCCACTTGGGCCCGGTGTCATCACACAGTCAAGAAGACCGGCGGTAGGAGAGAGCGCAGACGGCTGGCGCGACTTAAGCCGCTCCAGCCGGCTCGGATTACACGAACTGGGAGTGTCATAGAGCCCATACTGAGAATGAACCATTGCGGCCTATTTCTCAAACTACCAATCGGCCGCTCTACTTAAACACACACTGGGAGTTCCTAGTAATCCCGTCAGTTTGTAACCTTTCAAGCCGCGGCCTTCAGCGCACCGTGATGGCTTCAAGCGCGTCAGATTGTCTATAGCGAGGAAAGTGCGCTGAGTCGTCTACCTTACTCTCCCTTCCCATTCACAGGCCCCAGTCACTGCCAGAGCTGGTCGGTTGATAGTTGCGGGGAATGGGTGCGGTGGCTGACACACCTATTGACCTTGCCTGCGCACGCCACATGCACGACCTGGCCCCCCAACAGAAGCACCAGAATTTCACACAACGGGAGCTGGGCGGCATACATCTCACATGCATGCGAGTGCCAGAGGTTACTGTAAGAGGAAGCTGTGACAGGTTGGCTCTCAACCTGCCACTCCTCCACTCCACACAAACACACAAAACTGGGAAGACTGTGTGAACTGAATTGGGGCGTCAGTCGGCAGCTTTCCAAGCCACGGCGCTTGGCGCACCGCGATAATCTCGCACTCTGACCACACATGCACCTAAGGAGTCGCATTGAGGAGGAGTCGAGAAGCACACTTCCACTTTGCATGGGGAGTGGCAACTGAATGCTTGTGATGGCTGATGGTGTTGTATGGTGCGGGTGGTGGTGGGGGAGCGTGTGGTGGTGTGCTGCAGTCGGCGGTTGTCTATTGCAGGTTTTCGTGAATTTGCATGTGTCCTAATAGACCCGTGCGGTCAGTGGATGTACGAGGGCAGTGAGCGTAGTTGAGACGGATGCGACGAGTGTATGTGGGCGCTCCAGGCACTGGTTCGCCAGTTTCTGTGCGACGTATTTGCAAGTGACCGACCAGGCCGACGGATGAGGTGAATGTACGGGTACAGTGTGGACAAGATAGATCGGGTGTGTCCGAGTGGCTTCCGGTGATGGTGGTGGACGTGCTGGGCGAGGGGGTATGGGTTGCGTTAGGCATGGTGAATGTGTAGGATATGCTAGTTATTTCGAGACTGTGGTGACTTCCGCTGTCGTGGATACGCATGTGGCCTAGTAGGTCCATGCGGTGGCTGAAAGTGCGGGGACAGTGTGAACAGTTGATGTAAATGCGGCGAGTGTATGTGGGTGCTCCATACACTGGTTCGCCATTCTTTGTGTGATGCATTCGCAAGTGACCGGCCAGGCCGATGTGCGAGGTGAGGGTGCGATTGCAATGAGAACAGGTATAGATCGAGTCCACATCGTTGGTTTTGACGGTGGTGCGGCTGATGTTTGTCGCTGTGTCAAAATAGTGTGCAGTGGTGGTGGACACAGGAGCCGCCGTAGCCGATGTCGAGGTAATGGAGGATGACAGTCTGGGTTCAGGAGCACAGTTAATGTTGATTGTCGGCGTAGAAGGCCAGGTAGAGATGGACCGAGAGGCATCAACTGGTGTCGTCCTGGTGCGGCAATAGGTCCGAAAATGTCCAATAAGATCGATTGGTGTCTGGAACATCCGCTGGCGTCGTGGACACGTTGGAGGCGGTTGTGCGTTGACATTGTGGGGTGGGCGCAGCTGAGACGGCAATGCGGTTGGCTTCGTAGATCGCAGGGCCTGTCTTCACTGCCCTTCTCCAGGTCGGTCGGTCTCTGGTGAGGTCCTCTCATTTGGCCGGATTTATTTGCAGACGCTTCAGGAAGGACTCCAGAGTATCCTTGTATTGACGAATTTGGCCTCCTTGGTGGCGGGTACCCATGGCGATATCTCCATAGAAGAGTCGTTTGGGCAGCCACTCGTCGTCCGTCCGCACGAGGTGGCCGTTCCAGCACAGTCGCAATTGTCTCACCATGGCGGGGGTGCTGATGATTCCTCTTCGTTCCAGTACGCCCGTGTCCTACATCCGGTCCTGCCACCTCAGTTTTAGTATCCGCCGAAGACAGCTTAGGTGGAAGTGGCTTAGCCTCCGCGCCTGTTTCTTGTACACCGTCTAGGTCTCCGCTCTATAAAACATTGTCGGCAGGATGGTCGCATTGTGCATCTTGAGTTTGGTGCTGAGGTTGGGCTCGTAACGATTACAGACGGTGTTCTTCAGACGACGGAAGGCTTGGCTGACCATGGAAATACGATGTGATACTTCATCTTTGATTTTGACGCTGTGGAAAAGGGTGCTGCCCAGACAGGTGAAGTTGTCCACGGCATGCTGTTGGACAGCGTTCACGTTGATTTGAGGTGCATTGTTGGCAGCGTTGGGTGGCGGTTGGTACATAACCACTGTTTCCTCCGTGTTCATGACCAGGTAGAAGTTTTCGCAGGCGCGGCAAAGAGGCCCATGCTCCTTTGTATATCCCCTTCAGAAGTGGCGTTGCGAGCGCAATTGTCGGGAAAGAGAAGTTCGTGGATGGAGGCTGTAAATACACGCGACTGGAAGTGCATCCGCCCCTGATTGAGGAGCTGGCCGTCCGCCCTAGAGGCGACGCGGGGCCCCGGACACTCGGCACAGCAGGCGTCCGTTTGCATGGCAGAGAACATGAGATTGAAGAGGGCTCTGCCGAGGAGCCTTATTAGCTGCTTACATTGAGTTTACATGTCAAATTTCCTTGTGTGCTCCTTACTTTAGTCAACTCCCTGGGCTTTTATGAACATCAAAACCTCTCCCATATAATAAGTGGTTTGACTTTCCAAGAGTAGACGTGTCCGTATAACTGTAGTGACATTTAAGTCCATTTTGTTTTAATCAGTTACAATACGCTTTTTAAAGAGCTTTGCACAATTTTGAATGAGACGTAGAACAAGCACGTGCATTTTTACCTGCCGACGACTTTGTTCCTACCGTACCAAGGCTTCCATTGTTTACTTGTTACCAATTTATCTTTTGACGTGTTAACTCTCATGGATGATCCGAAGTATGCATAGCCGTGACAGCAAATCAGAAGGCACTGCTATCAGTGAAAAAATATACTTCTAGCACGAAGGTGTGTGAATTCGAAACTTCATAAATAGTGAAATCTTGTGCCAGTGTAATCGGCGCTTTCTTTTGAGCCACCCACGCCCCTACAGTAAACAACGATGTTCTCTAAAAGACACCCCAGTAATTGTAACCCTACAGTAAATTCAGTGTTTTTGATGAAACGTAAACAACGTCGTCAGAACGCGCCTCTTTCACAGTCAAATCGGCGTCAAGTGACGCTGCTCCGATTTGACCAGTCAGCGGCCAGACCAGTACTCTTAGCGTACCCCTAGCGTGAGAAGTAAATACCTTGCTAGTGCATACGAAAAGGCGAATTCCAGATAGAAAGCTGGAAGAAGTCTAGTCGATCAGTGGAACAATGACCAGTTCATGTGAATGTAGGGTTTGAATAAAATCGTTTTTGCATGCTGGATTCGACTTTTTTTAGTGGACAACCCGATCTCTGTAAAATGTACGACCTTCAGGTTAAGTGCTGTGCCTGTAGTCCAGCTAAATGGGACGAAGGGGGACCAATGTCGCTTGCGTAAGCGCGCTCGACGAGCCCGCACGGTCTACTGTCTGCGCTGAGCTGGGAGACCCCGATTTGGCCGTCATGATGGCTGCGCCAATCGGCCACCCGCGGGGGTGGCAGGCGTCGAGTGCCTGCAAGGTCCTGTAAATCGGGGCGGCAGAATATGCCGATTAATCGATCAGCCAGCATATGCTGTCAGTTGCGGCCGATCCGTTCGTCAATGCAGCCCCGAGTAAAAGTTATCGCAGCTGCCGCCTCTTCATTATTCAGGAAGGCCTTACTAACTGCACTGGACGAATTTTCATGAAACATCTCGCTGACGTGACTGATCATATATGTCTTGCAAGCATCAAAGTAATGGCAGACAGAGGTTCACAGAAGTGCACGCTTCGGTGTGCCTTTTACCAGTATGTTTTCCGTTGTTGATTTCCAAAGTCGCCTATAAAATCTGATATTTCGAGTCTGGTAATTTCGGGCCTTGTGACGGTAAGCAGCGGACTATACGAAAATCCGACCTTTCAGCGGTGGGTATTACCGTTCCAGGCCTCTTTCTCCGAGTCCAATTGAGCAGTGCTGAAAAATCCTGTTAAGATGGACCTCAAAGTCTTCGGCAAGCCGACGTTTTTCCCGTCTAGCTGGAGAGCCAACGGGTCGAAAGTTGTGGACTCAAAGATCGCTGAAGCCTATCAAGCCTGGCGGGTCATTTAACCGTATTATTTTGAAAGAAATAGATATTTCGGCGGTTCGATTTCATTAGTCCAAAAATAAGAAGAATTCCTATGAATTTACCACTCATTGTTTTACTGTATTTCATTCTTGATGCACCAGTAATTTAGAAAGTGGCCTCTTCATTAAGATTAAAGTGACCTCATGGGGTTAGCCTCTGTTGCTTTGACCGAATTAAAAGATGAAGTCGCCGTCCAGTTTTGGCTCGGAGCTCCAGATTAAGGACCATAGTAAGCATTTGCGTAGCGGTGAGCAGAAAGAGACGAACTCGGCCTGAATACAAAGACAAAGGATACTCTAATGAGTGTTCGTGGGATGTCATTCAGGCTTAGTCGGCCATAGTCTAAAACCAAACCACGAAGACCCTAGAAGTGTGGATGGGTCGTTTTTTATGCAGCACCATTTGCCACTGAACCTTTAACACGTCCGCTGTAAGCACGAGTACTCAGGATCATATGACCAGACGGGATACCCGCGGCCCCCTTTTGTCTCAGGGAACCGGTCGAAATATATCGCAGGTGGACGTGTAACTGCGAACTGTCAGCAACTAAGAGACCTTACGGAAAAAAGCAAAGGAGACTGGATTGATTACGTCCTGACGGCCTACTTGGACCGAGACTGAGTCGGACTCCCGTCATTTGGCCACGAAGAGAAAGCGGTCAAGGTTGCATGAGAACGGCATTGACTTGTCTGTTTTGGTTGTAGGACGGAGTACGTCTCAACTAAGTCCCATATCTTGACGGATCTTGACTTTTCATCGAGGTCCAGCCTGTGGCCCTCTAAGGCTCTACTACTGAGCCGCGGGTTTGTCATGAACCGTCTCTACCTCAATCAGGGTGTGCGCCCGGTCACCTTATTTGTTACGGGGGTCGAAAAAGTCAGGGTCACTCAAGTTTATAACAGGGACTTTGCCGCAAAGCACCCTCAAATGGACGCGCTGACCTCCATCGACTTCAGCTCGGACACACTCGTGTCCGGGCAGTCACGATCGTTCACGTCCCACTTGAGTACGCCAGCCTCGGATAACGCAACACAAACCAATAGACACACTCAATTCAGGGCGCTCTAGCCAGAAGCAATCTCGACCAAGCCGCGATGGCCGCATAAAAGCAGCTGACACCGTAGCCTGTCTCCCCCATCCCAGACGCCACTTAACACCCTCACACACACCCCCTGGCCTCACTAGCGCCCACTGTTGTCTGAGGCAGCTATCACGGGTTTCTCACGGAGAAGCGGCCTGATGAGAGTGGCGTTCCAGGCGCACCATCACTTCAGCTGCTATCGGCTTAAACCCTGGGCTTGAGGTCAAGGGCATTCATAGGCAGACATGGGTTATGTTCACCGATTCGTCTCGGTTTTTGGATGGAATGCAGTGTTCCGCCTCCCTAGACCTCATTTCTCATGAGGCCCGAGTAGACCATCGTTAGTCTCACGTAGGCTCTGCAGAAAATGGCGATGAGATTAATTTTCACTTCAGAATCTATATCGGTCTATCCTCTACCAAGACAGTTGAGACAGCCTCATTGATTTCATGTTGTGCCAGTGGTGGACGGCGTCCTTTTTCATTCTGCCTCTTTCCAAACATGTTCTAGAGTTTTAAGCTTGGTAGTTGCTTTATGTATTTATGCTTAACTCTAGGCTACTGAGTCTGCACTGTGAGTACATCCCATTTCCCTAATACTCTACTACCACAATACTTCCCACATAATCACGATTAATGATGCAGATCTGAAATTTAGAAAAAAGTAGGAATGAGAGCCGTCTAGATAGTCATTCGATGTTTCACTGCCACATAGGAAAGAGCGTATTATCCAACTTTTCGCGACTTCACCAAAATTCATCCTTCCCCGCTAGGTAAGTAGGAACTTTAGGACATGGTCCGATCTTCTGACTGATCTCTCCCCGAGTTCGGATGGTTCAGGGGAGTCAGTCGACAGCTAAGCGCTCGACCTGTCCACTTGACAGAGAGGACAGCCCACATGAGCACAAGTCGTCCGATAATCCAACAGTTCCACCGTCTGCCGTGTCCGGACGGATATCCCCACAAAAAACATACATGAGATGGTCTTCGTATTAGAGTAGTTTATTTCCAGCCCCGCTTTGCGTGAAGTACCGTCAGCGTGGTCAGGCTCCGTGGTACAGGGAACCCTGGCTACTGTAGACAAGTGCGTTCTAGTCACGTACTGAGAAACCCAATCTATCACATTATTGAACGAACCGTAGATCGTAACCACGCTCTGCTACCTGACTTTAACTGCCTCTAAGGGCATTTTTCATTACTCTCGTAAAATATATACTGAATTGAGGTTGTACAAAAAACATCCCCGACGTTATGTGGAGGGAGCATTCGAAATTGTATCAGAAAGTCTCGTATAGACCAGTATGGGAGTTCGCAAGAAGATATTACTCATCCGTTGTCTCACTATTCGTCGGTTTTTCTGATACACCGAGGAAATCCTCTATAAATGGTTGGCTACGATTGCAGTTCTGCTCGATGGCAAGGACGACCTAGACTCCGACTGAGTGGATGGCGTCTGCCCACTTCTGAGACTTGGCAAGATGGTCTTCCTCCCAGAATGTCCTGTCTGAAATGAGTGACATCATCATATATTGGTTACCTCCGGTCGCTGAGGTGGAAATACTATACGACCAACTGATCTCACAAATTCGGGACAACCTTCTGATATGATCACTAGCTGAAGAATGCCCGAGATCTCCGGCAGTCTCAGTTCAGGATCCGTATCGGCCCTATTGTACAGTGGGACTGATCTTACGTCGTTGGTCTGTGACCTCCGGACTGTCACAAAAGTGAACAGCCCTTACATCATCCTTTCACTAGAGACCCAACCCTTGAGAAGAGACCCACTACCGTCTAGCGCATCCACCGAGGTAGTTACGGGAGGATTCTTCACTCTGAGCCAACTGGTCTCGGATCAAAACTCTTCAGGGACAGTCTGTGTCTGTGTCAGCGCATGTGAGCTTTCGAAGACAGCCTATCACGGCAGAAAAAAACATGAACAGGCCCCAACCATTACGAACTTCAGGCCGGTCCTGAACAGAACGAACAGGTTTTAGACACCGACAGAGAGAACGTTTTATTGTGTACGGAATGAATGATACATGGGTTGGAGTGAGTTCGCAACCGAACAAGAGACGCACGACCGACGCCGACGGAGCAAGCGTCCTAGAACCCCGGGGACAGGTGTCAGAACGTCTTGGAGGAGGGCATGTCTGCGTCAAACTTGAGGTTTATTATCCGATTTAGCTAACGATGATTGAAAAGCAGGTCACTACTACTACTACTACCACTACTACTACTACTACTACTACTACTACTAATACTGCGACTGTGCATGTACGCACCAGAGATACAGCGTCACAGCAGATGCTTGGAGTAAGGTCACCGCAGATGCTTACTTCCCAGGCCGTGGTTCGGATGAAAAATTCGAATGATGAATGGATAGACTTTCCTTCGAGCCGATCTGATAAATGGAGGTAGCATTACCAACGGTAGTCTTATCGGAAGGATTCAGGATGACAGGGTCAGCTGGAGAAAGTTGGTGTTGGAGTTGTCGAGCTAAACGCCAACAGTATGCTTCCGGACGGGAGCCGTTGGCGGTTGCAGGACAAATTAGACGGTTGACATCGTAGTGCTCCGTGGTCAGATCCTTCCACTAATACACTGTCTGAGTTGCGGACCAGCCATAACAACACGAGATTCGCCACCGCGGCTATTCTGAGGTTTCGTAATATTCGGGTTCCCTGCTGAACAACTCGGTCCTTGAACAGATGCTCGCCCAGCGGCGTACTGGTATCAGTAATACTTTAGCCAACTGTAGTTCGTGACCATCAAGCCTCAATGTCGCCGTCAGACGCTGCCGCATTTTAGAGGACATTCGAATTGCCATGTCGCAATGCTCCACATAATGGCAACGCTGAACCCGCTGGGCCTCAGCTGCTTATTCGTCAAGCGTAAAATCGCTTATTTCGCCGCCGGCTTTCGCAGAAATTCCCCCAGTTATCAGTATCCCACGGAAATGTCGAGCAACCGGCAAATTCCTTAGCAGGCAAGCAACATCTTTCGGGAGTCTCTGAATTCTCGACATAATTCAGATTACTCGCTTCTCCCTGTTGCATTCAAACGACTGGCCGGCGGCTGAGGAAGTCCCGCAGTAGCATAAAACAAGTCAGTGGCGTCATATTCACTTTGATCACACATTTATTAGGGAGACCTCGACTTAGACAGCCGGACTGGTCTGTATAAAAGACCATCATGTAATTAGCCAACTGCTTCACGTTTCCCCTTAGGCTTGCATCCAGACCAGAAGGCTAGCCCGTTTTTTACTGAAAACAGCGAGCCATGAGCGTCTAGGGCTATAGCTAAACTAAGAAGACTTACGTTCAACTCTGTTTCGCAGGTTATGCCACCATCGCGAGTATGTTAGCCGTTAGAGTTACGTCATTTTGTTTTTAAGTGTCGCGTTTGTATGCACTAAACTTCACTACTTTCAGTCGCACTCTGGCTCAAACAGCGAAGGTTATACTGCTTTCTCCTTAAAACGATTACCGTTGTGATTTCCAGATTTGGTTACCCTGGTTATTTTGAATCTGGCGGCTGCATAACGACTTGAGATTACTTTAAGAGCTTATTGCTCCCTTGACGGAGGAAAACGACGCATGGGGCACCCTAAACTTAGATGAACATTTAGCATCTGACATTAAGTAGACAGCTCTGGACTGTAAATCCGAGGATAGGTTGCCAGCGCAAAATCCTGCGCATAGTGAACTGGGCCCGTCTATCGAGCATCTCACAAAAGCATCCAATGGGTCATCTGAATTTGTTTTAATGGTCATGTCGGATACACAGGCCGGCTCTTTAACTCTCATCCGAACAGAGCGCGCTGTGCAGGGGAAGCCCACTACATAAAGTCAGGTGCTCATTACTAAAATTGATATCCCTGTTACCCAGTGAAACTGTCATTAACTTAGTCATGGCAAGGTTACTTACTATCCCACCAGACAACAGCTCATTAAATTAAAAGATAGAGATAATAGTCTACGCTCTTCCCTCTTGTGCGGCGCACGTAGATGGACCTGTGGCGGCAATGAGTGGGTGGTCTGTGCGCTACCGTCACCACGTCAAATCCTAGTGTTGGAAGGAGAGAGGCAGAAGGCACCAGAATTGAGGGTTTATTGTGCACAGAAACCGGAGTTGTCCTCTCAGGCGGCAGTGGCCACTGGCGAAGCCAGGGTTGATGTTGACTGCGTCCATTCAGGCCTGAGAGTCCTTGGGAGAGTGGTGGCAGCCGCTTTTTTAGGCTCGTGGGCCAAGCTCAAGTGGTCTCCAATCGGTGTGTGTTGCATTTTCTGAGGGGTTGTGTCCAAGTGGCTTGTTTTGTTGGTTGCAGGCGGTGGCGCATGGGTAGCCGCGATGCAGTGTGGACGCAATTATGTCCGAGCTGAAGTCAGTCGAGTGGCTTCAGGTCAGCTCGTCTGGGACGGCTCGCTGCAAGGAGTGAATGGCCTTGAGGTAGCGAGGTCTTGAACAATGACACCAGACCGGTCATGATGGCTGCCCGCTACAGACAGTCTAGCTCCATCAGTCACTGCGCCCAGCCTAATCATGGCGGTTCGATCGTCGCGTCCAACGACCTCCACCGTCCGTTCCACAGCAAGGTGAGAGCAGAGACAGCGACTTGCAAGTGAGATACTTTAAGGTGAGAGTGGACTTGCGCAGCATCTACCGCACTCCCCCTCCTCCTCCACCTGGACCCGGTGTCAAGACGTAGTCAAGAAGACTGCAGTCAGGAGAGGGTGCGGGTGACTGACACGGCCACACCCGCACCTAGGCGTGCCACCACACCCCCTGGTCCACAACAAACATTTCGCCAGGATTGTAACCAAAAATAAAAGTGGGTCGGAAAGAGGAGAGGATGAAAAAACATACTGGGCAACCATGCACACAGCCTGCATACCCAGCCGAAGAGCAAGCGCATCTGCCGGCAGGAAACCAGGTACCAGAGAACTGCCAGCGCATACCAGGCTTCGAGGGCTAGGCGCAACCAAATTACCCGATAGTTGACAGGCTTGGACAGTCGACTCGTGCATTGGAGCCGACACCGGGAATTCCATCCCCACGGCCCTTGAGCACATTCTTCACTCTAATAAGGCTGACGTGCTTGAACCTATCACGATGCAGCAGAAGCCGCGGATTGAAAGGCCGCCAACTGACGGGATAACTCGTTTTCCGCGATCGGTACTGCGTGTGTACCTGAGACGACTGGCTCAAGGACTGAGAGACAGGCTCACTGGCCCCCTTCTTTAATGTCCTCTCCCTGGCACTCCACCTTCACTGGGATCTCAGCCGCCCACCAGAAACCCGACATACTGACCTGGGAGGGGTTCTTGGTTGGGCCGCGTAGACTGGCCATTTAGTTTTATCAACCACTGCGCCCGCGTCCACCCCCGGCCGCCTTGGCGTTGTCTCACCAACGTTGTCTCGTCTTCAACGATTGACCGCGACTTCAGGAGCGCGCGCGCGCGCACCCCGAGGTCAGGCAGGTATCACCAGCAAAAGGAGTAAAGATCACCTTCAACAAAACGGTCGATGAGGAGAGCTCCGGAGGGGAACAGAGCACTAAGACACAAATTTTGTAAACTGTCTGGTCCCATCTCGTCAGTAAACTACGAACTGGCACACCACCGTCAGAGGGATTAACGAGAAAATGAATGCGGATGTTAGACAACGAAGCCCTGTCCAGCACAAATGCTGCCAATCTTGGCGTGGTGGCGGCAGTTAATTCAGTCTTAGTCAGGCGGGCACAACAGCCAATGTGAAGGACCCCGTCCGAAACCAAGGTTAGTCACTCCTCATGGAAAACGAGCAACAAAATTTTCTTCCCAGAGCTCAACCTAGTGTACTGGGCAAATTGAAAGCAAACAACCGCCATCGTGTAGAACGGCAGGGTGTGAGTCTTGGCTTTAGTGCGCAAGACAGCAGGTTGTCGGAAGATCAAAAACTTACCGTAGGATCAACAGGTCTAAGGCCCGGGCGAATCCAAACTCATGTAGGCGTTTACGCGCTTAATTAGCGCGAAGTTTTTGGAAATGGACTATGACAGGCGATTAACGAGTTGCCAGTGAACGGTAAAAAAAGTCGAGGTGCGACGCATGATAGTAACAAAGCTGTCTCTAAAATGCGCACCAATAAGATGTTTATTCCCACGCCTACATCATCTGGCTGGAGTAATGGACACCAGAGTCAGACTGTCCGCAAAATCCAGAATCCAGGAAGGTCGTGGTGCGTTGGGAGATAATACGTTCAGGCAGACTTACGCCAGTTTTCATGATTGAGATACAAGGGATTAAGCATTGAATTTTTTAAAAAAGATGTATAATTCGACTGAATGACCTCAAGGCAGTAGAGTTTTCCTTGATTGGGTACTCGGCCCAGTCGTTCACGAATGCTGAACCACATTAGATGTGTGGTTGTTGTGGTGGTCTGATCACAGCTTCTGAATTTCAGTCTTATTTCATGTAAGAAACCGTGCCAATGGCAGTACTAATCCATAGTATACGGAGACCCGTGACAGGGGTCATCATGCAAGACAGACGCCTCAAAACGAGTGTTCTTTTCTCGGTAAAGCTCGTTTCCGATCATTGCTGCTACTAAGAACCCGGCAGCTAAGGCAAACCGCTTGCTCCTAGGGAGAAAATAAGATGTAAAAAAGATTTCCCAGATCCTCGGAATCTTGAGGCTGCCTTACGCGCATGCCTCAGATTCAACGGGACAATTTGTGAGGAGGCTAAGGACACACCGACTCCTGGATCTATGCCTTCTAGAAGTTGGCTTCGCCGGTGTTGATTCCAAGGGCGTAAATTCCGCACGCATTCTGCAGATGACACAACAGCCCCCCGAACAGTATCAGGTATTGGAGTCCAAAGAGCGTCCCCATGATCTCTCCCAGGAAATATGACCTACGACGTGGGAGGGAACCACCGATCGGCCTCCCCTGGTGTACCCGCCCAGATGCTGTGGCAGTCTAGAACCCAAGGTCTTCAGGAAAGTGGAAAAAGCCACGCTAGTGCTCAAACTCAACAGTAAACTCTCAGTCAACCGGACTCGGACGCGTGACGGCACTCCGTCGCTCCAGTGAGACACACTGCAGTGGACTGGGGCGGTTGTGGGGGCAAAATACTTGAGGAATTCCAAAGCTGGAGGTCAACTCAGCAATTCCGCCAATTCGCCCATAAAGAATGCAAGAGGGGAGAAGCCGCGCGGGATCCTAGTTTTAGTGAGCGTGTTCTCGAGGAACGCCATTGGCGTGGCCGATCGCCAGAGTGTTCACAAACAAATGACAACTATCCGGCACCGACTGGAGCCGAGAGTTCCACCTGCACGGCATAAAACGGCGGAATTCGCTTGCTGGATCTGCTGCAGTTGCGGGCAACGCAACTACGTCGGATGGAAGTAGAGACTGCTTCAGATGCGAACGACCGAATACGCGTCAGGAGTGAGAAGGGACGACGCAAACTCCCAAGCCGCGTCTTACTCCGGTAGGTCGAGTCGCTCCTCTCAAGAAGAGCGTACCTTCAACTTGGAGAGAGCGGACGTGGTGAGCACACGGTAAGAAGCACGGTCATCGACCGATAACTCAATCGCCGAGCGGGCCTCCTGCGAAATGCTCTCTCACACCCTAACCAGAGGCGGTCAAGGCACACCGGCTCGGGCCCACAGTCCAACAGATTGAGACGTCGCTCACAGTCCGAGGAGCGCTTGGGTTTCATCGGATTGGCACCTCGATGCATAAGGCTGTCGCAACACTGCAGAGTGAAGCACCCACAGTCTGACTTCTAGTTCTGGACGACTGCGCGGGTAGCAAGCAAATTCTAATCCTGAAATGGGGAGCAAGGGCATTTTGGGACGGCCGATCCAAACAACTACGACATCTTACCGCTGTTTTTTGCTTTATTATCGATGTGCACTGACTGTCCGTGCGATTTATACGATGGTAGAATTCCAGGAATTTCGCCTTGTAAAGCTGTTCAGCAGTGAAAACCTACACTTAAAATTGACTACTGACCCCCCCAAGGAGGAGCATGAAGGAAGAATTCAGGAAATCTATGTACATGTAATTCGGGATATATACATACATGACTGTGTGTATATGTATAGGTTTGTATACATGGTAAAAGCGTCAATGGAGAACCGTTTGTTATCATAAAATAGTTATATATATATATGTATATATATATATATACATATATATATATATATAATAGGGAGAATGATCTTGGTAGAAGAAATGCACGATCTTGATAAAGGTGGCGCAGAAAGCGACGGGAATGCAAAATAGAACCTTTGGCTAAAGTGGGTATGTCTATGAAGTTAATAACCGGGGATGCAGTAAATGCGCAACGTAAAATGATGTGCCCAATGATCGTTTTAAACAAGAGCCCTGAAGTTGAAAAATTCAGTCGGAAACCGCGTGAAATGCCGATGAATGCGGTGAAAGTGGAGAATGCGTGGGGCCAGTTTTGCGACGGAGTTCATTGGCCTCTTCAACTGCGTGCAGTTCTCGGTAATGCTCATCCGAGGTATCCTCCGCAACTTCGCTGTCCAAAGATATTGCCTAAGAAAAATAGGGATGGGTTGATAATCAATACGCTCAGTTGTCATTAAGTAGAGCCTTGGCAGGCATTCACTTAAGCCGTGATCACACGTCAGACTTCCCATCTGACGACACGCTTGTGGTTTGACATACAGACACAGCGCTCAGTAAGATAACACGACGGCAGCACGCACCAAACTTTTGTTGGGGGGCATAAGGGACATAAGTGTGGTTTAGCTACGAGCTGAGGCGCAGGGTTACGAAGGTTCACGCTTATCCAGGTTCTCAAGTCGGTTACCCAGTGTCTGGTCATGAACAAGAACCGTCGCCCGTTAGTTAGACTTACACTGCCTGTCAATAACTAGGAAGAATATGATACGGTTGGCAAAGATGAGATGATAACTTGGGAAAAAGAAACGGTGCATTGGAACAGACCTAGCATACTGTGGAGATATTGGAGGGCTTGGTTGGCTCACCATTGTCAGTTTGATACACAAAATTGAGCAGAAATTCAAATGATTTGTCAAGCCCAAAACCTTCTATGGCGTGACCTTGCGTCTGAAATGTTAACCAACAGATTGCCTGGATGAGGAATAAAAGGCACGTTTCAGGAAACACTTCAGAGGAATGACACGCGGTCGCTGGAAGACGTCTACTCGCCCGACGTTTCGGATTCTCGCGCAGAGACAGTTGCATCTGCTTTCGAGGCAATTCTTATTTGCGCTTGGTCTACATCACTACATAAACAGTTCTAACAAAAGCTGATCCGAGGAGACTAAATTGCGGTAACAAGAACGTCTCGGGTTCACTTTCGAACCCAGCATCGAAGACAGCAGCGTATGGTGTAGACGCCGCAGTTATAGTGGACGCAGTCGCTATGCAATCACATGCCTATTAAAATTCGCAGCGTCGTCTGCGACCGCCAAGTCTTTCTTCAGCTGTCTCTGATTATGAGTTCGACAGCGAATCTGAAACGCCAGCGATCGAGTCTTCCCAGCTACATCAAGAACCGACCTTTCCACGCGTGTCAGTGGGAGTTGGTGCGTTGAACAACTAAAAGATCTTTGTTTGTCCTGACTTATGCGAATGCTTTCGAAGCATTCAAAAGATGTGCTGCTTCAGGCCATGTTTATGTAAACGACGAGAAGCAAACTTGTAGGGGAGAGCGACAAAAGAATAACTCATCTGTGTTTACCTACCTCGTAAGTACAAGGTGGAGGCGCAGATGAAACTGGCTCCATGGAACATGAGACGAGGTTGTGGCCAACAGCAACAGTTGCAGAGGAATTTCGGTGAGACAACATACTCGAAGTAGCACTAATGGGGGGCATTTTGCGCCACTGGGGGACCACGATTTCGCGAGGAGCTTCGGTTGAAAATACATCAGATGAAGTTGACTCGGGGGAGGGGGGCATCCGAGGGTCCTAGACGGAAGGCAATTACAGAACTAGACAAGGCACAATGGCAAACCTTTGGGTTTATCCGCCAAATTGGAGCATGACGTCCGTTCTTGGTGCTATGTGGGACGCATTTTCGGAAGTGGTTATTGAGGTGGGAGTCTTGGGAACTTGTAGATAGACTGGAGGAGGCCGATGCGTTCTCCTTGGACTGCGACTTGCGGTGTAGGATCATTGCTGAAGGCATCTCTCGGCCGGCAGGCTGAAGCACGCGCGGGTAGTCGGCTCGAGAGTCCTTACAGTTCTGTATTTCTTGATTAGATGATGGTTCAAATTTAAATAACATTGTGTTAGAAGCGCAAGGAACAGTATTTCTACAAAGAAGTGTAGGAAAAACAAACAAATACGCCAGCTACCACAATCACTACTTTCGTCGGATTTGCCATAGAAGTGAAAAGTACGCAACCGGATCATTCAAGTCGCCCGACATAAAAAAGCGGTTAGTGAAAGCAGTCAGAGTAGTTACTACATCCACTAGTCAGATTGCCGGTCGATTCCAGAAGATTGTTTAGACGGCTAAACCTCGACTCTTTAAGATCTTTGACAACTTCACCTAGTGAAAACAAGAGTGGCCAGTTTGTACTGACCACATCCGATCTGGTAGATTTTCCAGAAAAAAAACAGTGAATAGGATAATTCGGTGGTTCCGTTGCACTCCATGAGTCAGTCGTTGGATAATTCAGTTCTCAAATCATTCGCGAATCCCAGGGGTTGGGTATGGCTGACTGACGACAGCTAGTAAGCCATAAACGGCCATCCCAGTCTCCCCTTGTTGGTATTCTTTCCCGCATACTAAATGGGGCCCACCACCGCCTGGACAGTGGTGGCTTGCGCAGCATCTACCTCTCTTTTCAACATGCACCATGCTCCTATGGCAAAACAAAGACGAGCCAGCTAAAATTGACATGGGCGCAGTGAATGCTATTGCTCACGTACTTGACTGTAACAAACGACCTTGAATATCTGACTGAAAAGAGTTGCCGTAAAGACCACGTATTGAGCCATTACAGCACGACTCCGGTTGCTTCCCAGTTAGTTGGTAGCCCTCGGTGTCATAACTTTTAGTGTGGCATCAGATTTACCAGGAGTAAGTGATAAATCATGGCGGGGAAAGTTACCTCGGGACACACCTTATTCTTTGAGTTTCAATTAAGTATCAATTGTAAGTCTTGGTCAAGCGGACTGCAGTTACCGAGATCGGGTGCAGTAGCCGGGTGGCCAAAAGCCTTCAAATAACGCATGCCACACTTGTTTGGCCGCCCGCTTAGGTCTAGTGTGATGGTGCAGCTCGTTCTGGTACGTCGTGGTCTGATAAAGAAAATTGAATACAAGCCTCCACAAAGTTGGGCACCGACCTGCACGGAACGGGCCGACGCATACCGATCACCAGCACAAACGCAGAGGAAACAGACAGGCATGTTGTGGAATGTCCATTCTCAGTCGTGCTGGCAAAATAACCGGCCATGTGCTAGTTGAACAGTCAGACATACACCTAGAGCACGGTATTCAGTCGGAAACAACGCGGATTCCGAAAAAATCATGGGACTAATGACATTATCTTTACAGCCCGGAAACTGCAAGGAAAAAAGCCAGGAAATGAGGAACAGCCTCCACACCTCTCTACTTGAACCAACACCAGTCAACACTCACTCTAGGAAATCGTGACGAACTGTTTTTGTTCGGAACAGTTTGCGCAAATGGCGAGGCATATACGGGATGGATCGATGGTGCGTGTCGTGGACAGCAAGTCTGCCTGAAATATTTGTGGTCAAATGGGGC
>CACRXP010000008.1:1141769-1168907 GCA_902702965.1 Spirometra erinaceieuropaei | reverse complement strand
GTTGTCGGACGATACAGACAAATAGTGCGTTCTACTGTTCGCGGGTAGCCTTTCGCGGCTAACTTACATGGAGAGTGGGTATACTTCCTTGGATAACCAGGAGGAATTAAGACTTTTCTTAAATTGTCAGCATGTGGAACCATGAGAGTGTCTCCAGAAAAGGAATCGAGTTCGTTTCGAACGCGCCCATAATAACCAGTGGCAGCCTTGTTAGCGCCCATGACCAGCGTCACTATCCGACGCGTTCGATGGCGTGGCTTACCACAGTTGCTTTTCTTCGCGCACGAACATACCGCATAGGCCCAGTCAATGTAACAAATACTCAGTACTAAACAATCAGATTATTTCCTGTCCGTGCTGGCGAGTGCATGCCACATCTGTGTAGACAGTTCTCGGCGTCGATTCTCAAGTTTTGCCGAACGGCCTTCTTGCGATGACATAGGTTAATTGCGCGCTAGCCTACTGGCGCATTACTCGGACACAAGCGGACTAACAACCCACAGAAACTAGCTCTGCGTGTAGAGTTAGCCGAATTATTCTGCTCTTCGAAGTCTGTGATCAGACAAAAAGGCTCTTTTGCGTGTGTTTTAAATTGATCTCATACCCTTAACCACAACAAACCCACCAAAGTTTAAAAAACTTTTATTGGTTCATTTAGAATTTGCTAATTTAAACATTTTCAGAAATGAAGCATTGTCAAGAGGTGCTTCCAACCTGCTGCCCTGTATTTTTCCAAAATTCCACTTGGTGCCGCTTCTGCTGCCAGGCTGGATCTTTGCATGTTTCTGTGTATATGCTGGAAGCAGATTGCGAGCAAACCACATTTTTTTTATCTGGCTTCATTGAGGCATTATTTGTTCAATTGAATGATAGACACCAAATCATTAAACCCTACTCCCGTTAAAACCGAAATAAAATTGAAATTTAGAGCCAGATTCTTAGTACTTTCCGTTCAACGTTAATAAGACAAACATACTTTTCCACAAAATATCAGAGGAACAGCTATAATCATAAGCACCAGTCTTTTCTCAGATGATTTTATATACGTACAAATAAAGAAGCCAAAAATGAAGCTCATACCCCAGGCGAGATTCCAGTCAAACTGAAGAGGGGAGTTTGTCAATGAACTTCGCATATCACTGCAGATGTTCTTTTAAGACTTATTATGTATTAAAATTTGTTGCTGCAAGTGAAGAGTGATGCAGCTCACGCTCTTCCACATGATGGTAAGCCCGCAATCGCCAACAAATTACAGCCCCATATGTTACAAATTTATCATCTGTAACACAACGAAGAGCATCACGCGGAATGAGCCTTAACAATTCCTACAAATCTTGAACCGATTGCTAGACCACCAGCGTAGTTTTCTAGAAACAGTAATTGCAGGACTAATTTCCAGCGATCTTCCAAAAGCTGGAATCGAACAATCCATAATGGCCGCGCAATTTACTCTGGTCTCGATTATTTTCAGAAGCCCCACAATAGTGTGTCAACCTAGTAACTGCTACATTAACCCCTAAACGCGTATTTCATTGGGCACCTCACAAATTGAGCTGTATGCAATCTCCTTACTCTGCGTATGTATGTTGTATCCCAGGGCTCCGTCTTAGGGCCGTTGCTATTCCTCGTTTACATTAACGTCTGTGTCGACGACCTGGGATGCAGCGCCATCATTTTTGCTGACGATGTTAAGCTGTGGAGACCCATCAGATCTGATGCAGACAGGTACGCGCTTCAAGACAGTCTCAACCGCCTAAACAGTTGGTCAGCTCACTGGCTCCTCAATTTAGGCAAGGTTCTCACAAGTGGCTTATATCTAAGCTGCACCGAATAAGTGCTACTATTAACCCAGCTAAATGGCTGATCATTTTCTTTCAGGCAGACTTGAAGCTGTCTCTCGTTTGTTTTCATTTCTTTGATGATTCTGATGACAGTATGTTTTAAAGTTCGGGCTAACTTCTCTTAGATCCCTTGTGTCACGACTGTTTGTGATTTCTAATAATTTAATAACTTTTTATTCCTGTACTTGCTGATAAGTGTCGCGACTATTCGTAAGCCATGTATCCGATTTTTTCTCATCGATTTTCCCCATCTGTCACTTCGATTCAGCAAAGCTATGGTGATTATAAAATGCAAAAATTTCCACTAAAGCAGACGCAAGCCCACCAAAGGTAAGTCGTCAGATCATTAAGCATGGTGAACAGAAAGACCTGGGCATCCTAATGACCTCCTCGCTGAAACCATCTTCACAGTGTCAAAGGGCAGCCAAAAGTGCGATAAGGGTGTTATTTGCGCTGAGGCGAGGATTTGTGCAGATCGATAAACAGCTGTTCGGAAAAACCTATGGGGCATTCGTCCGGTCTCACTTAGAGTATGCAGTCCAGTCCTAGCGACCGTGGTTGAAGAAAGATTATCAACGACTGGAAAGAGTACAGGCGATGGCCACGAAGATGGTCAAGAATCTTTATCATTTGCCTTACGAAACCGAACTAAATCTGTTTCCTCTAAATTACAGGCAATTGCGTGGCGATCTCATTCAAACCTACAGGATTGTCAGAAGCCGTGAGTGTGCCCTAGACTTTGATGAATTCTTTGAATTGGTCCGGACTGACCGTCTGCGTGGTCATCCGTTCAAACTGCAAAGGAAGCGGGCTCATTCGGACGTCCGACGGAACGCCTTCTCTCACAGGGTGATCGGGGCATGGAATGGACTCCCTGATGTCGTCGTTCTTTCCGAAAGTGTCAAATCCTTTAAGTGCAGACTAGACGCTCACTTGTTGAGAACCTACTGTACATACAATAATGATTGTTTTAGCGGCGGCAGTTTGCGCCTAGCTCACACTTACCGCTAACTTCTTAACTTTTCGCATGTGCTGATGTAATTGATGACTTTATTTCTGCTTATCGATATGAATAGGGAGCTCAAGGGCGAAAGCCTCATTCCCTTAATAAACTGACTTAAACTGACAGACCAGCAGAATGCATTTAACTTGATGGGTGAATGTGAGCTAAGCTAGGACTCACTATCGACACTCATATCGACCACAATGGACACAGGAGATCGTGAACTATTTGCTCTGCAACAATATAACGATCTGAAGTACCCTTATTGGAACCGACGGTGAACACACACCAACAAATGGTTTAGACGTTAGCTTCTTTGGCTGAACGTCAACAAATGCACAGTACATCGTCCATTTGAACCCGTTATAATTGTAGGTAGAAGATGGACCTTTCTCACTTATGGGATTCCGAATGGGATTCGGAAATATAGATGGTTACAAACTTAAGACCATTCGTTAATTTCCACGGCGGCAAAACTGCAGTGTCCCTGCTGCGTGGAAGCAAAGCATTTTTTATAAATTTTGGCTGAGGCGAGTTTGCCAAAGTTTTTGGAATATTTCTCGAAATCGCACAAAAAATGCCCAATTTAGGCCGTGCGACCTCGGGCAATTAAAGTTTAAGGATTATATAACGTACCACTGAAATGACAGGGTTGCTAAAATGGACTGGCACTAATTATTTTGGAATCCTGGGCTGAGGAGGTGCGACAGCCTGCTGGCGAAAATGCCGGTGCCCCATCTCTCTCAGTCGTCAACATCCCCTTCTTTAAACACTCTCTTCCTTCTTTCTAGTCAGTATGATTACAGCCCTTCCACTCACATTGCACTCCCAAGAATTCTCCTTTGGCGGTGTCACCTCGGTGCACAGATGGATCATTCCATGCGGTAAAAGACTCAATTTTCTCGTATTTTATACTATTGCAGCGTATTCAAAGCTGCTCATACAGCGGAGACAGTTGGTTCCAACGTCTAAGTTTCTTTATACTCCGAAAGTTCTCAATAAATTAAATTGGCATAACTCCATGTTTTCCAGTGGATGCTAAATTCACCGACATTATTATCTTTAGCAGTGGTCTTCACAGCTTTTAACGCCCGTCTCTCGTTTTGAACCTAAGCGATTAATTGATGATCGAAGGGGCTTCTCAATTTTGCCATCTTGATGATGAGTTGCTTGGACACAAAGATGCATCATGGTCGCAATCACCCGAGTTTTTGTTATCCCCATGGCTTTTTGATCTCCTCTCCTTGATTCGATTCTAAACGAACCATGTTTAGAAGAAATATGCGCCCTCATCCGCAAGGAAATCCTGTCCAACAGGCCTATTTTCCTTCTCATACGTTGCCTTTTTTCCCGTTAAGAACGAATAAACCACATTTTTCATGTCTTTTCAAGCAATTTTTAAAGTATTTGTTTGCTGTAGATCATTGTTCATGTCTGACTGTCGATTGCAAAAAACATAGCATCATACAGTTTCGTCCGCTCGATTCTTGATTCACTCGTAAACGCAGTTTATAGATGTGTTTTTAATCTGCAATAACTGTGCCGTCAAGGGTGCTAAGCGGGTTTGCCGATTATTAGTATTAGTGGCATATCTAACAATCATATTCAGATTTTATCCTAGAAAACTTATCTGTGGTGTGCTGTATTAACCTGCATGGGTCTTCGTTAACGTCCCCGATTGCTGCAAATAGATTACTCCTCCTGTATTCGACGACTTCTTGTATGTTGCAAAAGGATGATAAAAAGTTCCCTATATATTTCCTCTAATACACCATTGCAGCCACCGATCCGCGAGTTCTCGTGTCTGTCGAAATCAATACTAAAGGTCGCTACCAGGACTGAATTATTTTGTTTAGAATTTCATGCAGGCTCACAGCGTCGGGCACCAAAGTGTTGACATGATATACCTCGACTAATGGCTGTCACAGTCCGAATGCTGCTAAGCGGCATGGTCTGCATACACCGTGATTCGTATGGAGATTTCGAACTGGGTCCGAAGCTATTCGATAAAATTTCACTTATTATATTCGTAATCTAATCAGATTTCGGAGACTGAATAGATCGCAAATTTCCCCGTCCAAGCGGAGGCGGTAAAACGTGGATCTGTTAAAAAGCGCATAAAAGTCAACAGGCAACATTAAGTCGTACTTGTTATTCTGATGTGGATACACAAGCAATCGACGGGCTGTAACAGAAACGAAGGGAAGAGTTTCAAGAAGTAGTAGCGGAGAGGGAGACACGATCGCTGGAACCGGACCAAAATTTTGGCGAGTTGTACCGGACGTGAAGAACGTCGCGGAAGCCGTCAACAAACTCTCAGACTATGGCTCATTCGCCAGGACCCAATCAAACATTTAAGTTTGACGGAGTAGAAATTCTTGCTAGAAGCGACAACCGAATGAGGCGTGAGCTTCTCGAGTCATGGTTTTCCGGTCCTCATTTAACCAACAAGCACGACGACCTCTCCGCTCCATATCTGACACTGAGGCTTAGCCTAGGAAAAGTACTTGGTCGCGAGGAGAACGGGTAGACAATCCCTGTCGGCGGTATAAATGTCGGTGGGCCAAATCACCCAAGAGTCCACACAGATGACGAAGTCTGGTAGTAAGCCGCTCGGCGGCGTGCGATGAGCGCGGGAGCCGATAACCTTGACCGGCATATGGGCGCCAAGCGACTGCATGGCAAGGGCGCACGTCGACACCTGACCAGCCGAGCTATGATGCACTCAGGAGCTGTCGACTGTCATAGGCATACAGCGGCCTTGCAACTACAGCCTATACATATGGCAACACCCGGGCAATCCACTAAACTTATCTTATTCTGCCTCCGACGATGAATTAGAGTGAGAACCCGAAACGTCAGGCTAAAAAGATACTTGTTATGGCGATCGTGTCTGCTTCTCCGCAATCAACGGGGGTCTTTCCAAGACCGGCGGCGGCGGCAGCAACAGAAACCCCCATTGGAG
Source organism: Spirometra erinaceieuropaei (assembly GCA_902702965.1). Classification (NCBI taxonomy): domain Eukaryota; kingdom Metazoa; phylum Platyhelminthes; class Cestoda; order Diphyllobothriidea; family Diphyllobothriidae; genus Spirometra; species Spirometra erinaceieuropaei. The sequence continues at coordinate 1,163,098 of CACRXP010000008.1, read as the reverse complement.
CAAGAACACTTAAACTACTATTAAACGGAAGATAAACTGGACGAAACGGACGGACAACCCAAAGAAAGGAGGAGGGGCAAAAAATATGAAGTCATGAAGCAAGAGACTTATTCAGATACCATTCTCGCTAAGTCATCCCCTTAGTCAATGTTGAGGTTTATTTTTGTCGGTTGATGTGTAACTTTCGACCATGTAATCCTGCTGGGCCTGGCAGATCAGTTAAAAATACGTAATAGTGTTTAAATTTGCGGGCAACTCCTGCACTTTTATTTGAAAGCTGGTTTGTGAATCAATAATTTGTTGTTTCTCTAACATGTTTAAACGCATCATTGAACATGCCTATATGCCCTTGAGTTTGCGAACGTAATCAAATAATGTGCATGGCGTTGTTTATGTTTCTTTGGCTCGTCTGCTTGTTCTTTCAACTGGTCCCCGGTAATTGACGTTGAAATGCATTCATGATCATGATTTGCTTTATAATGAATATCTCATAATCCACCCAGTCATTTGCCGGGCAAAATCAGTCGAATTTTAAAGTTTATATGGAAGACATTTCCGACTAAAAGGAGGCACACTAAATTTACGTCCCTTTTTGAACATAAGTTTGCACCACGAAGTGTCAGGACTTTAAAAAGCCCTGGTCTGCGCTTTATATGCCGGACAATATTAGTGCTTTGGCGGCCTGATCAGTGTACACCGGTGTACACCGGTGCGGCCGCAATTAATAGTCACCCTGCCAGCACTTGGCCCCCTCTTGAAAGGGGCCAAGAAGCGGCTATGAGGGGGCCAGCCCCCTCGAAGTTTTCTCGTCGGTAATGCAGTTTACTGCAGTAAACTCGATACTGATGAACAAAAGGACACCAAAATGACTGCTTCTGGCTGAATCACTTTTACGATTCCTAGTGACGGCTGGCATTTATACACTTGTTTCCTTCCAGGAGACAAAAAGAACCATCAATTATAAAGTTAGCTCATTTCCGACCCATATCCCCATCCATTCTTAATTTATTTGTTTAGAAACCAATTTTTCGTTCGATCATTAATATTATCGACAACTAAAACGTGCTTCAATGGGATCACCCATATCTGGCTTTCTTACCGAGTTGACAATGCGGAAACTGCGATCTGTCGCTCTCCAATTAGTCAATCTTCAGTTGTGGGTACGATACTTAGACGAAACATTTGTCGTCCTTAAAACAAACCAACTGGAAATACTTCACAGCCTCATCAACTCAGCCATTCCGGAAATTAAATTCACGCTCGAAAGACAAGTTGACAATAAACTCCCATTTCTGGATGTTTTCCTACAGCGTAAAACTGACAGAACATTACACACGTCCGTTTACCGCAAAGAAGCATATGCAAAAATATTTCTACACTATGAGAGCAACAGCCCAATCTCTCACAAGCGAGTACTGTCAAAAGTCTGCTACATCAAGCAAAAACACATTGCTCTGATTAAAAAGCTGCCGAATTGAACTAAACTACCTGCTTTAATTAATTTCCCAGTATGGTTACCCTTGAGATTTCGTACGTCGGTGCACGAGACAATAAGAGACAAAAATAAGGGAACCAGATGGTTCCAAAAAGGCGTCCAAAGTAAACACTTGGCAAATCCTTCCTTACATGAGGAATGTGCCTGAACTTGAAACATGTCCCATCTGAGTGGATTGCTTCTAGGAATCACGACCCGTCCGTATTGGCCAATCCGAATGTTTTCCCACGTAAATTTGTACCTGGTGACCAGTGTGTCTATGGACATTTCTCCGCCGCTGAGTGATGTTCGTATATACGCGTTAGGACGGATACCCGGTGAAGCCGCAGTGGACGGTATCACAAAGGGCACATGAGATTTCGCAGACAACTCCTCTTCTACAGAGGTAGCCAACCCTGTCTTTAGGGTGTATAGGCTGTTTGTATACGTTAGTTGCTGGTTGATGTGCTACACGTATCTGACATTGTTAGCAGTCTTTCGACTGCATATATGCACTTTCCAAAGATGTTGGACGACCCCTGAACATACTACTGCGGTAAACTGATGTTTGAAGTGTTCCATCGATTGTCCGCTTACAAAGACATCCAGGGATTGAATTTGTCTACCAACTTTCATTTTAAAAGTAAACGTGATCCCTGGGAATATAAATTTAAGACTTGTATGAGGTATATTTAACCGTTTTTCCTGAAAACGTGGTGTGTCGTATTTGGGCCAGGTCGTGCCTGTAGCACGAGCAGCCGGGCCCTTTATCTATTTCAGCCAATGCGTCGAACCCCCGCGTCGTTTGTTTGAGTGACTCGGTCGGGAACTGGTGTCAGGAAGATTGAAGGGAAAATGAGGTCTACTCCACCAGCGCATTTTCCCTACTACCAGCAGTCTAACGCGCTTGAATATATTACTTGGCGCCAAATGCGGTAACTTGGACAGCTGCCAACTTACAAGATAGCTCGGCCTTCCTCCCAGGACGAAGATTCAGGCCACAGTGTCTTATTATTTATCTCGCCTTTATGACATTCCCACTAAGCAAGTTAGGATCCGAGCCGCTCCGTTGTTTAAGTGAAAACCCGGTCCTATGTGTGCGGACCAGGTGGAAACCACCGCGTCCGATTCCGCTTGCGGTCTTCTTGACTCCGATCTTGGATGGGTGGGAAGGGAGTGAGTGCGGCAGGTGCGACGCAAGTATACTATCACTCTGAACTAGCTCACTCACAAGTCTCCGTCTCTGCGTTCATCATGCTGTGGGGCACACGATGAACATCATCGGTAACGACGGTTGAAATGTTATACACGTATGCGCAAGATGGATATCAACGACGACGAAGGATTCTGGAGTAGTCATCTGTTGCTTGCCAGTTTCTGTCAGACAGCAATATTTCAACTTCCGACCTGAATAACCGCGCTCCGAATGCAGACCCCTCGTAATTAACTACTAGGTCAGGGTTGTCAGATTAATAAGTCAGAAATGGAGCTTAAGGCCTTCCTTGATGGGTACCAGTGTCATGTTAAACCCGGCAAACTGCACCGAATGTACAATGTTGATGGTAGAACGTCAATAACCATCTGCCCTAAAAACCCACTGAACCAGTATATTAAAAAGTGCTGAAGTGCCTGGCGGAAAGAAATTAATCCCAGCAATTCTCAGCGAATTTCCGCAAAAGAACGGAATGGTAAGTGCCAAAATATATGAACGCGTTTAGGTTCGAAATTGGTGTTTGACTATGTTCGATGCTCCCTTTGCTTGGTGCGCCAAACCCTCTAACCTCTAAGTGATTAGCACACTAGTTCCGTGTACTCAAGAACGTTGAAATCTCAAGTTATATTTCAGAACAGTTCCTGGACAAAGAAGAAGAGTCATTCGTAGCAGACAAGTTAATGATATCATCTGAAGTGGCCTCTTCTTACCTCTATTCTGCTGAATTGATGAAAACTCGCAATGTGGTACTTCAAAAGCAAAGTAGATATGCCACATCATATAATTTAAACAGAAATTTTGAAGTGTACTTTCGATTCAAAAGATCATTTGAGTGGATTTGTAATATTAATTATCGATCAACACAATCGTAAGACATTTCAGTCACACCAAGATGCCGGATTTTGAATGAATTTCTTCTCAGTCTTTTGCGAAGATTACACCCCGTAAAAATGACCACTTAAGAAGTGTGATCTTTTCAATTGGTTTTCGATGGTCTTATAAATTCAAATGTAGTCTATGGAAAAGTGCACAAAAAAATATCTTATTCTACTAATTTGATAGCAAATTACGTCTCCTTTAAACTTTGTATTTAAAAAAGATTACCTTCCGGTTTTTAAAGACTTTTTAAGTTTTCGAAGAATTTTTAAACCCAGCTAGTCATCGAATTTGCATCCGGGGTTTTCAAACCAAATGTTGTATTTAGTACGTCAGAGGAACATCAAACACCCTCCAGGCAGCTGGGAAGAGGTCATATAGAACTTATGAAATTGTGCAATGTATGTGTAGCAGGTTGTACACTGCAAGAGCAGCATTAGTAAGCGTGAGGATGCGATGCCGTCTGAATGTAAGTGTCACGGTCCTGAGAAAGTACATAACAAGGAACTTTTAAGAAGACAAAAATGCCCCTTTTTAAGTGTAAAATCTAAAGTTGACGCAATTTCCTACCAAATGAGCGCAAGAAAATTATTCTTCTTCGTATTTTTCTAAGATATACTTCAATGTTTGAGGACTTTGAAAATCCATGTAAGAATTTGTACTATTTAAGCGGTCATTTTTTACAGACCGCTGAAAAGATGCTCTTTCAGAAGCCGGCATCCTGATGTGAATGAAATATTTTGGAATTATGCCGCACGATCATTGCTATTGCAACCTTATTTGACTAGTCTTTTCAGATTGAAAACATACTTCAGAATATCGGTTAACGTTCCATGAGATAGCACATCCACTGTAAATCTCAGATGTTCCTGACTATGCACCCTTTAAACTCCTAAACATCCGTCCAGGAACCAACGTATTCGTCGTCAATGAAAATCCTCAGAAAATAAACATTTTTCCGTATGAGACTACTCGTAATTGGCTTTCTACTAGAAGCCATGCTGCAAAAGCCGCAACTCTTCCAGCAATAAACTCAAAATTGGCATTCCGCAGTGCAGATAGTGCATGTGCGGTCGTCAAGACAAATGTGATAAAAACGGTCCATAGTAATTTCGGCCCCACGTTTGTAGAAATTGAATATATTCTGGAAACTGAGGTTGATGGACACCTATCATTGCCTCATGTTCACATAAGTTGGGAAGCTGATGGACCCTAGCATACGTTAGTTGGCCACAAAGACACATCTTATGATGTCATCCTACTTTACGGGGCTTTGTCAGCAGCTCGATAAGTTGGATCAAAACCCAGTGCAGCGACGAAGAAAACCATTGAGCAGAAACAGAAGCGCTTTTCACATTTTCCCCGTAGTGTATGCCCTCTCGATTTTGGGTATGTATACATAAGGCGCAAAAAGTCTCCCGTTTGACGAACGTGCATTTGTACATTCCCCAAACAAGCTTTAATGATTGTACTGGTGGGCAGAGTGGACACCTTTTCAGTTTTTGAGAAGTTTTCGTTCCCAAACAAGGGACCACGCCTGCAACCAAGGTCAGGTGCCAACCCGGGTCGATGTAAGTCAGAAGTGCCGGCTCTTGGGAATCATACAATCTCATTCTTGCTTCCTTAGAACAGCCATGTCTTTTTCTTTCTAACTTCAGTATTCGGTTCCTTCTTATGCACTGTACTAGGGTATCCTGACAGTTTACGCCGTTCGTGTAGTTTTGACACTTCGTCTTTTGTTAAGCCAAATTGCAGGAATTTTTTTGCCATTGTGCTCTTCGTAATCCAGACTTAATTGTTTTCATACACTCGACACTCACCTTCCTGCTCTATCCTCTACCCTTAATCGGGTGATTTTTAGACATGCCCGTTTTCCCTCTAGTGTTTTTGTACCACGTTTGGTGTTTTTTTTATTTATTTTTTCCCAGTTGATACCATAGTATGACCTAATTTTACAACAATCCGACACTTTGTTGCTTAAGTTTCATGGTCGTTGTCCGCCCCTTTATTTGGATCCAGTTACTCGGAAGTTGATCCACTTTTGCTTTATACCAGATATTTCCGCTCATTTTCCTGAGTATTTCGATTGATTATTACAAAAATCAACCCTCTCCTGGCCCTCCTCCTTCCCGTTCTGTTTTTTTCCAGTTTCTGCCGCCGATGATGCCGTCCGTAAATTGTACCATTTTTTAACCACGAAGGAGAACTACAGTCCATTTGTGCGACCTGTGCTGCAGCACGAATCGGCCGTGCTTCTGTTCATGAATCTCACTCTCGTTCAAATTCTGGATGTTGTAAGTCTCCGCACCCACCCGGCTGTGAATAGTCTTCATTAAGCTCTACTACTGATAATCAGATATTAAAAAACAATAAAAACACGCAGTCACGAGTTATCATGTTTCGTATGCATATCCAGAACAAAGAATAGAAGGTGTACAGGTGCATTAGGCATGAGTAGTTTCCCCTTAGGTATTTATATACATGCATATTAACAACATTTTGTTTTTGTCTCATAGGATGAAAAAAGGCAAATTATTGTTTTGAACGCCTGGGTGAATCTTGTAAGTCGCTTGTTCGACCATTTTGAGTTTATTATTTTCTGATAGGACTGAAGGTGAAAAAGGAGACACGACCGCTGGGACAAAAGCTTTACTCGCCTGACGTTTCGGATTCCTGCTTGAACCTATCGTCAGAGACAAAAGAAGATACCCGTATCTCCTTTTGTGTCTGATGATTGGTTCGAGCAGTAATCCGAAATGTCAAGCGAGTAAAGCTCTTGTCTTAGCGATCGGGTCTTCTTCTTCATGACTGCTTCCTGGGACTCGTCTCTTCGTTTCTATTACAACTGAAGGCCTCGTAAAGGCGTTTGGCCGAAGTGGTTGGAAAAGTTGCATGCAAACAAAATGATCAATGAGTGAACATTGCAGTCACTGCTTAGACGTGAAACGACCACAAGTGTGTTCGAAAATTCCCCCGGAAGGTTTTCTTTCGATAAACGACATGTCAGCGAAGACAATGCGGGCTCTTGTCATCGTGTACTCATACGTAGAAACGACTTGTTTTATACCAAACTCATTGAGCTCAGAAGGGAAATATCAAATAACCGTCCTTTTTGAAACATGGATACACAGCAGAATTTATTGGTACCAACAAACTTCGTGACGGCTTATCAAGCGTAACCTGTCACTGCATAACAGAGATAACGGATGAGGAATATGTAGAAATTTGAATTTCCACAGAAAAAATCAATGCAAAACAGCAAAATTATATATCTCGGCTTGCATATGTTTGTCCCACGACGACGTAGATTGGCACCCATTTGTTACACATGTTTTTGGAACTTTTCTACCTTTATTCTCCAAAATTAGCCTGTGACGGAAACTGTGGCTGCCACTTTTCTTGCAGGAGGCTAAATGCTCAAATAACCGCAGAGGGGGATTTGAGTAACTTTTACTAAACTTTCTTCTGGATAATTAGTTCGGGGTATATCATACCCTAAAATAAACAAACTTTCCTCGCAAAGATATACTCTCTGAGTACACAAATTACACTGAATCCTACTACCGACAAAGGCAAGGGAGACTGGAATGGCCATTTCTGGTTTATTAGCGGTCGCCAGCCAGCCACACCGCACACCGAAACGTGGAACACCTAGGGCTTGATCCCGCGACCTGTTAATTAGGAGTCCAACGCCTCTAAACACCGAGCCACGGGCTCGTTGTCCTGTCAGTTTAGATCGGGGTTGGATACGACTGGCTGGCGAAGGCTAATAGGCCAGAAGTGACCATTCCAGTCGCCCTTGTCTTTGTCGGTAATATCATCCTGTCTATGTCATGCGCCGCTGTGCGGCTGCTGGGTGGGCTCGAGAGAGAATCCGCAAGGCACGACGGGACGCGTGAGTTCCGTAAGAACGATCGGTGAGCACCCCTTTACCACCAAATTACACTTTCACTTATTAACCTGCTCGTGGCGTTTTGCAAGGTTCTGATCGACAGTCTTCCAAACGTCAAAGTCAATCTTCGAGCGTCTTCTCTTCAAAAATTATTTAACTCCCATTTATACAGATGGCTGGCACATTTGAATTTTTGTCCAGTTTGAAGTTAAAGTAGCTGGTGAGGTCATCGTCCTCCTGCATTTAACTAACAGAAATACTCCAGTAAGCATATTCTAAACTAGTTTTCTGGTTGTGTGTGCTCCACACTTCTCGTTCCAAAAGGCAGAATGTCATCCTCAGGGCTGCCACAATTCTTGTTATTTCACCTAAACAGCTTATCATGCCAAAATATACAGACTTGGGATAAGAAAGAACGGAATATAGTTCAGTCTTCACGGGCGACAAGCGGGGCTACAAATCGGGGAACGGACACAGAAAATCAGCAGCGAATGACCATAGGCTATTTGCTAGTGTCCGTGTTGAGATTTGGCGAATATACTCATCAATCTCATGAAATGGAGACCGAAATTTTGAAACGCATTTTCAGTTAGGAAGGATTGATCAAGTAGGGGTTGTAATATTGGTTATCATACGATATGACGCTTTCATATTTCGGACGCGCCAGGACGTTGGCTTCCGAATCCACTCCTTTTCGATTACCTGCAATAACCGCACTCGGAAAAATGACTACTTAGGTAGCATGCACTTTCCCTATTAGATCTCACAGCCCTTATAAATTCAAATGAATTTTGTGGAAGACATCTATAAACATTTATTTTCTTTTAATAATTTGGTAGAAAATTAGTTTTCTCCAATTTTTATACTTGAAAAAGGGTATCTATCGGCTTTGAAGGAGCTTCTAATTCTGGAATAAGTTTGAACTTGATTTGCCGTTGCATCTGAGCTTTGTGAGTGAATGTAAATGCTGCACAAGTTGGCCGCTCTATTAACCAATTCATGCATAAATCGCCACTATCGTACCTACTCCGTGGGACACACGGTAGATGTTGTCGCTTGCGATGATCGGACTGTGATGTATCCACATATGTATATATGTGCTGGAAAACGGGCATCCCAAGAAATTTAATTGAAAATAAGTAAGATTCTTTGGGAAGAGAGTAACCTTTAGTGCGTAAATTTTCGAGTCTAGTTCCCCTGCTCGTCGTCAGACCTTCGGGTTATATACAAAACAGTTAACTATTTAACCGTGTCGAGCAGTGAATTCTATGGTTGGCAGAAGCCCGCGCCTCTGCGCGTAAATGGTTTTTCGGCATCCCCTCGGCATTGGCTGCGTTCGCTTCTACTTGTCCTTGAGAAATTTGTATGTGGCATCTAAGCATATGTGTATATGCTTACTGTGTTTAGGCAGTCCGAGAACATTATTTTATTCATTTAAGAACCTTTCAATACTATGATTTTCCGCCTATGCTTCAAATTTTGCTTTATTAACGTCCCACGATGACACTTTCGATGGATGAAATCAATAACGAGCATGATAAAATCTTTCATTTCCGTACTCCTTCGCAGGACTGGAAGGATCACAACTTTGTATGGAATCCTCTCGAGCACGGAAACGTCACCTCTCTTCACATATCTTCGCAAGACATTTGGACTCCTGACCTAGTTCTCTACAACAAGTAATTTTAATGAAAAACCGCCTTGTCTTTTGATTTACGGCAAACCTTGCAGGTTGACGGTAGCATCCTAAAGAATTACATTGCTGTATTTGTTAAAATAGTGCCTTTCTGGTGTTCAGATGCGCATCGAAGCAGTCTCTATACAAAGCGTCTTATTGAATGTGTCTGAGCAGTTTTTCAATTTTAAATCGAATGCATTTTACGAGTCCGACTTGTCGGCAAGACGTGATGCATCAAGAAGCCCCCTGACTGCGGGCCCCTTGAACCAAGTTATGGTTTTGCGTAAATACGAAGAAATCTTCTCACTTGTTGGCAATCATAACTGTGTGATAATTCGCTCATTAACTTCCATGTGAAACCTGGAGGGAGAGTGGACAGACTCCTTTTTCTAGTCAACACCTTGTCTAAAAGTGCGGGTTCTGAAGAAGTGCTTGGACTTGGCGCACGCATTCATAAGTAATTAACTGCTAACTAGCGAGATGTTAGTTCACTCAATTCTAAACCGCACCATCCAACTGACCATCCACCACCCCGGCAGTTTTCTTAATGAGATTTCACTTTACTTGCATCTCGCTGTTGTTCCGTAACTTAGTCTTCTTAGGCCTTTCAGGTGTTCAGATGCGCATCAAAGTAGTCTCTATGCCAAGCGTCTTATCGAATGTGTCTGAGCAGGTTTTCAATTTTAACTCGAATTGAGTCTGACTAGTCGTCAAGACGGGATGCATCAAGAAGCACCGTGACTGCGGACCCATTGAATCAGGTTATGGCTTTACCTAAATACGAATAAATCTTCTCACTTGTTGGCATCCATAACTGTGTGATATTCCGCTCATCAATTTCCATGGGAAACCTAGAGGGAGAGTGGACAGACTCCTTTTTCTAACCAACACCTTGTCTAAGAGTGCGGATTCTGAAGAGGAGCTTGGGCTTGACGTACTCATTCATAAATAATTTACTACTGCCAAATAACGAGATTTTAGTCCACCTAACTCTAGACCACACCATCCTGAAGTTTTTCTAATGAGATTTCACTTTACTTGCACCTCGCTGTTGTTCCGTTACTTACTCTTCTTAGGTCTCTGCGTGTTGATTTGCCTGTATAAAGATGCCTAGCAAACTGATCTGCTTTTTTTGATGGTTGCCTCCGTTTTCGCCCGGATGTTTTGATCGCGCAAACATTCTTATCCGTTATCACTGCCGTTTAAATAGTCGTGGTTCATAAAAATAATATTTGTCTAATTTCTAGATGTCTTGACATATTTAAATACTAACACTTTCACACTCTTCATACTTTTTATTTTGTTGCAACGGCTTGCTCCTACTATTTTCTGCTGAATACCATCCTTCTTCACCACGCCTCAGTTGTCATGCAGTCGGGTGCTCGGGTTCTGATCGTTCTGACTTGATGGTGCCGAAGTCGCCTGATCGTTATATCCCGAACAGCATATAAACAAAACATGAACGCTGACCTAACTGATAGGTTATAATATCCAGATCCTCGATGTAAGTACCAATCATAATTCAAGTTCTAGACGTTGTTTAACATACTACGGCCCTTAGGAGAGAATATTCAGAAAACGAATCCATATTGACGTAAAAGTGGTCCCGGTTTCTTTCATGTTTATTTTCATGGCTTCTCCCTTCAGTGCTGGTGGAGATTGGGATTTGGCTGGTTCTTCCACAACCAAGGTCTTCGTCAGCTACGACGGTACTATTGTCTGGCGACCGCCCATCATCTTCAAGAGTCAGTGCGAGATCGATGTGGAGTACTTTCCTTTCGATAAGCAAAATTGCTCTATGAAGATTGGTGCATGGACCTACGATGGCTTGCTCATTGATCTGCGTCATACCAGTCAGAAGACCAACATTCAGACAACGTTCGACAATTGTCGCAGCCACATCGACTACGCTATCGATCTCTCGCAGTTCACGGATGATGTGGAGTGGGATCTGACCAGTGTCTCTGCCCGCCGTAATGTGGAGTTCTATCCGTGCTGTACTCCGCCCTACCTCGACATAACCTTCTACCTCGGCATGCGACGGAAACCCCTCTTTTTCGGGGTCAATCTAATATGCCCCTGCATATCCATTTCCGTCCTCACCGTGCTTGTTTTCTACCTGCCAGTAGACAGTCGCGAGAAGATCTCCCTCAGCACCTCCATTCTGATCGCTCTGACGGTTTTCTTTCTGCTCGTATTCGAGATCTCTCCACCCACCAGTCTGGTCGTGCCACTCATTGTCAAGTTCCTGCTCTTCACTATGGTCCTCATCATCTTCTCCACCATCGCCACAATTTTGGTGTTGAACATTCACACCCGCTCACCCGACACACACACCATTTCGCCCTGGGTCCGACGGGTCTTTATTGAATTTCTGCCCAAAATCCTGTTTATCAAGGCGCTGGAGAGGAGCACAAAGTCGTTGGTAAGTGGGGACTGAAATGGCATATAATTACTGTGTATAGTTACCAGAAAGTGCCTGCCTGCCTGCCTCTTTGTAGTCACCGGCCTAGCGGATACGGCCCGAAGTCACTTATACACTTCACCATATAGATGATAAATTCCCATTCAACCGATGCTAAAAGAGCACCAACATCTTGCTAGTTATACATCTTTACAGAAAAAAGTGCTGACAGGGGAAAGAGAGGCTGGGATGACCATTTCTGGCTTATTAGCCAGGACAAGCATGTCCGTAATCCGATTGGTGGACAAAATTTCATCGTAGTTAATATTACCAATCGCAACCGACAGAACGAGGGGCCTGTGGTTCAATGTGAGAACGTCTGGAGTAACGTTCAGCAGCCCAAAAATCTGCATTCGAATGTTGGGCTATGCAAACCTCGGGTTGGGTATGGCTGGCTGACGACAGCTAATAAGTCAGAAGTGTTCGCCCTAGTCTCTCTTGTAATAATTCTTTACGCCCTTCTCTGGATATGCTACTGGTAGCCATGGGACTACCTTCGTGGGTTTCGGACCGAACCCAAAAGCACAACCAGGCGAGCATGCCTCGTAATCTGATTCGTGGGCGCAATTATCGCGATGGTTGACCACTTAACTTGAATATACGCCAAGGCTTCAACAGAAATGTGTTGCCAACCTACTCGGAACCTTAAAAAAATGCAAAATGAACACAGCGGTCTATGTTTTGGAAATCGACTCATTGATTTTGCGTTCAAGAAGTCATCCTGGCCAGGAATTCGCGCGAAATCTAACATAGCTTTTATTATAAGTGATCAGCCATAAGCTTGAAAGCTGGAGATGACGAAAGGGATTGGACGGGAAAATCAGAACGAAGGAGCACCCTAGAGTTAAACTTTATTCACCTTACAATTTGCGTATAGGGGTTGAAATGCGTAAATGAACAGCAACTTATGAAGTGGAATGGATCGCGACAATAAATCAAAATGTCATTCCCCCGGCGGTCAAAAGGGGGAAAAGGGGGGGTTAGAAGTATGGCAAGTTGGTTGTGCCGACTTACAGTTGAGGAATTTTAAACGTCTGTTGTGGCGTCGGCATCGGTAAACAGATTATTTATCTTGACCCAACTGTGAGAAACACAGCGACCTCGGTGAGATCCGAACCCACAACAGCAAAGAAAAGGCTTAATTACAGCCAACACTCTAGCCACTTGGGCTATGAGTTCCGGTCGAGAACCGTAAGTTTGTTCACGCAGCCTACTGCAACGTATGTAAGCTACCAAATCGGCTATAGTAAGCAGACTACCCGAGCAGGATTTTCTGAGTTAACCATCTAGCAAACGCTAGATGACTAATAGGCCCTCGTAGTCAAATGTTGTTTATGCAGTCTGGTTAAAGGACATTATTCAAAATCTGCCAAAACATCTAGTAAAAGGGTCATTATTATCGCCATCACTGCCGTTGTTATCGTTGTTTAACTATCGTTTCCATATTAGGTACATAGACGGATACTTCAACATTCTACCTGTCATGAGAATCGAATTCACCCTTGTGTGTCATCACGAAAAAGTGGAGTGGGGGCTTCGAGCAAGAGTATGGGTGTTTCCAGATGAAAATTTAAAAAATCGATTTCCCCTATGTCATAAGTGAGCCGTAGACGAGGATATCGACTAACTGTCCCTAGTGTTTGACAGGAGCTATTGCAAACCACGAGTAGCACATCCGGCACGAATCCAAGGGGTAGCAGCAAACATTCCCAAACTGAGAGGTGACCCAGTAGGGGCTCTGACGTTTTAAGGCAAAGAGCGACCGCTGTTCGACTAGAGAGAGAGAGAAAGCATTCGCCCCGGATAAATACATTATTTCGACGGCTCACAGCGTTTTGGACTTTGCTTTAGAATGATGTTTTCTGCTACTTTATTTCGCTTGCTGAGGAAATTAGGTGCTCTCGTTTTCCGCGACCCTGTTGTATTGTAAGACATGAGATGTACTATCTCATCAAATGGTAACCGAAATGTTGAAATATTTATTTGATTCAAAAGGACTACTTAAGCAGGGTTGCAATGTTAATTGTCGTACAGCACAGTTCTAGGATACTTCAGACAGGTCAGGACGACGTTCCTGAATGAGCATCTTTTCGGCCGTCTGCAAAAACTACACTCTGAAAGAATGACCATCTAAGTAATATGAATTTTTTATATTGATATTGGGTGCCCTATGAATTCATATATGTTTTAAAGAAAACGCGCGCAAAAATATTCTTTTTTTCTATTCATTTGATAGAAAGTTACGTAGTCTTCAGAGTTTATGCTTGAAAGAGTGTCTTTTGGTTTTTGGAAAGTTTTTTAATGTGAATTTTTAAGACCACGAAATATCCAACCATACACCATCGCAGCAGTACGTAACTTAATGTTGCTCATAAAGTTGACAACATGGTCTGCATCAATTACGGAATTTTATGAGTGTTGTATGACGTCTTCCCCATAGCGCACAGAAATGTACGATTTTCCCTACCCGGAAAATGTGAAGCTAGTAGTTTGGAAACCCTAAATTCAACTGTTACGGTCGATCTTGTCCTAAATTATTTCGGAATTGGAAAAGTTCTTAGACCGAGGGGTAGCTAATCAGCGAGTGTAAAGTTCGAAGAAGGCTTCTTTAGCTACCAAATGAATAAAATAAACAAAAGTTTTGCCCATGTTTGTCCTACAAAATATATTAAAATTTATAAGGGCATCGAAATACTACGAGAAAATTGCATACTATTTAAGTGGTCACTTTTTAGAGAGTGTAGTTTATGCAGAGAGTCAACAAAAAGCTCGTTCGAAAGCTGCCGTCCTGACGGGACCGACATATGTTGGGATAATGTTACATGACAATTAAAATGACAACGCCACTTAGGTAATCTTCCTGAACTGAGATCACACTTCATGAGATAGCATATCTGGTGTACGTCCACAATTATTCTTTACTTTTTAGGAGTACCAAAACACTTGTTTTTCCGACAAGGAGGAGGAACCGCTTCTGGAGATCTCGTTTTCACCGGAGTTACTCAAACAACCGACGGCTCTAAAGGGAGTTCTAAATGGAATTACAATCGAGCAGTTGGAGGACTCATTGGACAGAGTCCGGCGAATTGTGGGACACTTTAGAAGACGTGAAAAGTGGGCCCAGGTACGTGGGAGTTGTAAAGAAACACGAAACACCTGTAACAGAGCTCGAGCACTCTTAGAAGACGTTAGAAAATGCGAAGGTTTTAATTACCTTCGCAAATGGATCATTTTCGTGAGGAAAACACTTTAGTCGGAGTTTGTGGACTAAATCTGTTTCCGGTGTATTTCCGCACACATCATAAAAATGCCTGTTTAGCCACTGTGTCTCACCGGTGTAAAGCACTGACGGCAACATCGGCGCTTTCGATGTTGAATAATGAAATTAATTCATAGGAGTTTAGCGTTTAACGTCCTAACTGGAATATGAACACTTCTCTCGCTTTTACCCCCGAAAATTACGAACAGGCAGCAGTGAAAACTAATGACAGATGAAGAAATCGAAGAGTAGCTGAAAGAGCAGTCATGTCAACTTGAAGAAGTAGACAACTTCAATTGCATATGGACGGAGCTGTGATCGGAACGACCGAGTTGTCTCCCGAATCGATGGTGCACGCAGGGTTTTTTGCAGTCTTAAGAAGGTGTTTATAGACCTGACGCACTATATACATCACTCAAGGATCCGATTGTAGCAGACCTCCGTCCAGAGACTTATCCTGTGCGGTTGTGAATGCTAGGCTGTGCGCGTAGAAGATGAGCGACAACTGGAGTTGTTTAACAACTGCTGCCTGAGAACTATCCTTTGAGTGAGGTACACTGACTTGCTTTCAAGTAATACAGTCCGCGGCCAGATGTGGTTATGCAGCCACACCTGAGTTAAGTAAACCCCGGCCACCTCTAATACGGGACCGGTGGTAATAGGGGGCTTTTACAGGTGGGACCGGGGAAGGCACAGGCGACGAGGTCAAGTAGTTGTATGCAAAAGAAAAACTACTGGGAATGCGCGGTTGTAATTTGGGAGGTTAAAAAATAGTTGCCCTAACCCCTTGCCGTAACCCCTCACCCTAACCCCTAACCCCAACCTCAACAGTATCGTGTCTATCAGGTGGGGCTACATAACCACATCTTACCCAGTCTGCACTCGCTGTAACAACATGGTGAAGATATCTCCGCTCGTTCAAAAAGACGGCTGAGGTGGCTTGGTCGCGCTCTTCGTCGACGCCCCGCGAACTCAGTTGCCCTCGATCCGGCGCTGTTGCCCGTCGGAGGGCGTTAAAGAGGAGGTCAGCTCAAAAGCGGTCTTGATACAGTTCGCTAAGACATGGGGGTGGTTCTTGGACCTTTGATATTTGGTTGCCGTCGTTGGAGGACAGACCGAGCGCAGCAAATATCGTGCATAGCGATACAGTTCGCGACAAAATTTTGTGAAACATGACCATGACTGCACCAAGTGCAAGCACAATTCTCTACCATCGGCGGTATATTCATCTATCAATTATGCAAAGGTTGTAAGCTTAGGTGTGCCAATGCAATTGGAGACGAGCTGTTATTTCAGCTGGCTGGCTGTTGTTGGTTTAGACAAAATTCCGAAGACATAGTGCCACCAAACACAGTCTGATCGAAACAAATGCGATTCTTCTTAGGTTTGTTGGAAAGAGCCCACGCGCGTTATCCGTGCAGCCCCCCTCTTAGTTAACTTGCCTAACTACAGAGTAGGGAAAAAGGCTCATAAGGTATGCGTTCATTCAGTAAAAAATCCTCAGTGACTTAGAAGCCGACCAAGATGCATCGTGCAAAACATCTAGGTATAAATTTGGCGGTCGTCGATTTAGGGAGGGAGTAAAAAGGGGTTGTTAAATGTAGTACTAAGCTTATCAGAGTTAATAGTTTTTTTGAGATTAGCGAGAATTTCGAAAACACGAAACTACGTGTCAAATTAATAAGCGTAGTTTGTGGAAGTAGAACTAGTGGGCTATCTCATGAAATGTTGACCGAAATTCCGAAATATGCTTGCGATTAGAAAGAATAGGCCACGAATAGGCCTTTGATAAGTTAGGGAACCTTTTCTTATGCGTTCCCTTCCATACAAGAGCCTTGCCAAAGTGTTTCGCAGACGAGTGTCCACGTCTTTCGTCCTTGCTGGGGGGTGAAGTTGGAGTTCAAATTAAGGCATTCCACTCGTTCACTCACACACGCCCGACAATGGTTTTGCAGCAAACGGAAATTCCTTCTTCTATTTGTTGTAGAAACGTTTGCGCCAACTTGCTTTATTCTATGATTACAGTTGTATTGCCAAACAAATATAGGAATGTTTCTCAAGCAACTAATACAGTACCTGTTGCCTTTATAAATTGCTGACTAGCAGAAAAAAAAACAATATGTGGTCGAACGAACGCCCGCTCCGACCGATAGCCGCAGTAATGCTTTTTGTACATGTTACTTATGAAATATTGGTTACTACATTCCGAAACGGACGCCAGTAGAGTACATTTGTAGTTGTATATTTTGTTGACAGAGACCCTGAACTAAGCTCATAAGACTGTCATTTACTCACTTCTCAATCACCAACTTCTATCGGTAGAACTAAAACCAACAAATTTTAACAGTGTTGACAAGGAAAATGTCGGGATAGACTGACAGGGTGAGTTCGATGTTACCGAAACATCGTTGACCACCGTTAAAGAATTTCAAACTGCAAGACCCAGGAAGGATAAGTGGAGATATCACGAAAAATTAACGACCTCGTCTTTCCAACCACATCAACCAAGCTAAACGACGGCAAGTCTTCCGTGTGCCTGAAGCTTGGAAGGACCTGTCCTATATCCCCTGTCGGATGCACTGTATCAAAGGAGGAAGAGAGTCCACTTCGCCTAGAAAGTGGCGTCAACCGACCTGACTTTATTGTAGTACGATAACATCCGTCCCTGAGTCCCAGAAATCAGGCAATCTCAGAGACGTTAGTGTTTGCTTTTTTCGTCTGCTCGGAGGCAGGCTTAGGTTCGACGTTGGCAATAGCCAGTTTGAATTTTTTTTACACATAATGATCTGACGGTTCAAAGATGTTGGCTGTCCTTTCAGTCCCCCTGTGTATCGTGCTCTTCTTATTCCTGCCCGCCATCTCTGTTTATAAGATTGGAATGGCAAATCTCAGCATCAACCCCAGACGTACTGCCTATGCCTGTTTGAACGTCTTTGATGATTATATCGGAACGCCACCTCCATTATGCATTCCATTCTGTTGCCATTTAGGTCCGGTCTGAATGGAAATACGTAGCCTTCGTCATTGACCGCCTGCTTCTGTGGATTTTCGGTGGAACGCTACTTATCGGTTAGTTTCACCACCGTTGCTCCGTCACCTCTGAATCATGTTCTCTGACTAATCGATTTTAATAGGGAAAACGGGATAATCTACCCCGCATGTCAGGCCTAGGTGACTATCGATCGATTCCCGCGGTTGGCATAGTTGACTGCTTAGTTTAAAGTTTAGGCCGAGAAAGCATGGGACCCATCTTGCTGTCAAAAAATTCCAATCGAAATTTCTACCCAAGCGATTTTTAAACTACTAAGTGGTGTTTATAATCCTTTTGCCATGGGGACGTTTGGAGAACACTGAACCGGTAAGGCAACGTCCAATCCAGGTCTAACAGACTTACTTGTCTACAGACCCAATTTCATAAACCTAGAATAGATAAAAAACGTCCTTCTCTGTATGAAACGCGATGCTTTTTTAAAAAAGGCTGGATTTGTTGAAGTAAACAAATGTGAGAACATTTCTAAGACCGCCTCCCGTCGCCACATAGTATAAGAAGCAAATGAGAGGTGGGTGGAACTTTTAATGAATCCAGAAGGTCAATAAGAAGAAATGGCAACGTCAAAGTTCGAAAGTCTGCCTAATCAATGAAAACGTGCAGGAGAGGAAGAGGAAAGAGAGGGTTGCAGTTAGTTTTCTCAGGGAACAAGAAGAGGTTTCAGCTAGCGAACGAGAACATATAACAGCGAAGCCAGCTTAACAGGAACGTAAATCCGCGCACCCTTCCTCGAGTTCTCCGGTCAGTTGGCTGACCCTGGGCACCTTTATTCCTCTGCGAACCACGTTTTATCTCTCAAAGACTCGTTCGTCCTTTTACCAGACACCCTCCCCTGGTGAGCCTGGGTCATTTTGTCCAGGAGGACGTTCAAATCATGCCTTCCATCTGCTATTGCAAAAATGTCATCAACACATCGAGCATAGGAATAAATATCCTTTGTAATTGGAAGAACTGTTTTTTTTCTGCAGTTTTACCATGAAGACATCAGTTAGTAGAAGTTCATGAGTTTACTCTATCGTTATGTTGTCGATCTGGTGGAAAAATTGGCCATCATATATGAGTTGAACATTTAACGTGCAGCGAAAGAACAGTTGCTTTCGGTCTCCGAGCGGAATGCCGATTGGGAAATCTTGTCTTACAATCTCATCATGTTAATATTCACTCGTTTCCGTGAGAGGAAGATTAATGAACAAAAACGCAATATCTGAGAGCAACATTGTTTCCTCACTGCAATTTGCTTTATTTATACCTTCATGTTGAGGTGATTGAATATCAGAGCGGGCTAGCGACTGTCCTGCGGGGCGTAAATCGCATCTTCTCCCAGGACGTCCGTGAGGATCAGTGCGATCCGTGTTCTTTACTCTTTATTCCACTTATATGACCAATTAGCCTTGTTAAGCTGATAAAATCGTACGAGTCCAGCTATTTTTCCAAGTGTCGTTACCTCACAGGCACACATGGTTTCTATTTTAGGAATGTTGAGCATATTCCTGCAGTCCCTTACGCTCTTTTCTTCGGAACAACCTCTCTCAGCGGCAACCGTTCCTCCAGCCGACAGAATCAATGTCACGCGACTGTCCTGCGAGACGAAGAATGTTTAGCTCTTGCGACACGTCGCGCCAGAATGTTTTCCGTGCAATCTCACTTCTCTCACCCCCAACAGTTGCCCTTTAAGATAAGGAGCATTTTCAAATAGCCTTTGTCCTTTATTGGCAATTAAAGTCGACATCGCAAAACAATCTTATGAAATGCTGCCTGAAAATCCGACTCGGAAGGGTTATTTAAGTCGAAAATGTAATAATGATCATCCTGCGGTATAGTCCTATGATGTTTCAGACATTTCAAGATGTCAAATTTTTGATGCGCTTCTTTTCATCCGCCTGCGAAAATCACACTCGATAAAACGGCTATCTAGTAGTATGCATTTCCTCTATTGATTTTCAATCCAAATACATGTTATAGAAAGCATACACAGAGTTTAGAATGATCCCCGGGCATTCGTCGTAACATCTTCACCGAATGTTTTGGGTCATTTTAGTACCTACATTTCAGTTTATACTCCCATGATATTGTTTATTCAAATGACCTCCAGCGGTCCTGTTAAGTTCGGCCATCTTCGTATAAGGTACCGCATGTTTTCTGTGCAAGAGTTATTTGCATGAGCAGCCTCCGCTCGGTAGCACTGGTTTTGTAAGGGTCCTTTGACGTATTTGAACCCCATTGACAACCGTAAATATCTCCTAGCAATCTGCCGACGAAAGCCAAATCTATCCAGTGAGACTTCAGTGGGCGTTTGTTCATAAACCCTAGTGATCGGGCCCATTTCATAAATCAATAGAGGTATAAACTCTGGCGATGCGTTGGTTTTAGTTGCTGAGCGCAAAAGTTTAGATACCACACTGAAAGAAAAAAGGTCAGACAGGCAATAAGGTCAAGTCTCAAAGTTAGCGGGCATGGTATCGTCGGTGCTGGGCACTAGAGAAGTCATAAAGTTTCGCAATACGTTATCCCACAATCAGTGGTGGTGGATTTCAGGTTTCGACCCTCAAACGGGACACGCGGCAGATGCGCTGAACCAACACGGGGGGAGGGGGCTAGATCGGAGCCTGGTAGGCGGTATTAGTAATGCACACTTATAACAAATGCCAACATTTCGAGGTATGGCGACAGGCTCAGGTGCAAGTTTACGCCGCGCCCATTAGGATCCGTGCCGATTGCCTTTTGTTACATAAAATCCTGGTCAGTGCACGCTGTGGACCAGGTGGTGTGGTGGTACGCCCAGGTGTCCGTTCTCGCCACGCTGGCCACCTGTACCCAGTCTCATCTCCGGTCTGCTTTAGTCTGTCTTGGCATTAGGCCCAGGTGAGGGAGGAGAGAGGGCGTTAGATGCGGCGCAAGTCTACTATCACTATAAACTAACTCGCGCGCAAGTCGTCATCCCTGCCCTCAACTTGCTGTAGAGCCCACTGTGGACATAGTCTATCATGACGGTAGTGCTGTCACTGAAGCTCAGGTAATTTAATGCGCTATACCTACTCTTCAACTTCTACAGCGAAAAGACATATGGTAGAGCTCTAGCTTCAAGTGAGTCTAGAAGCGCCCGAACAGGTGCGCGGACTGAGCCGACTGAAAGTCGGAGGGGGATTTTTTAAAACGAGCAACGATCGTGCGCAGCATGCTTGCCCAGCGTCACAGACAGGGAAAGAAGTGTTGGTCCGGCTGGAGCTTAACTGCGGTCTGATCGACCAATAGGCTTTGCGCGAAAGCTGAGAACAATCGCTCCTCAAAAGTAATGAAGGACTGCCTACGACTTAAGTAAATCGCCAGAGTTTGCAAGGAGCAAAGTTTACAGATCGATAACTACAGCTAATTGTATGGTGTGTAATTTGAGCCATAAAACCTGATAACGGAAATTAAGACGATC
>CACRXP010000008.1:1113866-1124244 GCA_902702965.1 Spirometra erinaceieuropaei | reverse complement strand
CACCCATTACCGAGCAAGAAAATAGCACCGTTCCAACTGACGGACAGAATGATGCAACACCTGTTAGTCTTCCAAACGCTGCCGATGTCCGTATGCATAACCTTGAAACATTAACCCAACAACAACAACGTGTTCACCCATATTGTCTTCGTAACAGAGACGCCTGAACTTTGCCCCATACAAACTTTTCCTATCGATTTTTGACATCTCGATTCTTCCATTTGTTGGCCGGGGTGAATGTCATGCTAACATAAGCCCCGGGCTAAATTCCACCTTACCTACTACTTTTCTATTTCTCTTTTCAGTCCCAGTACGTCAATTGTAAGATGAATAAAGCCCTGTTATAGGGTATTCTCGTTCTGACTCTTACAGCCATATTCGTTCGTCCTCTCCATCTCGTGTGCTTGCTACGGTCCTAACTACTACACAAACGAACTAGTCCATACTAATTTTTTACGGAATCGAGAAGTGAACCTGTCTTGTTCTGGATAAGGCGGAAGGAAGGCAATATCGGACAATCTGCGGAGTTTTCGCAGTCTGTCTGTCTTCTAATCATTAAAATTTGGGGTTGGGTCAAATGTCTGGCTTACATTTTTCGACTTTATGAGGAAGCGCGATCGCCGGCCTGTCAGAGTGGCCAGCGTAGGATGAACTGGCTGATGATCACAGATAATGGTGCCGGCGGCCACCTTGGATTCCACCAATGCGGTCCATCTACGCGCCTCCTCGGCCACACGGCGCATTCTGGCCTGTAGACGAGTACGCAGACGATGCCGCTCGCGTTGCCTCTGTGGGGGAGGGGGGATTGAAAATCAAACAACAGCTTAGGAAGATGATAGTTCGTAAATGGCTGACGACGGCTAATATGCCAGAAATGGCCATTCCAATCTCCCTTGTCTTTGTCGGTAATACCATACTGCCTATATCATGCGCCGCTGTGCGGCTGCTGGTTAGGCTCGAGAGAGAGCCCGCAAGGCACAACGGAACGAGTGAGTTCCGTAAGAACGATCGGTGAGCGCCCCCTACCATTGTGTATTCCCGATCGAAACCGACGGGGCAACGGGCTCGTGGCCCAGTGGTTAGAGGCGTGGACTGCTAACTAACAGGTCGCGAGTTCGAGCCTCGGGTGTTCCGCACTTCGGGGTTGGGTATGACTAGCTGACGACGGCTAATAAGCCAGCAATGGCCATTTCAGTCTCCCTTGTCTATGTCGGTAACATCACACTAGATGATAGTTCGTAAGCAGCAAGTGACGAGGATTACCGCTGCCTCTAAGAGGGTAAGATGGTGAATTAAGTGTAAAAGAGTCTATAGTGGGGGAAATCTTTTTTCCGCATCCAGGATGTTTCAAACAAGGTAAGGTGAAGAGAGTTGGATTTTCGTAGGCCTCCTATTATAATCATCCTGCCTACATTATGTGGTCTATCTCACGAAATTTTGACTAAAATTCCGAAATGTTTTCAGTTAGAAGGCATTACTAAAGTGGTGCTGGAATATTGATTAGCGAGCAGCATAATCACGAGACTTACGGGTGCACACCGACAAGAAACCTGCCATTTACACCCTCAAGCTTAAGGCAGACAAATATTCGCCCTGAGAAACACGTCAGCTGGATAATACTGTTCAGTATACTATTGGTAACCGATATGTGCGAGGCAGTAATAATGTGGTTGCTGATGCATTATCTCGACCGGCCACCAACACTCTGACATCCATCCAACTTTAATTTTGAGAACCTTGCGAACCCCGGAGCTAAAGGATAAGCTAGCTGCTGACCTACATACCTCTAACACTTCGCACTTCGGAGATGCACCGCTTCCTTCATCAGCAGGTAAGATTTTGTGTAATGGGTCTGCAAGTAAGTCCCTCGCCTTACTACAAGGTCGTGCTTGATTACTTCAAGTACCTCTCGCATCCAGAAATTCGAGACATTGCTAGTACTCTTCTGCATAAATGGATTTCTAAAATTGGTTTGCCAACAATCACTACCATTGATCACAGTAGGCAATTTCCAGCGAGTTCACCAGGCCGCTTGGCTGGACGCACATAACGACACCAGAATATCACCAGGCTTTTGACGGCCTCATCAAATGTCCACATTGTTATCTCAAAGCGCCTGCCTCAACCAGGTCCAGCTCCTCGGAGTGACAACATTCGCATTCTGCTCCCGTGCATGCGAATTCAGTCAAAGATGACCTACAATGTACCCTAGTCAAGCTCGCCTGCAGAAAATCCATCCGACTGACTTACGAACTTGCACAAGTTTCCAATTAAGTAGACGACTCCTGAAGGGCAAATGTATCCCGCCGCCGAGCCGATCGGAGCGCATCGCGCCCAAAGCGATTGCCAATATGAGCGAACAGGCGGGTTCCAGGAAGCATTTTAGAAGAAGATGCGCGTGAATTAGTTTCTAGTGTGTTGACTTGAGCTGCACCTACTGCAGTCTTTCCCCCTCCCACACATGAACCCGGTGTCACAACATAGTTAAGAAGACCGGAAGCAGGGGAGGACGTAGTTGGATGGCGCGGTCGAGCCCGCACCTTGGCGCTCCACCCCACACTTCCTGGTTCGCACAACAATTGATCAGGATTTAAAACCACAACAACAAAACCACTACTGGTCTGAAGACGAGGATGGCTGGGGGGCCATGCTCACAGCCAGCGGGAGCGCAAGCGCATTTACCGGTAGGAAAGCAGGTGCCGGAGAACTGCCAGGGCATATCAGACTGCGAGGGCCATGGTTTACTGATCCTGGCATAGCAGACGCTTAGAGACCTTTAGGTCCAGAAGGGTGAAACGTGGTCCTGCGTTTGGTTGGGCCGTCACACATCAAAGCAGGGTAACCAGACAATAGTCGATCGAGAGGCAATACCCATAAGTAAGGTCGGATATACTGGCCGCATAGGAAAATGCCGTCTAAAGTCCTCTACACACAATAGCTTAGTTCCCTAACTCGTTGTCATTATTCCAATGCACAAGTAAACCCTCCTGACAACGAGGGCAGACATCACTGTAGGTAAAGCTAACCTGCAAAATACGATCATCGAAAGCGTCTTCTGGGGATGAAGAGGTACACGAATCCGGTTGAGGAGAGGTCCAGCTGGGGCTTCTGCTGCGGGACTTCCTCTCAGCGATAGCTGTTGAGGTGTGGGTTGACTGCTGTTTTCGGTACCTTTGTTGAAACCTCTGACCAAAGTGCTGCTGTCGAGAGTTATTTTGCTGCTGGTGGTGACGGCGGCGGCTGCTGCTGCTGCTGTTACTGGAGAGTACGTCGATCACCGTCTGGCTGACGGAGGCCTGGAAGCCCTGATAGTCAGGCATGCTGAGCATGCGGCGGCGACGCGCCGTGGCCGAGTTTTCCAACAGATGCGGCAAACCGGCCTGCAAATCACGTGCAACCGTCTCCTCCAGCAGGAACTCAGTGTCCGAGAAACTGTCCGCGTGACCGCCCACGTCACCGGTAGGGGCGGCTGGTACTTTGTGTGCACCGTTCTTTGCCTGGCAGTCGGCGATGCTGGTGTCGGCGGAAGGGACATCCGAGTCACCGACCAAACGACAGGCACGAAATCGGCTCCACTGTGCGTAGAGGTCGGCGGCAGTGCGACTGGCATAGAAAGTGGTCGGGTGGTCATGCAGCAGGTTCTCGAATACAGTGTACTTCTGCCAAAAAGGACGTGAGAGTGCAGGATAAGAAACAAAGGTTAGAGTCAAAGGGTGGGTTGGGGGGGACGGTTGCTGCACAGATGATCGAAATTGATGTGGGCCCCATCGTTCCCATCACACTAGTCCCACCAAATATTCAGATCTCCGACCGCACAATCAAGGATAAATTTTCTAATTGGGATGTCGGAGGCCATCAGAGGAAGTCAGCCACCTGCTTCAACCGGGAGCCCGAAGTGACCTTCATTCGTACGGACTAGAGACTGATGGCGCATATAGCACACGTTAGACGAAACACCGTCAAGTCTGCCACCGAGCTCAATTGTATTATCAGACGGTCCAAGGGCTCTAATATGTCACCGCTGGATAGCAGAGGCAGAAGAGTGAGGTCGACCCTGGGGAATCTCCCCGCCCCGTCGTGGGTCGGTGTATCCCTTAATAAAATAAATTCGACGCGCCCAAAACTAAGAGGACGAAATAAAAGGTGGGCCTGGGAGGACTGCCGACCGACAGCATAACTCAACCCCAATTAGAGCAGAGGGAGAGGCTGCAACAGTCCCTTCATTGTGACAGCCTCGACCTCCGTGAGATCCAAGATCCCCAATCAGATTGTGTGTGGGGCCTTGTCAGTCCCTGCATCCAGACCCATTTAACGCCGTCGCGATCGTGTTTTAACGCCAGAACATGGTGGATGAATGGCTAGAATGCAGCAAATTGTGCGTAAGTTTGATTTTGTACGAAAGAATCCACGTACAAATCACCACTACGCCTGCCAGGGGACAGTGTGGTCCCCATCGGTTTCGGAGGATGAACTATCAACTGTCGACCCCTGGGATGTGGTGGTGTGTGGAACCAATGAGTGCATGGACGAAAAAGAATCATGATCTAAGTGCAGCAGGCGGTCTACCTTTGCCATTGGAAATAACGGCGGCTTAACCGGCTTGTTTGGTCGTCTCAAAAGTGGGGGGGGGGAGGGGGCATTTATGCCATCCGACAGGATTTCAGAAGAGCAAAACACACAACTTACGTCGTCGCCTTCCTTCGCGATAACGTCCGCGTTGCGGACCTCCGCCAGAAAGCTATCTTCCTCACTGCTGAAGGGAATATGCCGGTCAAGTTGAGATTTTATTATGGGGGGCAAGTGAGCGATCGCCTCCAGAGCGGTACTAGGAAAAAATACAAAGATCGAACCTTCAACATCATCGGCACCCCAGTTAATTCAAAAAACTTAACTTCCTATTCCTTGTTCGTCCGTGCAGGGGGAGTCCATACTGATAAACTGCAAATGGAAGACCAGTAACCCACTTAGAAAATAGTTCGACTGCGAAGATCAATCATTAGTGTTTCCCGGGAGTTTCAATAACAAATAGCGCAGTCCTTCAGGTTCTTTTGCTAATCCCTTCTTTGAGAATATTTTACAATGAAAACCTCCTTGTTGTACTCAGGTTCTTTTGCTAATCCATTCTTCGAGAATATTTTACAATGAAAACCTTCTTGTTGTACTCAACTCGTCACACTTTTCTGCGGTTACTTTTGGTGCAAGTAACCGCAGAAAAGTGTGAAGAGTTGAGTGGCTACCAGAGCGGTCACCGTAGGTCCTTGGAGGTTAACTGACGGAACACTGTGGATGACACGCACTGAGCAGTAGTGCAGCGGTTGTGCCCCTGAAACGGCTCACGCTGTAGATGCGTTGGACCAACGAAAGTACTAGATCGGTGTCCAGCAGGTTTTATCGGCAATGCGTGCCCATGACAGATGCCAAAATTGGGAATATGATGACACGCTCATGTACAGACGAACGCCGCGCCCATTGGGATCCGTGTTGTCCCTCTTTTATCTTCTTGTATAAAATCTTGGTCAGTGTACGTTGTGGACCGGGGGATGTGGTGGTACGCCTAGGTGAGGGTTTTCGTCGTGTCAGCTACTTGCGCCCTCTCCCGCCTTCCGTATTCTTGACTCTATTATGATATCGAGCACAGGTAGGGGTGAGGAGAGTGAGGAAGATTAGGCGGAAGTCTACTACCACTATAAATTAACTTACGCGCAAGTCGACGTCCCTGCTTCTATCCTGCAGCGGAGCACACGGTGAACATCGTCGGTCACGACAATCGAACTTTCACTACAGTGTCCTATCAGCTCCTCCATTACTTCCAGTACACAATACACGTATGCTACATATCGCAAGTAATAGAGTATTGGTCAAAACTTTTGAATCGGTCCTTCTATAGAAGGCATTACACAGGCATGGTGAAATCATGAATATTTTGCCCCCCTTCGCTCTCCCTGACGTAATTCATAGTCATCCTTGGTGACTGTAATATGTTAGCAAAAAAGGACCACGCAAAACCAGCAGCTTGCTTCCAGTTACCTCAACATGCCAAATGGCGGTATAAAAAGAATGCATAATTATTCGGACGCCTACCTCGAGACCAGCTGATTGAAAAGGAGAGAACGCCAACGTTTTTCCAGATCCGCCTCACTGTACGGCCTGGAGAAGCGTACACATCTGTGTACCTCAGTGAGATTACAGGTCTTGGGAAAAAAGGAATTTCTGAGGTGATTCAGGACAAAACCATTTAAGAGGTGAGTTAGCAAGAACCTCAGAAATGGGTGGGAAAATGAATTGGAACCTCATTCTATTTTCATCGGGCACTGAGGAAAGTGGATTTACAGTCGGCTTCAGTTAAAAAAAAACAGATGGCACAAACGTTTAAGGTAGGAGAAAGGAAGAAGACAGTGGCATTACAGTACGTGCAGGAACACATTAAATGCTGCTCAGGATTTTTACGTATGATTTCAAAAATACTACTTAGGTGGCATTGTAGTTCTAACAAGGATAAAAGAATACGCAAGGTAGCATATCGGTTTCAGACTAGAAACTCCAGCGCTTACGTGGACTTCATTTGTGAAAAATTACAGATTTTAGGGTTGGGAAACATTCCAATCCCTATGGCTTTTTCGCTGAAGAGTACAAATGCCTGAGATTTAAAGAAACATATGTCGCAGTTTGGAAACAAAAGTGCAATTAAGAGACTCCTTCGATGTTGACCTCTGTTTATTGCGGGCTTGATAAGCACATTTTTTAAAATTTTACTTAAGAAGTCTTCCAATCGCACTGCATGTGGCCTAGTAGAGTAACAGTGTCTGCTGATATCAAAAGGACAACTGAGGTTGTAGACAGCCGGCAGTCTACATGTGTCTGTGTGGCCTCTGACGCCAATCATACGAGGAGACCGTTGGGCGGATTTTACCTGCAGACTACTAGCAAAAATCAGCCAATGACAAAAGTAGCTGCAGACTAGTCGCAGAGGTTAGCAGTGGCGCGCGTGGTGCGTGTTCATGCAGGCCTCAGAAACAAAAACACATATTTATGCGTTTTTCGGTTCCAGGCAGCGTCAGAATTACTTACAACAAAAATGGAGTTTATAAGTAGGTAATCATCTTCTGGACGCCATGGAGCATTGGAAAACTCGCTCGACGGTTTTCGGCGATCTTGTGTAGAATGTCGTTCCGCCTTCCGGTGTTTGTTTCTTGACTTAAACATGAGTCAGTACTTCGACGAAATAACGACGCGACTCGTCTCGCGCATCGGGCATCTGTAAGTAGTTTCCTTGCCCGGTGAATGAAAATGTTTGTAATTGCAACAGCAAGGGCGGATTGCACAAAAAGGGTGGCCTTCCACTTTTGCGGGACTATTACTGATAATTAAAACAACAAACACGTGAGAGATCGCTATTAGGTTAAACAGAGAATTTTTTCTAATTTAACGAACACTTATTGGGCAGTTTTATCACGCAGACCGAGTTAAAACCGACGGTTGGCAAACGTGAATACTGGTTTGGTGAGAGACTTTTGGAATACAATTGACGCTGGACATGTCAGACTTAGAGGCTGTCTGAAACTGAAGAGGGAATGGGCACTGCATCTCTTAAATTACATGGTTGTAGAGTGTGGGTTTGATGACTTTACAATCAATACCACGAGTTTAGGAACGATAGGTTGTGTTTCTTTTAGAATCGTCGCGAATATCACTCTAACTCAAAGCACTGGTGCACTTAGTGGAAAGCTAGAACTGGGAGGGTAATGGATTAAGTAGCAAACAGAGTAAAGCGCGGCTGCTTGTACTGCAACGAGATTACGGAATTAATGGCAAAATGAGGACAGCTATCGTTAGAAAGGAAGGGATTTTGAAATTCTGCGGAAGAAGTTGGGGGCGACTATATTTATATATATCATTAAGTACCCCCTGGCATAATAAATGTAGTTGAGTACGACTGACAAAACAATTAGTCCGTGATTCTGCGGTTAAAGTAATATGCTGATAACCAATACAGCGCGCGTTTGAGCGTTAAGGCTGGCTCACAACGGCTAATAAGGCAGAAAATGTCATCCTATTTCTTCTTGTATTCGTCGTAGTCTTTAACTGCGCATATTTCGAGTACACGGCAAGAGATCTTCACATTCTTGATCTCACCCTTACCATAGGCATCGTTCTTCTTTTAATTGGTTTCAACTGGTACCTGTTCGATTGCTGCCACGCATTAATTCACGATTACACCACCGGTCACTTTACAAGAAGGCCAGCGCACTTCGGACTTACACACACTCACACCTTATAAACAACGGTTTAATCAGCAACTCTGTTGAATCATTGAATCAGCATTTTTTTCCTTCAGCGATATTGCTAGTTTTCCATGTAATTTCATGTCAGTTGTATTAAAAAGCCTCTTAATACTTGTACATAGTGGAGAAATGGAGCTGAATTACGTATCTACTGGTTGATTAAAGAATCGAGAAAGTTTTCGAATTAGTCTGGAATATGCTTTATGTACGGGAAAGGTAATGTCAACACCTTGCGCTTACTTCTTTGAGCCGCAAGAAATCCGCCACACTATCCATAGTTGTCGGCCATACTATGGGCGTGACCGTGAAATACAAGAAACACCTTCCTAATGATTACATAAAGGAACCGAAATTCTTTAATGCCTTCCATGCGCGGGTCCGAAAAAAATCAATCTGTCCATCCGCATTCAGATTAAGGGCTGAAAACTTCTGCGTCTTCTTTGAACTGGCTAAGATAAAAAAAATCACTGAAATATTTACAATCCTCGGAAACGGCAATCATCTAAACGTAACTGTCAGTAAGATATCACAAATGCAAA
Organism: Spirometra erinaceieuropaei; assembly: GCA_902702965.1. NCBI lineage: Eukaryota > Metazoa > Platyhelminthes > Cestoda > Diphyllobothriidea > Diphyllobothriidae > Spirometra > Spirometra erinaceieuropaei. The sequence continues at coordinate 1,115,423 of CACRXP010000008.1, read as the reverse complement.
GCTCTGCGAATACTCCTATGTTACACTTGAAAAATCGTTTAACAAACATATTTCTTCGGCAATTCATCATCGGGCAACTACGATTACGTGAGGAATGGATATCTCAGTCATGGACATTGTTAATGTGTATCAGAGGATTGGGGATCAGTCACAGTCATTTTTACGCTACTAGCGCGAAGAAGTCGGCATTTCGTCGTCATAGAGTCCAGGGGCGGTGTGCTGCGGCATGGTCTGAGCGGTGTCTGTCTGCTAGACACACCGAGAACCGTCATTAGGGAATTGGGGTGGCGTGAGGTCACCATGTGTAGTGGGACAGACCGTTCGTACAAAGGTCTTTTGAAAACAATGCGCTAGATTCGCTAACAGAATAACCACTGTATCAGCTGGCGCAAGCACTCGTTGGCGGAGGCCTTAAGAGTAGCTTTGCTGGCACCCGTTGGAAAATCTCAAAGGCTTCATTGACTTCGACTCGGTGATTCGCATCAACTAGATGCGCGAGAGATGAACGCGAAGTCGATCTAGTTCCGAGTCTGCCTACCTAGGCAGGTCTGCGTTCGTATGCCCACATTTCCAGACTTCTCGTAGTATAAAAATATATTACACTCCACAGGGAAGGGTGAATAAGTAAAGACGCATGAAAGGGGCTTGTGACGATAGTCAGTTTTTATCTCTCAATTGTGGGAGTTTTTTCATAATAAAAACATCCTATTTATCGCTTTTTTGTTCCCTGCACAAGGCAGTTTTAGAAATAAGTCTTTCCTTCCTGTAGTTACAATTATAGGCTTTTTGGCTTCTTCCTCAGTATTCTGGAGGATGATTCTCTCTGGATAGCCGCCTATGCGGAGAGTGTTCTACAACTTTTGGAGTTTTGATTTGACGGTATCAGGATAGTAGATGTCACTCAGTCAATCAGGTTGCCAGTATAAAATGTTTTTCCTCCACAATCGGCGAACAGTGCCTCAAATACCCCGACTCAAAACGTAGCGGGTTCGCAACTGCCCCCAGCCCTCATATCAAGGCAGTTAGGCCGAATATGCCGATTTTCCCACCGTTTAATAGACCTCTTGTTCCAATGGAAACAATGCGTCCCCCACCCCCTAACTTGCTTCCTCCACGGCCGTTTTACCAATTTATTCCTCATGATAATGTCCATACTGAATCAGTTAATTCATCCGATCCTCAGTTTCGTCCCGGCGGGAATACGTTGCAGTACCTGCCCCGCGGATTTCCAGCTGAAAATAAGTTAGCTAACAATAGTTACCAGTTTACCTGCCCGTCATTCCCTCCCCCAAGTCCTCCCCTTTTTTATCCACGTCAGAATTTTTTGATGCCACAAAATTTTTTGCAGAACCGGATGGTTGCATCCGGACCGTTTGCTCCGTGGGCGACCCAGAACTGGACGATGTAGCCCACCTCCCTCAAAAACTAACAGCCTTTCCCTTCAAACTTTTTGTTTTAAATGCCAGATCCTTGCTTAATAAGATGCCTTTGCTTCAGACTCAGGTTTTCGTCCATTGTCCTGATATTGTTTTAGTAACTGAGACGTGGGCATCAGCC
>CACRXP010000008.1:1095901-1109756 GCA_902702965.1 Spirometra erinaceieuropaei | reverse complement strand
AGGAATTAGCTAGAAGTCCAGACGGGCGTTTCGCCGATTTTCCGCTGAGGCTCAGCACTGCATCCCCCCTGAGCTTTCTGGCACATAATCTAGCTCAAGAAATTTCAGATTTTTTAATTTCCTCAGAAATTTATGTGCTAACTTTAAGCAAATTTCTCTGGAGAAACTTTTACACTAATAAATTTCGGCTCAAACATTCACCTCAGGCTTCGGATCGAGCCCGAAAAGGCTTGTTCCGAAGGATTAACTTCGGTTTGGCACCTTAATTTCTGAGGAGATTAAAGCGCTAAAAATAGATGAAACTTTCTGACAATAAAATGTTCTGCTGGCCATAGAATTCATTTGCCGTTTGTGGCAGCTAGGTCGGTTGGAAAATGAACCCCACGAACTTTGTTTTTGAGATTCTCGCCGACTCAGATGGCTGTTAATGAGGAATTTTGGTCATCTGGCTTTACCAACAGTCAGAAGACTTTCGCATGGTCCATCTCGAGGACACCCCAGCTCTAAAAAGTGCACACTAATTTTCAGTTGTCCTTCAGTGAGCCAGCCGAAGGTACTGCCGAAAAAAAATTAGCTTGATTAGTTACCAAAAAGTACATTTCCTCACGTTTCAATCAGGCCAGCGTCAGATACAAGCAGCAGTTAGACTTTTCACACGCACACACACATGACCGATTGCGATCTCGGCACCGGATGAGCTATCTGACTGCTCGTTGTAGCACTTTTCAGCTCAAATAGTACGCGCCAAACTCCTGTGCTCGGCTATTTAAAAGTCGTTCCCCTTCACGAGCGGACTAGTGAATAACATGATGCACGATTTAGTCACTCTGCTCATTCTCCTCTTCCCCATCATCGGCCCTCACGCCGCTTACGCAGAGTTGGCCGGTTTCGAAGACCGCAGTCCCCAGTGCGGTGGCAGCCTACTCTACACGCAGTCTTCAGGAGAAATAATATCCCATGCGGGTCTTCTTGAGGACCTGCCTCTGCCTCAGAATCTTTCCTGTTTCTGGCTTATTCAGGCCCCGGGTCAGCAGAATGGGGTCCTGTTACAGGCCGGTCTTTTCGACCTCGAGGAGGGAGTAAGTGGATCCTGTGAGGAGGACTTCCTTGCTGTCTTCGTGCCAGGTGATGAGCCCCAGACTGGGACCGACGGACTTGGCCTCTCGAGGTTCACGAAGGCGGTTGGCGGCGGACGCAAGTGCGGAAAACATCCAGACGGCAGCCTACGTTTCCTAGCGGACAGCAATGCCGTCCTTATTGTTCTCAGAACCGTCAAAGCCAGCGCTAAACGGCGCGGCATTCGACTGCATTTCAATGTACTACCTCGGGAACAGATTGCTAGCATCGGAAAGGCGGCCGGAGAATGCGCTAAAGCCTCGGAATGGACTTGCCCCTCAGCGAATGACGAAAAGGTCTGCATACCCAAGTCCTGGGTCTGTGACAGCATTGAAGACTGCCCTGAGGGGCGAGATGAGAGCATCTGCAGACACCACTCGGGGCCGTCTGCGCGTAAGGTACAGACCCCGACAACGAGGTGTAAGGCGGCTGGCAGGGGAAAGGGTGTCGCCAATGCAACCGATGACTGGGGCCGAGTGGTCAACGGACAGCCGGCTCAACAAGGTGCCTGGCCTTTCATAGCCTCCCTGCGTCTAGGCAGCGGTGCTTCGCATGTCTGCGGGGGCAGCCTCATCAGTCAGTACTACGTGCTCACTGCGGCTCACTGTGTGTACGACTTTCAGAATCCCGACTACTGGCAGGTAGATTTGGGCAGGTACTACAAAGACCAAAATACCGATGGCATCCAGCGGTTCCGCGTTGCCAAGGTTATCCTCTACCCGGCCTACGATCCCACCAAGATTGTAAATGACCTGGCCTTGCTGCAACTGGCCCAACCCGCCAATCTAGCCACCGCGGTGGTGCAGAAGGCCAATGTAGTTCGCAGCGCAAGTCAGGCAAGTGGTCTTACAACTAACACGCCCTGCATCGTGGCCGGTTGGGGCGACACCCGCAACACCGGTTCAAATTCTGTTCTACGGCAGGCGAGCGTGCCGGTCATTGACTACACTCTCTGCAGCTCCTGGTACAGCACTCTGACGCCAGCCAGCTTCTGTGCCGGATACGCGCAGGGCGGTATCGACGCCTGCCAGGGAGACAGCGGCGGGCCCCTGCTCTGCCGTATAGGCGGCGAGGTGGTGCAGTCTGGCGTGGTGTCGTGGGGCGCAGACTGTGCCCAGGCAAAACAACCCGGGGTCTACACAAATCTCGCAAATTTCGTCAGCTGGTATCAAAACCTGCTTTAGGGCGTCCTTCCCAGCTGCGTCTCACTCCATGAATCTAGTACAGCTACGTGATTACTATTGTACGCTCTTGCGCCCTTAATTTTTTTGCTTCCATTTTCAATCCATACTTACAAAAGGAAGCCTGAGGTGTCGTTTTAGTCAGTAACACACTTGACAGTCATCGCGCATCTGCAAAAAAATGACTTCACAAAAGACACCAAATGGAAAAAAAAATTTGGGGTTCATTTGGTATGCCAAGATGTTTCGCGCAAGACTTTTCGTAACACCAGCTCATGCCGAGCGCTAGAGACGGCCCTTTTTTCGTTCAGACGGAGTTATGCAGCAACAAAGGTTAGGAGCCGTCTAGGATACCGCAGATAGCGCCGATTGGCACGGACATTTTTCACGATCTATATCCTAATCCCATTAATGAATTTCAAAAGTCATAAAAGGCACGAAGTAAAAGCCATACGAGGAACAGCATGATTTTGTACTTGACATTGAAACGCCAAGTTGTTTTTGCCTGAAAGAAATCAAATAACAGTGTTTTCACAGACATGTGAAACAAGCAATTTCCATGGTAGTTGGGTTCCCCTGCGTCCCAAACGGCTTCATCAGTTGCACAAACAAACGTTAAAAATAGGCCCTGGTATAAGAGGATGGCGCAAGATGCTTGTTTAATTCTTCAAAGAATGTGTGGCGGTCAAGGATATGGGATCAGCTTAAACCACGCACAATAAGTTCGTATCGTCTAATGACAGAAGTCAGGGAGCTGTGAGGACTAGTTTATTCTGTACACAGGGCAGGTTGCCGTAAGTTGGCTGTTTGCTTGCAACAGAGAATAGCGTCCGTTCACGGAGAGCGTCAGTCGCGGTATGTTGTTTATGCGGGAGTGAAAGTCCGTGTCCGTAGGTGGGGGTGACTGGTTGGATGCTGGTCATGAGATTGGACTGATTAGGGGAGGATTAGGGGGAAGCATACTTACAGGGGCTCACGGGTATCAAGCCAGGTCGTCCGACGTGCATGAGGTGATAATAATTTGTGGGGGCAGCCAGGGGGTCACTGCAGCTGGACAGGAGTGGGGCCCAGTTCTAATCGGCAGGGGTGGTTGTGTGTCAGCGGCCTGGCAACGATTGTCGCGGCCATCGACCGACACAACAGAGCCGGAGAAAAGGGGGAATGGAGCGGCTGCTACAAATGTCCGACGTCAGTCTGCGTTGCAGTGCCCTGATCAAGACTTAACTTGAGATTCATGTTACTTCGCTGTTTAAGACTGCGCGTTTCAAATTCGGAATCAGTTTTTTGGTATGTGAGGTAGTGTGCTTCAGTTATAATTCTAAATCAGTGGGACTGTCCCTGTTCAGATTGCCTTTCTGCAGGTGTAGCCCTTGAAATCGGTGTTTTAAACTGCTAATTAAAAAGCTGAAGTGTGTCATCAAAGATATCGATACGGTTATGGATAGGAAGCTACATGCATACATATTCGTGCAAACTCTTTCTGCGTTCACCGACGTATTACTTTTTAAATTCTCTTCCTGGGGGCACAGCTTCCTTTGAGGTGGTCAACATAATTAAACTGTTATAGTCACGAGAAATATGAAAAATGCACAACTTGAGCAGTGAGGTTTTTGGAGAAATGGAAACGCCAGAGGTCCCTGGAACAACCTCTCATGCACTGTCCGCAATTCCAATGTATGAAGAAATTTATCCTATTTTCAAATGACAGCCATCGTTTTTGACGCATTCAAACAAGCTGTTAATATGTTGGGTTCTGGCCATGGCTCTGCAGCAAGGTAGGCACAAAAACGGGGTTTTCAGATGACTGCTCGATTAGTCGTTACCTTGACCGGCCTACGGCTCACGTAGCTTTGCCTACCCATAGGTCGGGAAATGCGTGCGAGCGAGAGTCGATGGCGGAGGTGGTTCCCACTTGTGAACTACTAGAGAGGGAAAATGAAACGTCCAGACTAGAGGTCTTACAGCACGGACGCGATGAGAGCCAGTGTTGCTCTCTGATGCGTAAAACATACAATACTAGACGCCTTCTCTTTTGCACCTCGGCACCTCCGTCGAAATCGTCTATATGCCTCATCACCTGCAGAAAACGGAAAGAGAAACGCTACCCTGCAATACAGGTGGCCTTGCGTTAAACGGTAGAACTGACTGATAGGCCCCCTAAACAGAGCATGGGAACAGGAACGTCCGCCCAAGTAGTAAAGGTGGACCTGTGCATAATTTCGGAAAGGCCACAATATTCTCATATCCAAACCCCAAAATAAGCCTAGTATAAGACGAAACCGTTGCCCTAGTTTTAACTCTAACCCTACATTAACGCCTGCCCTAATCCCAAACTTGGTCCTGACTTGGCTTAACGTTAACTTTAAATCTAACCTTAATCTCTAACCCAAATGTGACATTAAGCCTAGCCCTAACTTCATTGGAATTTGACTGGAAGCCAGCCCGTAGTGCAGGCGGTTCCTGTTCTCATGTCCTGTTTAAGAGGGCCACATAAGTTGGTCTTACCAGGATAAGTGAATATTCCCCTGTCTCAACCCTAGCCCAAACCTTGACTTTAAACCTAACCTTGACTGGGACCGTACCTTAACTCAAACTCTAAATTTAGATTAACCCTACTTCCCCTGGAGATTAGTGTCGGCGGAGGCCATATAAATGATCCTTACCAAAGTTTTCCGGATGTCAACAGCAATTTGTTTTACTAGAAGGTCCACATGAGATGGGGGACTATGATTTTATTGGTTTTTGCTGCGGGTTGACTAGGATAAAATCAAGAATCTCTTACATTTGAAGGTTTCTTATAGTTTGAATAAAGCCGTAAACAACAAGCTGTTCCGACGAATGCATTCTGATCCCCACCTTGCGCCGGCGTGACGACAGTTGCTAAATGGGCCTCCGCCGATTGTCTCTAAATTCACCGTCAATGCGGAAAAGTTGCGAGGATTCCTGCTCGCCCAAAAAAAGATTTTATATCTCCGAGGCATGGAAAATGCACTTGGCTGTTTAAAATTTTACCCAATGTAGCGAACTTTTCTTGTGCGGATTTAGATTAGAACACAATTTGACTGTGGCGACAAGGAACATTAATGGAGCAGAAAATTAAATGTCTCAATACTCCCTTCCTGGCGATATCGGCAGTTCAATATCCACCGCATGCTTTACAGGAGGGTGGAACGCAAACTTGATGACGACAAAGTATGCTTAAAAAAGATGCTCAAGGACCACTTCGCAATCGAACCAAAAAGCAACACTTGGGTGCTTGAAAAGACTCAGAAATGTCGCTGGTACTAATCCCCAACATGCGATCTTAATTAAAATGGTAAGAACATTTGGGAAGCTGGTATCGAGCTACTTCATGAACAGCCCGAAACTGCTGTGCATGCATGTATGTTCATCGCTGAATAGAAGACAATAGAGCTTAGTCGCCAGTCCGAAGTAGTTGGTGACAGAGAACGCAGAGGTTAAGTCGCTGTCTGCAGCGGAATGGAATTTCAACCATTTTCACCTTGTACTAGATTTTTAGCAAGTTCTTTACTGTCCTCAAAATTTTTCCAGTTTGATTGTGACACGCTTTTGCGAAGGGCGGCTATGAGCATAGTTCAATCTGGATGACCTTCGACGCTGATTGGTGGATCGTGCAAAAAAGCACTCATATGACAGGTCTCATTGGAAGCGTTCACTGATCAGTCTTTCAGCATTTATTGGGTCGGACAGGGGGGAGGAGTTACGTGACGACCCTCTGTACAAACTGTGACCCCAATTACCACACACGATGAACCCCCTGACGTAATGTCAGCCCTCCACGCGTTGGTCCGCAAAAAACACGTCAGTTTTTGCCAAGCCATGACATGTCATTTGCCGCGCAGTATGTATGCAATAAACGCCACGGAAAGCGATCTTGCCTTTGAATACACGGTATGTTCGAAAGTAAACTTATTTATTATGAAGAAGGACATTAATTTGACTAATGTTAGCGTAATTAGGAAAGTTAGTTGCACCACAAATCTTTTATAGGACGGCGAGAGAATAATAAATATCAGGGATCCAGGCAGCAATTTTTAGTTAAACTCTTTCGCTGAAGTTTAAGAGGTTTTCTTCAAATTTTATATGGTGAGACTTAACTGGAAATTGGGCTTCGCAGAAAGGAAAAGTACCTGACTCAACCTCAATACCCTTTCAATTTCCTCGTAAGTTAGCGTGTGAACTTGGAGTAAAGCCTTCGTTTCAAGGTTTTTTAGGTTCGCTCCGAAAGTTAATTGGAATATTTGAGCCGGAATCTGTCAGCAACAAAGGGTTAAGAAACTCATTGTCCCTCACCGTCCGATTTCGTTGTCCAGCAGCAGAAAACATACCGATTACTGCGATGTCCGAGCTAGTTGGTGCGCAAGACGAAGGTAGAAATGCATCGGCGCACAACGGCGGGCTAGGTGCCATTCACTGGACTAGGTAGGAATCCATAGGACGTACCTGACGGAAGGGGGCGGAAGTGTTCCCCTAGCGCAATTTACTTTCCGCCGTTGTCGGCAACAGGGTTCGGTCTACAAATTCAAGTCACTAACTGAAGTGGCAGCTAGCCATATAAAGAATGAAGAAAGGACGTTTTCCAGTGACAAAATTGGTGACTAGTAAGAAACCGACTGCGGTCAATGAATTCCATAGAAAAAGTCATTTATGACGTAGGCAGAAGTAACAGGAACCAACTCGGCCGAATTTACGCCCATTAGACAAAGAAGGAAGAAGGCGCTATTGACGACAGTGAGCCACAGTGACCAGTGCAAAAATAAATCAGGCCACTTAGATCGAATAAGCACATTCTCTTTAGGAATAGAGTCCGGAGGGAAACTTATTCTCATGTCCTCCCGACTAATGTTTCGTCTCTCATAATAGCCGACAGAATTTATGTTTATAAAGTCTGTTTTACAGTTGTCGAAAATACTCCTCAAGTAATTAATTTATACACGGGCAATTAATAATGGGCTGTCATAGATTTTTCAGCTAATCGTTAAAAAACCTCTTTTTGGAGCATAGGATATGTAACGGGTGTTAATCTTTTACTGGGTAGATCTAAAAGGAAACGAAAATGGTTAACAGTTACCTTGGATTTGGTGCAAAACTAAAGTTTAGGTTCGGCGATTATTCGCATGTAAACATTGAGGAAGTCACGGTCAGTTGCACGACTAATCAACTCATCTTTGAGTTTACAAAAGATGTGCTTCAAGCCCTCAGGCCGCTCTGGCCCAAATTGAGCCCCAAATGTTCGTACCTGTATCCTACAACTCCGCGGTCCAGCTACAAAACAAATTTAACCCGCTAAGCGACTCCCTTTACTATATATCGTGACAGTTTTAGTCCACCCCTTGTTCTGATCTGTCTGGACGCACGAGACCCTCTACCATCACAGCTATTTTTTGACTATACTTGAACTTTTGGTGCTCCACTGTGACGTATACTACTGCACCAGCCAGACGACGAATGATGGAGGGCGCACAGTAGGTGGGCTAACTAATGAAGCGTCAACAGAAATTCCGAAATGCGGTTTCGTTTCGAAAAGATCAATTAAGTAGGGTTGTAAAACTAGTCAGCCTGCAACATAATTCTATAATATTTCAGTTACCTCAGGGTGCCGGCTTTCGAATGAACTTCCTTTCTGCTGCATACGAAAACCACACTCTGTAAAAAATGATTGCTTTTGTAGAATGATTTTTTTCTCATTGGTTTTAGATGACCCTAAATGTCCAATTATATTTCATGGAACACATGTATAAATTTTTTATTCTTTTGCTCATCCGGTAGATAATTATGTCTTCTTCTAATTTTATACTCGACGAAGAACATAATTCGGTTTTAAAAAGTTTCTAATTGTGGCATGTCTAATTAACCTGAGATGGTCACTCACAAATCGTCATGTCTCTGCGTTGACCAATGCGTCTTGTAAAGCTAACAATATGGATCAAATCCACTGCTTAATTTTATAAACCCTAAATGGTCCTCCTTTATTACCGTAGAGTAATGTGTGGTTTTCCGTACGCGGACAATATACAGCCTGTAGTTTGGAAACCTTGAATCCAAGTCTTACGGTAGAGCGGGTTCAAAATTATTCGGGAATTAGAAGGGCTTTTGAAAACCGAATTATGTTCCTCCGTCAAGTATAAAATTAGAAGACATAATTATCTACCGAACGAGAAAAAAAATGAATATTTTTATGCATGGTTTCCATGAAATATAATTGGACATTTAGAGACATCGAAAACCAATGAGAAAAACTCATGCTACTTAAGTAGTCATTTTTTACATAGCGTAGTCTTTGTATGCGGCGGAAAGGAAGTTCATTCGGAAGCCGGCATCCTGCGGTAACTGAAATATTATAGACTTATTTTGCAACCTGACTAGTTTTACAACCCTACTTAATTAATCCGTTCGAGTCGAAAACGCATTTCGAAATTTCGGTTGACATTTCATGAGTTAGCCCACCTACTGTGCATTTGTCGAATTTGATTTCGCCATAGCGTAGGGCTCCTGAAGTTCAGAGTGGCACAGGAACGGCAACACGGATGCGGACCAGCAACCTATCATCGCGCCAAGTGCGACTCCCAGCGGTGTACGCGAGAGTTGCCAATTATTGCACTCATGTGATCGTGTGGCAGCTGGGTCCCATAAATACTGCACTCCGTGTGCCCATATCACCCCCTCTCGCGAGACGAATTTGACTGAGAATCCGAAATTTCATGAGAACAAACTTCTTGTTCTGACGACTGTACTCTCCTCTGATCTGTTTCATGAACTTTGTCTTTTCGCTCCTGTTAGCATAGAGACTTTGTGAGCACTATATGGTTTCAAAACGTTAAAAGTTAGCTTTACAACTTAAAGTGTATTAGTCGGTTCTGCCATTTCGGCTAGGGTATGCGTGACTCTTACGGATAGCCTTCGTGATAATTTCTGGTCTGCATTTACGCCTAGGCTGCATGTGGAAAAATACGTTTGAAACGACTGGGAAATTCTCTTTTTGGATGTCCAGAAGTGAATTGCAAGAGCGGAGGACTTTGCCGGCTCCACTTGGAGACCTGCGTCGCAGACTGCTTTTGTCCCTATCCATATACCGGAAGCGACTGTTCGAGCAGAAGAATCCTGGATCAAGGCTGTTATAAATGGGCCATTTGCGAAAGCCTTGGGGTATGAAATCTTATAAAGAAATGTCTAGCAGCGTAGGCAGGAGCGATTTCATAAGGTTATTTTGTAGCTGTATCATTGCCCAGTCTGTTTTATATCTACAGTCCTTTTCACTGCCAAGTCGGAGAAGCTCATCCAGCAAGCGAGCTTTTTCTGGTGACGATCAGAACACCTGTGACTCCTGCCAGCGGGTGCTGTTAAGAAAGGAGTTTTTTAATAAAGCAAAATTACAGTTAAATATGGATAAACGCAGTAAAACACATTTTAACCTAGGTATTGTCACGAAGCCTTTTTATGCGGTGCACAACCATAACTTCTTCTGTACCATGGACATAATTCTTGTCACACTCTAGCCAATTCGGTGTTTTTCAATACTTATACTTTGCAACCTAGGCCCCTTGAAAGGGCTTCGCAAATTGCACACACCTCACTCATGGGTGGGATGTGGTGTCACGCCTAGGCGCAGTCTCCTGCCGCGCCAGTCATTTGTATCTTATCCCAGGACCAGTTGGTTGTCAGGCTCAGACAGTCGACTAGTGCATGAGATAGGCCGGAAAGAGTGAGGTCGACGCTGGTGACCTCATCCTCACAACCAAGGAACGAAGTCCTAATTACAATAACTCTGATCCGCCTGCCAACAGAAGGGCTAACCTGGCCCATCTTAAGACTGACGGTCAGACTTCATGACCTTCATGACATATACTCGTGTGAGATGTGAGCTGTCGTCATGAAGGCCTGTCGTTCCTACTTGGACCAGGTCGTGCGAACGGGTTGTTCAGTCCACGTCGACCACCCGTTCTTTGGACACCATCTGTCCGTCAAAGCCAGGAGGACGAGGGAAGAGAGAGGGGGAGAGAATGCGGTAGACGCCGCGCAAGTCTGCCACACTGTTAACTAATTCATGCACAAGCCACCGCCCCGCGCCCCCTACGCTAGGCACGCGGCGGATGTCGTCGCCGTGCACGCCGATTGAATAGTTCGTTTGGAGCCATTCAGAGGGCCTTCTTAAGTTTATTTAAGAAAGTAATTTATGGATAAATAGGCTTTAAAGATAAAACAGCATATAGCTAATAAGAACCAGATTGCCAAGCAGAACGTTTTACCAGTTTACACTAAAAACGCACCGCTAAAACTGCCGTAAGTGTTTGCCACTGACCTTACTTGAAAGAACCGGATTCCGCATTCGGTGAAGGGGTGGAGCAGGCACAAGGGGCATAATCACAAGGATATCATGAACGTTTATGTTAGACTATTTGCTTTACTCTGCACGGCAGTATCGACTGATACCATGCGGAAGTTTGCCTGTTGGCCCAAAAGGTAAGGGAGATTTGAGGTAACTCACTTAAAATAAACGAATACCACCTAAGACTCAATATGTGTTAACAGAGTAGTGAAGAATACTAAGCATAAGGAGTGTACACTTTCCTTCACATACAAGACCGCACTGCAAATGGTTTGCAGTGGACAGATAACGTTGTCGGCAGTGCAAAACTGAGTTCAATAATGCAGTGTAGTGGGCCAGCGGATCATAATTTTACGGGAACTTTTCTACCGCCTAACTTACTCGCGGTTCTCTCCGATGATGGATTGCGTTGCGTTCCAGGTCGTTCTTGAAATATCTCGGAGTACTTCGTGATGTTCAGTGTTTTCAGCAGATTGCCCATAAAGGCAGGTTTTGGATTATGTACTTACTTAAATCCTAAAAATAAAGTCCTTCTTGAAAGGATTTACCGAAATAGGGTGTGCGTGGACATCCTTTTTCATGTAGATGGCCCTTCGGACTCCGTTAAAAGACTCAGCCAAACGTGAAACCTCATTGTCGCAAGTCATAGATGTCCACAGCAAACATTAACGACGAATATACTTTCGACCAAGTCGAACACATTCTTCAATAAATTACCTATTTAGAAGCGCTGTAATCTTGTATTTCATTGGTGAATTTTCATGTAATTTGCCTTCTCACACGGCAAAGGCGAGAAAAAATGACACTTTTGGCCGTTTTCTCATTTCCCTTAAAAATGCTGAAGATTTATCTGTCTCAAACTTGAGATAATACTTTCATGCTCGTATCGCAGTCATTTTCGCTACCTTTGGTTACTTATAATCTCTGCTCTACGATTCGAAATGCACAAAATAGTGACCATGTAAATACTGGCATATTGACCCCGTTGTGTGAAATCCTAGTGTTGTGTGTATGGGGGGCCAGTTCGTGCCGTGGCGCGCGCAGTCATTGTCAGTCGACCATAACAGCCACCGCGCACATTCCCCACTCCAGTCTGCTGACCGGCTCGGACAGCGGCTGGGGTGTGGGAGTGGGAAGGGAAAGTGAGGTCGACGACTCAGCGCACTTTCTCCTCACTATAAACAATCTGACGCGATTGAAGCTATCACGGTGCGCTAAAAGCCGTGGCTTGGAAGGTTGCCAACTGATGGGGTAACTTGGACCTCCTCCTTGACTGGAGGCGGTCTGAGAGTCAGGCTGCAATGGATCCTTTTTACTGTGGCCTTTATGGCACTCCCATGACAGTGTGGGATCCGAGCCAGGCGTTAGCGGCACGCCCAGGTGCGGCTTCGGCCGTGCCAGCCTCCAAATCACTGTTGTGTTGGTTGAAATCCTGGTCATTTGTTGTGTGGACCAGGGGGTGTGGTGGAACGCCAAGGTGAGGATCCGTCAGAGCCATCCACCTGCGGCCCCCCTCGTCTCCGGTCTTCTTGACTCTGTCTTGACACCGGGCTCGGGCGAGGGAGGAGGATAGAGTGTAGGTAGATGCTACGCAAGTCTACCGGCATTATAAACCCCTGCGTAAGTCACCGTCCCTGTTCCCATTGCTTCAACTGTGGGGCACACGGTGGACATCATCGAAACCGATGGTCGAACTTATAAGCAGAAAGTGGACCAGGCGTAAAGCATTTTCCATATTTTCAAAATCAAAAATGATCCTTCTTTGATAGTCGAGTTAGCAGTCACTCACAAGGTATTCGCAAATGGAAAGACAAAATGGGCACATTTGAACAAAGGATTGCCTGTAGGCGCTGTTATTGCATTCTAAAGTACGCAATCACACAGGTTCGCAAATATGACTTTTAAAAATCGACAAAACGCATGGTTTTCTAAAAATAACTTGTTTATTTGCAACCTACTTCCCACTGTTGAAATCTCACAAGAAGTGCGACAAGTTTTATTCGGTGAAGCTGTCGAGGTTTAATCGACCCCCTTTCGAAGAAAAACACACTCATATGTGCAAACTAGGTCTAGAGCAGCTACTAACATGAGAGATTACCAAAATATATTGCAACGTAGATTTCCACTCAAATTTATAGACATTTCGGCAAAGGTGTTACTTAGACGCAAATTCTGCACAAAAGACCATTGTCCGGAAGAGAAGGGGCGAGTGACCAAACAATGCAATGTTTTAGGTCCCTTGACATTATCATACCAGTTCCCGTGACCATGTTTCATGAGTTAGGCCACTTACGGGAGAATTTTACTGGGCTATATAATCGTTGAGAGTTTTTACATATAATACTCATGTACCCTGGCTAAGCTCTGTTGAGTAATTTAAGTTTGGAAGTTTCTTCGACTCCGGACACCAGTTCGTTGTCAAACGTGTAATAAATCGTAATACTAGTAAAACATAAGTAGGCATTTATTCGTGCAGGCTTGCAACCGCTCTAGGCCCTATCAGAAGGGTGGTCTCAATAATACAATAGTCGACATAAAATGTCATTTGTTTTGCCAAAAGCATAAACAAAATGTCTGTTGTTCTTTCCTACTACAGCCAGTTCTCTCCACGGCCATCCTGATGTTGGTCGTGACGGCCGCCTTGATCGCCTCATGGACAGTGTACGTTGTCTGTCGAAGACAACAAAGAGATTCAGATGAGGGATTGCCCTGCACATCTGAGAAACCAGTAGTAAAAGTCGAAGAGCTTGATGCCTCCAATTCAAGTCTCTATGATGCATACAAGGATGCCAAAGATACGAATGGTACTTACGAATCTGTCTCCTACAACGTACTCGTCGATAATACACAATGCAGATTTTGGGCGAGAAGGGAATTTGTTGAAGTGCCAACAAGCAGCCAAAACCATGATGCTAATAAAAGTTCTCCAATGCCAACTGATAGTCCAGAACCGATTCCTACTTGGCGGCGACATAAAAGGTGGATTGGACTCCTCTTTCGAAGACGAGAAGGAGAAGTAATGTAAGCGTTTATTTTCTAGCATTCAAAAGCACATTTTTTAATCTATCGGCCAGACCACGAGAATAGGTAACTACTCCGTATTACAAACGGTCTCGCCCTAAATTCCAGGGGATATGAGTTAGGGTTACAATACCGGCATATGCGTCATCTGCAATTTATCGTTAATCGATGCTACTATAACACGATTCCT
>CACRXP010000008.1:1077877-1095689 GCA_902702965.1 Spirometra erinaceieuropaei | reverse complement strand
TTTACATTTAGTGGGGAAGGGAAGTGAATTTCGAACGATGGAAACGGTGAATCATAAGCGATGTTTGCAGTCACACTGAGTTTTAGGGTATATCCTTATAGTTGCCACCAACACCCTATCGCTACCGGTTTTAGTGCTGAATTTGCATTTGCTTATCAAAATAGGAGAAAGCACCGAAGGTGGATAAAGATTTGGAAATAAAGTTTATGTTTGAGCGAGAAAATAACTTTCACACAAGTAAAAGAACTGAAATACCATTGAATAGTTTGGAAAACCCCGAGACTAACGGCAATTAATTTTGGGCTGTAGTCATTGGCATTCTAATGTATGTGTGGATTGATCGGCATGAATGGTCTAGTGCCATTTCGCCGCGAAAGGTTTGGGCAAAAAAGACCACTGGTTGTTTTACTAGCAACCAAACGGATCCCTTGCCCAATGGTGTAATGTTGGACCTAATAACATTCATCGACCAAAGAGTCTGAGTTAAAATCCCAGGTTATGTAGACCTGGGGGGGGGGGGTTAGACTGGCTGTCGACGGCTAATAAGTCATAAATAGCCATTCTAGTCTCGCTGATCTTTGTCAGTGAGGTCATTCAGCTCATATCACCAATCGCCGTACAACTGCCTGCAGGACTCTAGATTGCGTCCCCGAGTAAAACGAGACGGGCATGTCCCCAAACCCAGTCATTTCAAGTGCTTTCAACGCAGTCAATAGTTCTGATCTCAGCCGACGGAATAACGAGCCCGTGGCCCAAACGGTAGAGCATTGAACATGAGAAGGTTTACTGATCTCTGACTTCGGATATGACTTGGGGTTGGGTAAGACTGGCTGAGGACGGCTGATAAGCCAGAAATGGATATCTCTATCTTCTTTGTGTTTGTCGATACTTTTCTCCAACAATTTTCTTTAAATTGTCATTGGCGGGGTAGTTTCCTTGTTTCAGAATAGTACTTAGCATAAACCAGGATCAGTTAGTGCCACTGGTAGAAAAATAGGGAATTAGTACGCGTTAACTTCTCAATGTGTGGTTTAAGCCATCCGTAAAGCAATACTAGTGGCCAGCTACCCTGTCTCATCCCAAGTGACGGTTGACTAAAGGTCATTATAAGCCTACGATGCTAATTCAGTCTTCACTTTTCGGCCAAGATATTCACCCCAGGCTCTTTATTCTACTAAAATCCAGTAATCTGAAAAAGCGCCTCAAGGCTACACTTAATAGCGAAATTCAACGCCTCTGGAGGCGTCAGTTCACACAGACTTATTGGCGACACAAGTGCATCAAGCCCTGCATGGAATGCTGGGTACGGTCACGTTTTATAATCCTTGCAGGTTCTGGTAGTCTAAAGCTCTGAGCGCACAGAAATGCAGACAGCGCGTTTAAGCAAACCACGCGGATTCAGTTTTCCCTGCAAATATCCACTTCCCTCGTCCCCATCTATTTGCCCTCGTCAAGTTCACTCAACACGACGACTTTATGTGGTTCACCACTATCTGGGTCGGGGCAGTATCTCGTAGCTGACAAAGCCTCGGGACGCATTGGTTTGAGAATGTAAAGATAAATGATGCAGTACCTGGCCGCTATGCCCCTAAAACGGACCAAGAGGTAGATGTACAGTAGATGTGCAAACTCATGAAATGTCAACCAAAATTTCGAAATGCGTAATCGTTTCGAAAAGGTAAATTAAGTAGTGTTGTAAAACTAATCAAGTTGCAGCATAAATCTATAATGATCCAGTTACCTCAGGCTGTCGGCTTTCGAAAGAACTTATTTTCGGCTGCATGCAGGACCTATACTCTGTGAAAAATGACTACTTACATAGTATGCAATTTTCTCATTGATTTTCGATGCTCTTGAAAATTCAATCACATTTCATGGAAAACATGCAAACAAATATTCATTATTTTACTTATTAGGTTGACAATCGCGTCTTCTTCCAATTTCGTACTCAAAAGAAGAGTATAATTCAGTTTTAAAAAAGTTTCTAATTGTGAGATTTTTTAATACCGTTAAATGACCGTTCATGAAACGTCATGTATCTGCATTTACGAATGTGGCTTGTAAAGTTAACAATATTGCTTAAATCCGCTGCTTAATTTTATGAACCTCATATGGTCTCCTCTTAACACCGTAGAGAAATGCATGGTTTTGCGTACACGAAGAATATACAGCTTGTAGTTTTGAAACCCTGAATGCAAGTGTAACAGCAGGTAAGTTTCAAAATTATTAGGGAATGAGAAAAGTTTTTTTAAAACCGAATTATACTCTTCTTTTGAGTATGATTTTAGAAGAAGACGTGATTTACTACCGAATAAGTAAAATAATGAATATTTTTATGCATGTTTTCCAAGAAACATAATTGAATTTTCAAGAGGATCGAAAATCAATGAGAAAATCGTATGCTACATAAGTAGTCATTTTTTGCAGAGTAAGGATCTTGCATGTAGCCGAAAATAAGTTCTTTCGAAAGCCGACACCCTGAGGTAACTGGATCATTATAGATTTATGCTGCAACATGATTAGTTTTACAACACTACTTAATTTACCTTTTCGAAACAAGAACACATTTCGAAATTTTGGTTGACATTTCATGAGTTAGCACATCTACTGTACATGCATAACAAATGCCATGCATCGGAAGGGGCTGTGGTGACACGCCTAGATGCAGGTTCGTGCTGAGCCAGCCATCTGCATCCGATCCCGCTTTCGGTCTTCTTGACGTCCAGAGTGAGATGGATGCAGCGCATCATTATAAATTAATTTAAGCGCAAAATAACGTCGCTGTGCCCATCTTGCTGTAGGGCACATGTGCATACTGTCGGAATCGACGGTCAAACTGTCACTATGCCATCAGATAAACCTCGACAAGGTACACACGTGCAGAAAACCTTGTCCTGTAGGGGTTCTGAATGTATTAAACTCTTCTTTTAGCTACGTGAGGGACGCATACTCTAATTTAGCCCTTAATGCCTTGAGAAGCTTTTTTTCGTGACTAATGGCTGACTAGAAAATTGCACTAAAGAGGACTGAAAGTGAAAATGAAAGGTAATTAAAGTGATAAACTAGTGAGAGCAGGAGACATCAGAAAAAAAAACAAGGTGGACAAGGAGGCAACATAAGCATTTGATAGGCTAAAATAAACATACAAAACCTGGTCAATCCCACAGTTGGGAGCAAATATAGTCTGGTAGGAGGCGCTCACCGATCGTTCTTACGGAACTCAATCGTTCCGTTGTGCCTTACGGGCTCTCGCTCTCGAGTCCAACCAGCAGCCGCGCAGCGGCGCATGATATAGGCAGAATGCTATTACCGACAAAGACATGTATAGACCAGTCTCCCTTGTCTTTTTCGGTAATAGCATTCTGCCTATATCATGCGCCGCTGTGCGGCTGCTGGTTGGGCTCGAGAGAGAGAGCCCGTAAGGCACGACGGAACGAGTGAGTTCTGTAAGAACGATTGGTGAGCGCCTCCTACCATTGTATATTCCCGATCTAAACCGACAGGGCAAAGGGACCGTGGCCCAGTAGCTAGAGGCGTGAACTTCTAACTAACAGGTCGCGAGTCCGGGTCTGGGGTGTTCCACCCTTCGAGGTTGGGTATGACTGGCTGACGACGGCTAATAAGCCGGAAATGGCCATTACCAGTCTCCCTTGTCTTTGTTGGTAATAGCATTCTGCAATTGTAGTCATATTTTGCTCTGGGGCGGCATCCCGGCGGAATTTGATGCTGCAGCCGGATCACCGGACACTGTACTCACGCAAAGCAATACGATGCAGAAACAAAACTGGAAAAGTTAAGCGGCCAAATCAAATGCAATTTTCAGAGAGATAGTTCAACTTCAATTACCAATACCTGAGGCCGAATCAGCGTCTGAAAATGACAGTTAAGTCTCATCTACCTAATTTTAGATTAGTGGTTAACCGAGATTTTATTATTTTACTTTCTATTGCCTGAAGATATAAGCATGGTTTTATTAAGTGTTTGTGGATTTTCAGGTTTCTTTCATTATTTTCGGTAGATAGAACCGATAAGTTTCTTCCCAAGTGTCAACTGTTTAATCACTGTTTTAATATAACAATCGAGAAATTTATTTAATTTTCCACCCTTCCCTCCTTCGTATCTTTACGACAAAACAAGATTGTTTTCCTGTGTCAACTTCAGGAAACGGGCTGACCTAAAGTGGAAGACTATGCAAATTCGAGAAATATTTCTTTCACTAGTAAGATCAGATGATTACGGTAAGGTGACTAGAGAAATAATGTAAGGTGAGGAATATGCGTTGAATGTTGTGGGGACGGATTCCCTAGCGTTTACGTCGACCACACTTCATTCTCGTATGCAGCAGTCGACTGGCCCAGCCGGTCATTCATCTGAATAACGCGTCCGTATCCTGCTTTGGCTCCTGTGTTGGCGCGCACAAATCCTGTCTGGCCCTTTGAAGGGGATTATGCTGCAATCGGCATTCAAAACACGGCATCGAATGTGTAATTTAATCAGTCGATCGATCTATCGGTTTTTCATTCCAATAAGCTCGTTACTCGCGTCCGACGCCGACTGACTGACACAGGTATTTGATGAACGGCCAATGCGTCGCGTTTGCTAGGACTGCGTTTAGGCCGTGTGTACAGAATAAAGAGCCTATAGCAGTGTTGACTGTTTCTTACCCTTTTCTGGCCGGGCTCCTGGATAAGATTGATTGAGTGTGATGACTAGGAGGCCTCGGCTAACCTAGCCGTCAAAAAACGAGAATAAAGCGCATTAGGTTGAATATGTAATGAACATCATGTATCGTGACCAAACATACTTCGTCGGGAAGATTTCACTCGTTTTCCTTTTAAAAGGATGTGTCTTTTTGCGGTTGAAAAGAAGTCGATATTTTCTTTTAATTCGGACCTTCCTTTCAAGATCATATGGTACTTGGAAATGTTTAAGCGCCCTCTCAGCTATGCGACATGAACAGTATAAAGTGCCGGAAAAGAAAAACCTAAAAGTCGATTTTTCGACTTTGTTACACTTGACACTACTGTCAATCGATGATGTCGCCTAGCTCAAGCGAGCTAAAATCTTTTGGTGTCCTGCATGCAACACAGCGGTTTGAAACATATTTCGTCTGTATGTTGCTGGGTGAAAGCTTAGCATCAGTTGACTGCAGACTACATTTCTCTCAAGGTATTAAGTAAAATAACGGAAAAAAATCCAACATAAACTTTGTCGCCAAGGTTAATGGCAGCATTTTCGACTGGCTATTTGCGTTTTTTGTATGAAGTAGAAGCATTGCTGGCTATTCTTCCTGCCTTCTATCCTGTAGGTTTATATCTGTTGTTTTTAGCTTGACAGTCGCCGGTTGAATTCTTGTACTGCTATACTGGGTTTAGGACAGTTTGACAAGCGGAACTTTCGTCTGCAGTAGGCCCAAATGCCGTTATTATCAGTCGTCCTGCCGCATCGAAAGGCTAGACAAGACTTCTCTCTTTTCTTTTCACTTTGGCTAAAATAAACCTCACTCCCTCTTGATAAATTGCGAGTAACAGATATCCCCTGTCGGTTTCATCTCTAAAAATCGCTGCTTTCACGAAGTTCTTAAAAAAATAACTTTGTGTTGATGCAAACCATTTTTGTACAGCCACTGAGTTTTGATTAGTCAACCGATTATAATTAAGATGCCTGCCCCGATACGAATGACTTGTTTTTGGACTTAACTTAGATTACCTTCATTTGCAGACTGTTGGCGGTAAATAAGCCAGGGGAGACCGGTGCAGCCCCCATGGTTTCCCTTGGTAACTATTTTCGTTTATACCTTGGAGCAAGGTCACTTATAGGAGGACAAGTTAAGCTTCAAGGCACAGTCAACACCAAAAACAACTTATCTAGGATAGCGGGAAATGTGGACAGAAAGGCAGATTGCAGACAACGGCAAGGGCGGGTGAGATGGCCATTTATGGCTTAGTAGGCCTCATTCAAACCCAGGTTTTCGCAGCATCTGCGCTTCGATCTCACGTTCTTTGCTCATCGGACGTGTCTAAGTCTAACCACTGAACCAAGAGTTCGCTGTCCTGCCAATCGTGATCTGGAACATCAACTATGTTGGCATTACATTCGCATATCGGGTTAGAGGTCATGCTCGTCCCGTTGTGCCTTATAGTCAACAAAGAACTCTTCAAGAAGTTGCACAGCGACTAGTAATGCATGTTATAGAACGAGCTCCCAAAGCACAGTAGGACGAGCATGCGCCTAACCTGATCGATGATTGCCTTCTGCCATTTTTGATATTCCCGATCGCAACCGACAGAACAACGAGTTCATGACTCATTCGTTAGGACGTTCAACTTCGAACCCGCCGAACGCAGGTTCGGGCTTCAAAGATTGCGAAACGTGTCGTTGGGTATGGTCGACTGATAACGACCCATAGACCAGAAACGGTCATGCCAGTCTCTGTTGTCCTTGTGGGTAGTCCTCCCCTGACAATACTATTATTCGCGTTTCAACAACCAGCAGAGCTCTAGATCAAGCTCCAAAGAGCAATAAGACGAGCGTTTCCTGTAACCCGATCTGTGGACACACGTTTCACCTCTGCAGCTATGCTCCGTAATCGGTGGGGCCAGTAAACGCGGTCCTACTGGGTCAAAAAATTAGCACTTTCGTACTATTATTGATTGCAGTAGGTGGTCAACATTTTTATCACTCTCATACTATCGTCGATGTCAGCAGACGTAGTGCTGTTTGCGACTACTTCAAATTTGAAGTGCTTTGCAGACTGCTACGATTATGGTTCACCGTCACTTTAGAGTTCAGGTTAGGGTTTAGGGTTAGGGATATGGGTTAGAGTTTAGGTTTACGGTCAGGGGGTGGGTTTAGGACCTGTTAGCTGGCACCCACAACCTACAACTTTTCTCCACGACTTAGGTCTGATTGGCCACCTTTTTGTACGGTTCACTTTCGACGTCCTTGACGGGCCAATAACTATTATTTCTAGTGAAGTCTATTCTTACTGATTACCTGGAGCGAATGTTTGTACCGCGCGTCGCTTACCCTGAGATTTAATGCTCATTAGATCAAGCTGTCACATTTACTCATATGCATGGGTTTTCCCCTTCGTTTTCGCATATTCTTCACTGTTTTCCCGCAGTCTCACCCGTTAGATTCCTATCACTGCGGTTCCCACATTGGCGGTCCTGGGCTTCCCCAGTTCTCTGTAGGACTGCGTTTCCGATTATTGTCGAGTAATCCGCCAGTATAAACCATTTAGCGGTTAAATTGATTTTCTTGGCCGTCGAACTCTGTTCCTGGGAGATCTGTTGTGCGAATACCACCACCAAAAGCCCCTTGATTTTACAAATAGGCAATTGCGTATCTTAACGGTTCATTAAGTACTTGAATGATATTTTCGCGAAATAACATAGAGAGCTGTTGCGACCACGGCCTATCATACCAGTTTGGAAAAACAAACTGTCCATCAGTAATCGTGAGCAAGTTATTACGTGTGTATCCTTCCAAAAATACTTATGACGACAAAGTTCGAAATTATATAAAATCTATTGTAAACCGCTAAAATGCGAAGCTTCGACAAAAGCAAATTGACTCTGATGAAATCAGTCGTAAGGTGATCTGGGCGATATGACGTGAGATTTGACGGTCATCCTACATTATGTCAACGAAGTTACTATTAGAAGAATACGTCAAGTTAGGGTTTAGTGAACTATCTAACTTATCCATTTTCCTAATTTATTAGAAATAAGCATCCTGAGAAACACAGATTGAGGCCAAACGTAGTTTATGGGAAACGTAGGACATTACTTGTGTAAATTTATGGCGCTGGTTCCTCAGCGAAACGTCTAAAGACGGTTAATATTTTAAATGCATTTAAAAACTTCTCAAATACTGAACGACACAAAACTGAGGACCGAGGTGCTAGCTCAGAGTCCACAAAACCCACAGTGAAGGGTAAGAAAGGGAAAAAGAGAATGATAAAGCGTCAAAACCCTCAAAACTGCGTCTAGCAACGGCACATGATCGATGAAACACGCATTTGGTCTGGCAGCTATCATCTGTGCTTTCGGTATTGCAAATCGTTCAGTATTGACTATTGACTGCCTGTTGACACCTATTATACATTACAAGGTTATTCCGCAAAAGCTAATGGATACCAGCCCAAATGCTCATACTTACTTTTGGGACCAACCCAGCAATCTTTGTTCTGAGGAATGCACTTCAAGTTTGCGTACTAATTGCCTGAGGAAAGATACAAGGACAGCGAAATCAATATTGGTTTGGCATTTGCGTTACTAGCTGATGTGTAGCCCTGATTCCTTATGTCGATCGATGCATAATTCTTCTGAGTACATGGCCTCGAGGCACTCTCGGCCTTTCTTGAAACGGCAAACGTTCACAAGGCGAGGTTTGTCCCAGGCGAAAGTGTGCACAGTGTCCGAGGTATGCATGACCACCTAGGACAGGTGTCCTCGCCTCTTTACTGCAACTGATGTTCGTAAATGCATGTAAAGACAAATTTTCCAATTTGACCACAGTAAACCGCATCACGAGCGTTTTCTTCTTTCCCAGTTACCCGACCTTATCCTTAGGGTATTCAAGCAAAGTGGGTAATATAGTCGTCGGCTCGTGGGTCACTTGAAATTTCTGTCTCCTTGGGCGCCTTTGAACAGGTCTAGATGTATTCCTGATGCAAGAAAGGGTTCATCTGGTATTTGGTTTGCGTGTCCGATTGCAACCACTTGGTTCTTCTTCTTTGTTCTTCATTTCTTAGACTTCATCATGCAAAATTTCTATGGCTCCCATTCTGAGAAAATTGTTTACACAAGTAATTTAGTTAGACTCGGCAGCCATTTTTGTCAAGACAACGCGTTTCTCCCCAAGTAAGCAGGCAATTGACCGCCGTCAATGTTAAAGAATGAGTCTTTGCCTCATTTCCCCCTCTGGTCTTTCTGACTGATCAAAACTCTCATTTCCGAATGAGCAATCCCCATTTGGGTGAGAACACAGGGAAAGTATTCTAAACGATGCTTTTTTCGTTAGGAATAACAATTTGCTTAAAAAGCGAAGATTCCGAAAGCCCTACTATCGGTTTCAAGTAAGCGACCCAGGTCTGTCCGTGCAAATAACTGAATAAATAAAACCGCATAAGTGAAACAATATCTAAAAAGGTCGTTCATATAACGCATAGAACGAATATTCTCCAACAATAAATGTAGTGTGTGATGCAACAGTTATTCAACAGCTTGGTGTTTGATCATGTATTTTATGGGGTCGAATTAGATACTTCACCTTCCCACGTCTAAATCTGTCTGGACGAAGCAAACGTTCCCAATTGACGGTACACTTCAGACCTTGCAGCGACCCCTGTGTATACTTGTGTGGGGTGGCCGACTGGATGGCACCTTCTTAATACGTCTTCTATGTTATTTTCATGTATGTGAGATCTGAGCTGAGTATCCTCTGTGTGTCAAAACCTGGTGTGTTTTGCGGGAGACTTCGTCTCGTGTGGCTCGCAGAGGTGGAATGCTTATCTGCGACTGTCACCGATGACGGGGCTCGTGTGAGATCCGAAACGTCAGGCCGGTAAACTCCTTGTTCCAGCGATCTCATCTTCCGCTGCCGTTTAGCTCCGTTAACCGCCTGCGCCCAGTCCCCGCACCAGACGACTGGCCGGCTTGGAAAACAGGCTGGCGCATGGGAGATATCGATTTCGGGGACTTCTTTCATACCACACCCAGGAAACTTTCCTCGCTATAAAACTATCATGTTGAACTAAGAGCCGTGGCTTGGAAGGCCGTCAACTGGCGGGATAAATCGGTCTTCACCTTATCACTGAGAGACAGGCCGAAATGGCTGCTTAGTGTGGCCTCTATTGAACTCCCACCCAGATGGGTTCCGACCGACCCTTTCTTGTAGCTGTGAAAACCTGGCCCATTGTGTACAGAACGGGCGCGTGTGGGGCACGCATAGACGGGCCGTTTAGATTTGTCAGCTTCTGCTTCCGATCCCGCACCTGGCCGTCTTGACTCTCTTTCGACACCGGGTTCGGGTGGATGAGGGAGGAGAAAGTGCAGTAGATACAATGTAAGTTGGCCATCATTAAAAACAAAATCACGCGTAAGTCGCCGTCGATGGGCCTACCCTGTCGTAGTGCATTCGGTGGATATCTATCTATTCAGGACTACATATAACTGCATATCTAATGTGCGCAAACCGAAGGCGATGGAGTACGCTATCTACCTTGGTAAAAGCACTCTCCCGAAGCAGCTAAAGTACGACTTGGTGGCGTAAGAATCAGCGTTACTGACCCGGCTACAGAATATACTTGCTCGGTAAACGAGATTTAATTTGCATTCCACGTTTGCAAACCACGTTCGAATTTTTAAGGAAATGCGTAAAAGTGGCAAAATTGTCTTAAACGCCCACACATTTCAATATTCTTTTTTTTCAAGCTTGTGCACTTTCTGAAATATGTAGATTGAAATCAGGCATATGCTATATAAAGTGCAGGCATTTTAAAGGAGACCGAACTACTAATGCTTCGGAAAGCATTATTGGAATTAGTCCTTCGACTTCCACCGAATCACATTCACGTGTTCTTGGCAACATTGGATGCTCGTCGGCGGATTCGGCGATTCAATTTCGTCTACTTTCTAGACTCGGAGGTGAATAGTGTAATAAAATATCAAATTATGTTTGTTTGAGAACAGTTCCGTATGATATTTATGGTTCTTTCATATGTTACACAGAAAGATTATTTCAGTGAAGATGCATTGGAAACATTTAGATAAGTAAAAATTTATAACCTTCATTGTATGGGCGAAGCCCAATAGACTTTTAATCTATCTTGAATTTGAATTTACCCGTGATACTTTTCACGTAATCTCAGCATGCCTTTACGGAATGCACGCAATCCCAGTAGGCATTCCAGCAATAGAAACGGGACGCAAAGATTGCGCAGACTTTTCTCGACACCCTGCTCACAGTAAATTTTTTATGCCGCCTTTTTTCTAGAAGAGCGAATACCGACTGTATCTTAACGAAACGTAAACGTCGGCTGGCGTTTCTTGAAAGAAACCTCGGCTAAATATTGCTGTGTCGCAGACCACAGTCATACTTTTCAGGTAGAGTTGAACTGAACCTCACCAACTACAGTGAGCGCGTTTAGACCCTAACTGAACGGTACTGTCGTGCGTCTGAGTCTGGGTCCCCCAGTATCAAGTGGCCTTGCTCTAAATTCTGGGGTTATGGTTAGGGTTAGGAAGTCGGGCTTAGTGTTGTGAGGACAAGTATTGGTGTAAAAGTAAAGACACGAGAAGAGGCGCCCGCTAGAACTTATTTCTTATTTCTGTGTCCAACCGTTTGGAGTTTCCAATTCGCAAAGCGGTTTACGGGCACGAGCGTAGGCAGGGAGTTATTCGCCAAATCGTTCTTCCGCAAGTTGTCTTTGTGACTACCCCGTAGTTTTGTGTGGCTGGACAAATTGTATTTGCTGTTGTTTTCTTTCAAATTGTCCTTCATTTGCAGCCGCCGGCTCCTGGGATTCTCGTGACAGACGTCTTGAGAAAAAAAGACACTCCCCTCTGAGCGTTGTAACATAATTTATTTGTATGACAATTGTAATCTACAGCCTTTAAAATGAAATAACTTCTGCAAAATGTGTTAATGTTCCACCGAGTCCCTGGTCAGAGCTAAGCGGCACCAAGACCCAGATCACTTAAAGCAAAAGAAGAGATAAATTTTATTTTTTATTAAACCCAGGGAAAACAATGGTTGTTTAGTGGTTGACAGATTTTCAAAGCAGGAGTCTTTTAAAATGGCGCAAAAAGCGCGACAGTCACACAGGAGATGGGATTGTCAAACAATGACATCAAATAAAGAAATACTAGCCTTTTCAAGTAAATAATTTTGTGTACTCGTAAATCAACATGAGACCGAGATTTCTGAGTCTACATTTGATTTAATTATGTGCTAATCTGCGACGAGGGCAGTAACGATATTCGGTTTATATTCAGTGTTGTGTTTCATTTCGGATTTGCAAACAAGCATTGAAAAGGTTCCTTTTGCGAATGGATGTGTAAGATCTTGCCTTCTATTTTAGCACTTTAATCTCCTCAGAAATTTGTGCATTAACATAGAACAACTCATTCGAAATGAAGACTCATGTGTCTTCTCCAAAAACTGGAATGAATCTTTAAGCCGAAATCCATCAGTTTCAAAAGATAACTGTATAATATCTATAAACTGACAATAGACAGCCACTTGTACATATACGTTGCATAATTAAATGTACTGACATCACAAGTACCATATGTTCGATCGCCGTTTCCGACTATGTCCACCGTGTGCTCCACAGCAGGGCCTGAGAAGGTACGGCGCCTTGTGCGTGAGTTAGTTTGAAGTGATAGTAGATTTGCGCTGCATCTACCACAGTCTCTCTTCCTCCTCCTCCACCTGGATCCCGTGTTAAGACATATCCAAGAAGACCGGAGGCGGGAGAGGGCACAAATGGCTGATACGACGAAAATATGTACCGAAGCGTAGCGACACACCTCCTGGCCCAAAACGTACACTGGCCAGGCTTTTACATAACGGAGAAGATAGTGGATGTTACTCGGATTCTAAATGGCGCGACGTGGACCTGCACCTGGACGTGCTGCCACACTCCAATGTTCGCATTTGTTATGGGTACGCATTCCCAAAACTGCCAGCCGAATCCTAATCTGGCCTGCATGTTAGTTCAGCGCATCTTCCGCATGACTCGTCTAGGGGACTGAACAGGTACCAGTCGTAAGTGCAGACACGTGTTTCGCCGATGTTTTGGTGCTTCGTGACACAGCTGTTAGGGGTTCGGCCCATCAGTGGGTCCCCTAGTGTTCCTCATGTGCTTTCAGATAGATACTCCTGATTGGTCCATTATTGTCAGAGGAGGTTAGCGAGCCGAAGTCGCGAAACTGGAGTGTCTACAAAAAGGTGCAGATGCAACGCTGATCAGTCCAACCCCTCGCAGCTGTGTCATGCATCGGTGCAATATTGACGAGACACTTGCCTGAGTTTTTAGTTTATACTTGTGCCGTCAATAGGGAATCGATCAATGATACGAGGTAACTAGTATGATTTAAAAATTCACATCTAAACAATGGTGGTTCAACTGTCGTTATCTTTTTCGTGGACATTACCCTTGTCAGACGTGGCACAAGGCGACAAGGAGAAGACAAAAGTTTGTGCATCTTGATGTTGTCCAGCGTCAAACCTTTGTCTCACAACAACGAGCGATGGAAATTGTAAGGTTACTCTTGACCCATAATAACGCCTACAAGGAAAACCCACCCTCTCACTACAGCACAGCATGAAACTCATTGAGCACTGTCTCGAGGCCTACAAATTCCACCCCAGTAAGCCGTCCTGCGAGCTGAAATACAACTTCCAAGTTTGGTCTCAACCGTAGTCCTTCGGCGTAAACCATATTTGGTTTTTTCCAACTATTCTCCAGAGTTCCGGGATCGAGAAGTCGATTACACATTTTTGCTTTGCAAATGAGGAATTACGAACAACAACACTATCACGTGAAAAAGAATGAACATCCAAACCAGCGTTCTGTTCTTGCATAAACGCGGTCGTGTTTGCAAACTTCATAAAAGTTCGGAAACACCGGGCTGGTAGGCAGGATCGAGGGTCGAACTGATGCCCGACGTTCACTCGAAGGACAGCCCGGAAACTGGTAAGGGGGAGGCAAAACTAACGTTAAATAATTTCCGGGACGTTTCTTTAATTGCTCGAACTTCTCTAGAGCTAAAAAGTCTGCCTTGAGACCCAAAGACTTACTCTGCTGCTGATTCAGAATCCCTGACTGGCACTCTCTGCACCACAGAGGGATGCATACGCGTAATTGCGATAGTGCAAATAGACACCGTCGATACCGGATGACTCCACCTCAGGTTCGGGTTTTCAAACGCGGTTGTCAAACATGGTCTTGCGTAATTTCCTTGATCAGGCGAGAAAGAGTGGGAAGACCTGAGTGTTACATCCACCCTCAGGAGGTCGTAAGAGAAGTGGAACTGTCAGTCCTGTCCGCCCATAGGCAACTGCGACATTCTGCACTTCCGTTCTTTGAAATCCAGTTTCCGAAAGGACACACAGTGAAACGTCACTCACGTAATCCCTTGTGACTCTTGAGACGTGGGCCACAAGGGAGACGTAAAGAGAAGCCGGTAACCAGGGTGGTTTTAACTTCACTGAACCCACAAATCGGAAATAGTCCCTGTCGTTTCTGATCTCGCTGTCAGAAAAGAGATGCGTTTCAGGACGGCTCTAAGCTGAGAAGTTAACTTGAAAGCGCGCCTCTGTTGGAAAACTTTAAAAGAATACAAATCAAGTTGTGAAAGTTTCCATTCCTAAAGGCAGTAGTAACTCACAACACATCAAACTCCTTCCACAGGATTTATTGCAAAAGTCTGAGTGAGTTCAGAAGACGAAAGTGAATTTGATGTTTCGGACTCTCAATGAGACTCATAATTGGAGGGGGAATCCGCAAAATCTGGTGAATGAAATCATTGTTACAGCCATCGTATCATCCTCTTCGAGGAACTTGTCTCTTCGCTTCTATCGGCAATTTTAAGGAGTGCTTTCTCATAGTTTTAGGGACAGACCAGCATTATGTAGGTAAGTGCAGCTGATATTTCTCAGAAGTTTTATACTTTTCAGTTGTTTACTCAAAGTGAGGTCTGTAAGACTGAAGGCGAATATACGAGTCACAGATTCTTGTTACAAAGATGAAGGCGCGATCATTGGGATGGCACAGTGCGTGACCAACCTCATGAAATGCTGGCCAAAATACTGAAATGCGTTTTCGATTAGAAAGAATAACTTAGGAGGGGTTGTAATGCTGCTTGTCAAACGACATAATCGCACAGGATTTCAGACTTGCTAGGGGGTCGGCTTTTTAATGCACTTCTTTTCGATCTCCTCCAGAAGCCACACTCGGTAAAAAATGGCTACATAAGTAGAATGTATTTTTTACATCGATTTTCAATGGGTTTATTAATTCTATTATTTTCTATGGAAAACGCGCACAAATATATTATTTCTTTTACGTATTTGGTAGAAAATCACATTGCCTTTACACTTTCTACTTAAAGATGGCATATATTTGGGTTTAAAACAATTCTCTTATTTTGAAATTTTCGAGACCTTGCGATGCCCACACACACAACGTCGCACATCCCCGTTTACCAATGCACCTCGTGAAACGTACAGCATAGTCCATATCCACCGCAAAATTGTATGTACTCAACATGTATCTTCTTAAAGGCATAGGGGAAAGCACGCACCTTGTATAATGGAATCGCTAAATTGTAATGCAATGGCTGATCTGGCACACAATTAGTGCGGAATTGGGAAATTTTCCCAAAACTTAAACATAAGCTTTCTTCAGGTAAAAGATGTAAAAGCAATGTGGTTTTCTGCCAAACAAGTAAAAAAAGCATATTTTTGTGCATGTTTTCCAAATAAAATATTTGAATTTATAAGGCCATCGAAAATCAATGTGGAAGATGCATTCCACCTATATAGTCACTTTTTAAGGAATGTTGTTTCTACAGGAGGTCAAAAGAAGTGCATTAAAAAGCCGACCCCCTGGCAAGTCTGAAATAATATGAGATTATGTCGTTTGACAAGCAGCATTACAACCCTACCTAAGAAATCCTTCCTAATCGAAAGCGCATTCCAGAATTTCGGCCATTTCATGAGGTCCGTCACGCACTATAGGCATATTAGTTTGGCTTTCGAATTTGTATAGGAGCCCAGAATCGGAGACTGAGTACAACGACAAGTGAACAAGTTTGTAATCGAACAATGAAGGGGGAAGGAGAGTAGTGTCCAATCTGGGCCGGGTTTGCGCCGGCTAACTCACAGTTGGTCTGACGGCGTGGTGACGACGTGTGTCCTAGGCCGGGATGTGGGTCGCGCCACCTGGCTGTGTGGGCGTGTGAGTCGGCCTTCAGCTCCAGTTGGGCTGCTGGTTTCTTATTTGATTCAGAATTACAACTCTACTAACTACTGTCAAACTATGTCTTGGTCTCTTAGTTATGCGTGAGAACGGCGAGTAAATGCACTGACAGATCGACTAACCTTGGCCTGGGCCCCTCATCTACAACAAAGAAGCACAAAAGCTATCGTAACGCGCCCCCTGACAAGTCCGCCCTCCACCGGCCCCTCCATTGACACCGGCTACCAGCCTATGCAGGACGGCAGAATGTCAACTTGTCCGTTCACAATGCAGGATTGCCCTTTAGACCGTGTCAGCTTGGTTTCTGAACTAGAATAAACTGAGGCCGGTGATGCTTGATGATGACCTCAGTAAGTCGATCTAACTTGCGGCGGCACGGCTCATCTGATTCTGCTCTTGCAACTGTGACCCAGATAACGGGCTGACTCATCTAGTCGCTTGCTCTATTAACTGAAGTTCAGTGAGTTTACAGAGTGCCACAGAAACCATGTCCCGTATTGGCTGACCTCTGGAAGCTGCGATTTGTGGAGAAAGGAGATCTAGATGATTTAAAATACAACGTCGTCGACTTTGCATTGTGCTATCCTGGAGATGCACCTTCATGCTATGCTCTGATAAGTTAGTTTTTAAGATCTGTTTAGATTTACAGAAGCAAAAACAGCATGTTAACTAGCTTCCTAAGAAAGGTATCTCAAAATGGACGTTTTTTTATTCAAGCAGGAAGTCGAAAGCGCTTCAAAGTACGAGGCATATAACAGGATCAACAAAACCTTGCTTTTCTTCAGTCCGGCGTGTAGTCGGACCGTCCCAAAGAGATCCTTGCTCGAGTGGAAACTATGGAAAGGATTCCCCGGATAAGGCCATCGTGTTACGCCCGCGCATATTTACAGTGTCAGCTGCAGTCTATTCAGCGCAAAACCGGTCGACCGAATATGATCCCTACGATAGCTACGCGGATTGCAGGGCCAACCGACTATTTCTCAGTGAGGCATCGTCCACAGGGCCAAACACACATCAGCGCATCACTCCCGTTGAGGTTGGCCTGACTGATCAGTACTACCCAGATGGAAATAGCGACGAGGCTGATGACTACGGTTATGGATGTCTGAGGCAGTCAACCATTGCGGACGAAGAAGTCAAATCCGGGGGAAATGTAAGCGCAGAAGAGACGGAAGTCGGAAATAAAAGATAGGTTGTTTTGTAACGGACGCTACGGAGGGATGGTGGACACTTCGAATGCATGCTTCGATATGATGAAAGTAAACAAAGGCGAACAAACTACGTCTACTCGCCGATTAAGACTATCAGAATGTATGATTAAATTTCCTTTTTGTTTATGGAAACAGGAAAATTTGGTTCTTCATTTGAAACCGAAAAATTATTTTTTACCACTTTTTCTGTCTTCTGAAGTGTGATATGAAGAAAGAAGCTTTAGTTGTTTCCGCCCATCACTGTCGACCGGCCGAAAGCATTCAAAGAGATTTCGATTGCCAAGGTTTCCGCCGAGAGATGCTCTGAAACACCACTGATCTAGCTCACTGTCTAGACAGACAGGACTTCGAGAAGTAGTTACAGTCAATTTTAGGTAAAGGCGAGGGAGACGGGGATGGCCATTTTTGGCTTACTAGCCGTCGTTAGTCGGTCCTACGCAACCCCACGATGTGCAACACCAGAGGCACCACCTCAAGACCTGTTGGTTAGAAGTTCAATGCACCTAACCACTCTGCCTATATTAAGAGTAGCTGTGGGCTTTGGGGGGGGGGGGCCCAAGGCACAACGGGACGCGTGAGTTCCGTAACACGATTATACTTATCA
>CACRXP010000008.1:1007733-1067444 GCA_902702965.1 Spirometra erinaceieuropaei | reverse complement strand
TTTTAAAAAATACATTAATCTGAACGAAGTCTCTTTCATCCGGTATTTTAAGCGTTTATGCCGACTAATCGCCCACTATTATCAGTGAAGGAAAAGGTGATCGTAGCATAAATTTTCCAATTATCTGCCTTCGCCATTCAACCACACCAATTAAAAACCTCCATCTTACCAACCTCTATTCAAGTAACTCCGGAGGCTTGATAGATTTGTGAAAGCTTGCAACGAGAACCTGATATATCGTGTCGGGGATTGCAAGCTCGACTACACTGGTTTTCATAAGAGGATCAACAAAAGACTCAATCGAGAACATTGCAACAAGTGCGCCCGCTTGATGCACATATGCACAGAGGAGTGGGGTGAAAATTACGCAAGTCAGTACATCCGCCTGATATATTCGTGGAGATAAAGCGGGTGTGGGATCAAAGAAGCAACCAACCCGAAGTTGGGGATGTAGTTATGGATAGTGGAGACTGGAAAATATGCGCATACCCACCCACCTACTCTGAGTCCACGCATGCACATCGAAGAAATCCAGAACAAACAACAAGATGCAACCCGTCTGTTGTTTATATATACATCAAAAAAGTATGCTGACTACTTTAAGTACATTTGCCTGACACACCGACAGAGAGAAAAATAACTTTTGTGCGGCTGAAGAAATAACCAAACCAAAACTGGGGATGGGACATTTTTGATTACTGGATCTCAGTTTAGTTGCGCTATAAATGCATACAAGCTTCTGTTAGCTGCTTTGAGAGAATGGCGCTCCGAAGCTCCTTCCAAACGCACTAGTGCGGCTCCATGGAGGGTGAACTCAGAGTTTTCGTTGCATCAGAAGCAAGCACGTAGGAGACAGCCAAGGTGGGAGAAGTGAAATCGTTGAGTCAAAGAAATTGAAACACAGCCCTGGAATGTGGTGCTTGTGGATGCAGTCACAAATGAGTAATTCTTGAGGGGATTTAGACTGTGCATCAACGCTGAAGATAAACGAACGGAAATTGTTAGTGAGTCTACTGCCTCAAAGAGGAGAACGTAAAAACAGTAAAATTGGTTTAGTAGAGGCAGGAGTAGAAGAACTTTGTTGGTTGCTCCTGTTTCCAAACATTTTAAGTAAACATAAACAAAGCTAAAGGGGAAAAATTGTCAAAATAAAACTTTATATGCCGTTTAATTTTGACAATTGCTTTTCTACAGAGCGCCCATCGTGCTGGAATTTAGGGTGAACACACAGATATTCATGTATCTGCTTCTCCAAAGACACCTGGCAGAATGCACGAGACTCTGTTCCCGAAAATTGACACGCAAGTCCTTCGATGTTTGGCACGAGGGCCGACCTCTTATGTTCTAGTAAGTTAGAATCCGCCAGTACTTTCCTTACATTTAGAAATTAGCTTTCTGTAGAATAGGAGTGAAGTTACATTTTTTATAATAGACATCATGTTGGGAATGGCGAGATGTTAGAATTCATTTTTAACTTTCGCATAGTGATTTTAAAATGCACCAATGGGACGTATGTTAACTGTGCACGAGGCCCGAACATTGAAACTCAGACAGAATTTTACAAATTGTAGCTGCAATAAGCAGCACAAGTCTGCTTCAGGATGGCTATTTTAAAGAGATCTTTATCAATAAAGTGACATATAAGAAGGATTTAACAACGTCAGCCCTACGGAAGGTTGGGTATCATGCTTTAAAAGGTGATTGTACGATATTAACTTAAAGTCTTTTGCACAAGTAAACGTAATTAGGTATAATGCTTTACTCGGATGTACCACAGCGCACGTGACCCCGTATGTCGTGGATGAGCAGATCTACCATCATTTCTTTGCTTTTCGGCTTGTTTTGAGTCTCTGAAATTTTAGGTTCATAGGTATGATCAATACGGAAAGGAAATTCTTGCATAAAGTGTCTGCAGTTCATGCGCTGAAAACTGAATCATTGGAGCCAGTAAAAACGATAGAGGTTTGAAAAATAAGAGACCATTATCCACCATCAGCACACACTGACGTCTACAATTTGGTATTCCCGCATCCTTGCGAAGGAGTGAAGGTAGCATCATGTCCTGTGAACCCTAAGCACACAGCGTAGCAAATTTTTTATAGATTGTATAATAACCACTCTTTGTTTTCATTTACCTATACTGCTTCTAACAGTGAGAGGACATGTCTGGTGGGAAAGTTCTTACATGCATAGTTTGCCCAGAGGAAGAACAGTTTTGCCAGAGAGGGTAAGTTTTTAGTGAGTATTTGCCCATTTCCTCTCTCGCACCATCGATCGTTACTTAACCGGCACCTAGTCCGAAGAGTTCGAAGTAATTTTACTTATTCCTATGTAAACTGTTAATTCCTCGGTGTGCAAAGGCTCCTTTAAATAAAAGGAGATGTAGGATTGCGTCATCCTTTTTCTACGGCAGATCTAGACACGCACCTCCCTAATTAGCATCGCCAATCTCCTTGGTCACTTACAAGTTAAGAGGCTGATCTATCCTTTGAGCCTCTACTGATAACTGAGATTTCCAGAGTGAAGCGTTAGCCGGCCTTTAGAACACACCCGGTTTCTTTTTCAGCAATTCGTTATGACTCCTAGGGGAACAATAGCTTATCGCCATGGTACAGTGGGATTTACGTACATAATTAATTGTGAACAGTAGTTCAGCAGGATAAAGTACACGGCAGCTGGTCAATAATGGCCGACCAGTACTGGTGGAGTTTTGCAGTAGGGAAGTTATCTTGCGGTTCTCAAACAAGTTAATTACTGGACTTCTCCACAACAAATCGCAATTTAAAACATATACAAAAAGTCATTCGCTAGGTGCCTACTCCTGTTCAGAAAAGACAGTCATGTGCAGTGGATATGGATATCACTAGGGTGAAGTGGTGCTATGAGCCAAATTTCAGCAAACATGCTATTTTCACCTTGATGCTAGTATATATAAATCGCAAATTTGACCTAAATTAACACAAAAATTGTGGGAATTCTTTTTGTACGTGCTGAATACTTGTCAAACATATGACAAAATTTTAAAAACATTCCACGAACACGTACGCGTATGTCATAACAGGAAAAGGAAAAGGGATAGTTCATCGTCATTACAAAAAACAAAATAAAAACAATTTGAAACTGCGATTAAAGTGAATTTCCTTTTGCCAAAAAATGATCACATGATTTACCAAAAAAATATTTTGGTAGGTCCTGATACATTTCCTTATTTCAAACAGTCAAAGGTCTTTTATATTCTGCTGGAGCAAGGCTACTAATTATTTTTTGAAAAGGGTTATAACTCGCCTCGTAGTGTAGGAGTTCTATGAATAATTAAAGTCACCAAAATTAGCTTGATTGCGCTTTTCCATTTTGCTTATCACTGCTGGAACACTAACCAGTTGCTTAACATGACCAACAATTAAGTCTACATTCTGTGGGTACATCGGAATTCTGGAGATCACAGTGATAATACATAGAGAACCAGAGTTTGAACAGAACCCGTGTTTAGTTGATAAATTTTTAGACATTAATTAGGCTAAAATCAGAAACAAATTCGGGCCTCATTATCACGCAGTTGGAATATGGCTGAAATCTGAAAACAAACTGGAAACGGTCGGATGCACATTGAATTCTTCCTTCTACTAAATAGCCACAACTGCATCTAGTGGCTGTTCTGTGTCAGGCACCTTTAACCTGATTAGGATATTTTATCTTGCAAACCGAATTTGAAGGCTGTTCAAGCAAAATGAAAATATTCCTGTTTTCTGTCTTTTCTAAATTTCCTAAAGCCCACCGTTTCTTCTCACCAGATCCCATTTTGTTTATAGTCCGGCCTTTCACCGCGTCATTGGCGACAAAATGAATAATGCCTCCGGCTGGACAAAAGGCTAGCGTTTAGGACAGAACGATAAAGCATGGCGAGCATTCTGCAAGATAACAACTCGACGTTTTTGGGAAAATATATTCGGGATATTTAATCTGTCGCTGACTAATCATATGTTTTTTTAATAGGCAGTTTGGAAGCTTTATGTCAGATTTGCTAAAGATTTAAACTAATAAATAACCCGCTTGTATATGTTTTTGTACTGGGAATGTGATGTGTCTGACATAGGATAGAGACATTTGTAATAGCTCCTTGTAAAATAAAAAACACAACGCCTAGAACTCACATGGTAACCTCGAAAGTTAGCTGTCAGAGCGCTACGAATGGGAAGTTTTCAACGGTTTGCCAAGTGATAGCTAACGGCTCTAGTCAAAAAATATGCTCAACGTATAAGAAAAGCCGTGATTCGCGACCTCCAGAAATTTAATTGTAGACATTCACTGGCAGCTCAGGCGGTGGAAATTCGCTTTTTGGTTTGCAGATTGGAGGACGATTTATTAAGAAATGGATAGAAGTTAAGAAAATATTGAACCTCAAAGGGGCGATCCTTTAACATTACATCTTTTAAAAGCTCTGGCGATAAACATATCTGGGGCATGTGCCTGGTTGAAATGCATAGTTTATTTCAGGCAATAGGAGGATTTCTGGCGCCTAGGCACATGCTCGCTTTTCAGGTAACGGGAGAAGTCAAAATGCCATGTGATATTTAAATAAGGACCGAATCATAATCATATTTTTTCATCCCCCGACGAACACTTTTTTGCCTTAGCAAAAGAGCCCGACCGTTTTATCCTATTGCATTTGTTCCAATGAATGACATTGCCAGCTCGAAAGTCGTTGCACACCTTAGAATAAAAATGGAAGTTTGTGCTAATTGTCAGATGCGACTAGCTCAATGTATTCTTGTCTGTCCTTAGACGTCAGTGTTTGAGAATTTTTTGCTGAAACTTTTATCTCTTGTTCTTTTTCTCCCTCTCCTTTTTAGCGGGGTGCAAAAAGTGCATAACGACAAATAAGTGAATTCTGTGAGTTTTAGTCGAAAAGTACGCAGGTTAAAGGAGAAAAAAATAGTCGGCAGTTAACCGTTAACTCGTTAAATGGGCCCCAAAATAGTCTTTAATAGAATTGTGGACGCTGGCTTATAAGCCCAAGTGCAATTCGAAACGTCTTCCACTTAAAGTGAACAAAACCAATTGAATATAAGGAAAAGACAAGTGTTAGTTCGTGCTTTTGGATCTCTGACGTCAATTCAGAAATCTGGAAAAGTAAATCTGCATGATTGACGAAGGGAGCAGTGGTGGTAGGCCGGAATCCGTGAGTACAGACGGCATTTAATAAGTGGAACCGTGCTACGGGAATTGTGACGACTGATAGTGAGCACATAATTTGTTGTTATTTTGGTAGATTAGATCCATCCGCTTGGTGGAGAGATGGGGGAAAGGAAGGTCTTTTTCTGAATGATACTTTGTTTTTAGGCTATTTTACTAAAGATGAACAGGACATTTCTGAGCAAAACCGATGTTTATTATATCCAGGTAATTTCTTGCGCCACTGAGTGTCCCATGCCAAGGCTGCATGTTTTTGCGCGTTTTGCTGTAGATAGACATTATCAAATACTAAATGGGGTTTGCACAGAGGACCTTACGCAATTGAAGGGAAGTATTTAACTTTCACGAAACCCAGTCAAAGCCAGGCTAGAAAAACCGCGAATGGGGGTTTAAGTAGTAAACATTAAATTTGTAGAACTGTGTGCCATAAATTGCAATAATGAAGTTCGCTGATAAAACCTCAGTTGCAAACCCCCATGAGTGGATTTTGCATGACATGCTGCAATTCGTCTCTGCTGCGCCGAAATGTCGAGATAATGTTTGCTACCGTTGACATGGAACGGATACAAAAGTTGGTAGCCCAAGGATCACCCACGCGACTATCTGGCAGCGAATTTTGCCATCATTAAGGGTGAATTTGTGTGAATTAATAATGATGAAATCTTGCTGAAAATAGTAAGAGCTAAAAAAGGGATCCACAAGTAAACATGATAATTTTGATTGCTGTCAGATTCGGAGAACCGCCAGTTTGACCGTCAACGACGGACACCGTCAGCATCCAAGTGTGCATCGACATTGTCAGGGGTATTTTTTGAGCACAGCGGTATTCCCTGACGTTGAATGATCGTCAAAACTTTGCGGAATAACTCGTTTGCTCACTGCTCGGAAGAAATATGATTCTTGTACAGTCCACGTTTATAAGTCTCTGCACTAGAGGCAGTTTCTCGGACTGCAGCCTTCGAGCTACTTTCACTCCTGCCAACTTCCTACGCACCAGAAAAAAGTTGCTGGTGGTGGGGAGGTGAAAGAGTGACTTCCTGGAAAAGAAGACGCTATTGCTTGAACGAGAATTTCATTTGTCTAACGTTTCCGGCTCACATTCGAACCGATCATGAAGGACAGCTTCCAATCACGGCGACCACATTCTACAAAATACTATCACTTTTGAGCTTCTACTTCTCGCTGGTCTATTACTCTCCCTATGCTGACGAGTTCAGCTGTGCATCCGACAGTATCAGGAGTATGAAGTTCGCGCTTCAGCGATTGCGTTCCTACCTGCTTAGCCGCTCCCCGGAACTCGCTGTTTTGCTTGTATCGGCATGACTTCGCGTTTAAAAATAACATAAGCCAAATCACCATGCAGATTGAATGCTTCTCTGCCTGACTATCAAACTACTGTCGGATATGTAAAAAAAATCATAAAGTACTGTTATTGTGTACTTTTTAATTATTTGCAAACTTCTGGTTTTGGGAAAAATGTAATTTACCATTAAGAAAGTGGTAATTGTCCACACTCTACTGTCTTTTAAGACCGATCTCATCTTTTAGGCTGTACAACGTTCGTGAACGGCTTTTGAGTTGCAGGGGTTCGTGTGCAATTTCTCTAATACTTTATGAGATAGACTGCTTAATTTTTTCATGTCGACGACACGGGCAGATTTTAAATGAACAATACGTTATCATCACATGTAGTTACGGAAATTCAGACTATGTGTTTCTGATATGGGGCCTACCAGCATGACTGACTAGTTTGTATTTGGCTGTGAGAAGTTAGTCGTCACATTACTAATTGTACACCTACGCATACATTAGGTTGGGGTTTGCATTAAAGGCAGCGGTTTATCAGCTTTTGAAGGTGGAAACCATGGTAAAATTTTGTGCTTCCATGCGTTTTAATCTACTGGAGAATTGGCTTAGTTAATAGATGTTTTGAAAGAAGGGAAATGTTGCAGCAACTGTACAGAGATATCTCCTGTTTCCCTGACAAAACACGCATCACGTAATTCAATATTGCCACCGACACACGTGGCGCTACATGACTTGTACTCGTAAGCATGCTATGTGTACATAAATATTGGTCTTTTGGACAGGAAGAAACTAACACAGCTACTGAGATCGACTGGATGGAGAACGAGAGGCGCGGCATAGGAGATGTAATTGCTCTGTCCCCTGCTCCCCCTCCCCACCGACAACTGATCGCGTGCTATGCAGCCTGGTCGCCATAACAACCGCAGCAAAGGACTCGCGGCGTACGCGCGAAGACACGCCGACAGCTCGGACGCACTGCACCACCTTCCCGCCTGAAGCCTCACGATCAGGCTCCCACTTGTCCGATGACAACTCGACCTCGAGCGGACGGCAGTGGGCCACATTACGCGCATGCGCCGCATGCTCACATACACAAGCTCATGATGTCTCACGTCCACTCACCGACCGCCACCACATCATACACAGCCCCACGGGACGTCACAGGACGGTTTGCCGCCTCTTTCTTGCGGCTGGACCGGTTGCCAGAGGCAGCATATAACCTGATAGAGCTTTTGGGGTGTCTTTTTCTCTTTGCGTGAGTTATGTGGTTACGCTCAACCCCGCTCAGTATGAGGTTGATATGCTCACCTGCGGGAGAGCGTAGGAACAAAATATCCCTAGTAATGTGGATGTAGCGCGCTCTTCAGCCTAGGAAACTGCCTCTTACTAGATTATCATTCTAGTTACCTGCCGGGAATCGTTTGGAATAATTCAGAGAGTCGCCACTGAATCAAGTAAAGGTATACAGGCAGTCAAAAACCCCTATACAGTGGGACAGCTAATACCCAACTGACCACTATATTAAACACAATGGCCTTAAATGTGACGACAGAGTGGACCTTGAGTAAGGGGAATTCTCCCTGAAATGCTGCTCGACGTTCTCGAACGCAGTTGAAGCACAATAAGAGTTTAGTGGAGAGTCGTCAACAGATCTATCTGTGCTAGCCACCATCACTTGAATTAAAGATAAATTTAAGGCCGTATTTTGAATCTCAGTCAAGCTTAATTTCATGCTTAGTCAGTACTGTCAAAAAGTGGTTTACACCAAAGAGTAGGATAACAGGACTTGTACTTGACGATCTGAGTACTTTTGCACAAGCGTTGTTTGGGGTGATGAGGTTTCCCCGAAATTCAATGGCTTAATGAAATATCACAACTGCACCTACTGGGGACATGACAACCAGCCTGTTATGGCGGCATAGGATGCTTATTCACCAATAATTATCCTGAGATGAAGCAGATTGTCAAGAGAGTTCATTGGACTACTGTTATTTGATGCTGCTCGAATTAATTCCTTTCATATAGAATTTCGGAAACAGTCTGGTATTTAGAGCATAAGAAAGTTCTGTGAGGATGATGACTTTTACCTTCAGCCCAACGAATCACCAGCAGGATAAAAGATCCAACTTTGACGAGACTTTGCGGTCTTGTGGATTGGTCAAAAGGACTTTATTTAACAATTTTTGTTATGTGACTGTCTGTGAGGGCTCCAGAAGGAGCCCTAAGGTACAACGAGACGAGCATGTCCCGTTGCCAGATTGGCGAATTCACCTCCACCATTTCTGATGATAACTGCCAGGACAATGGCTCCGTGGCTCAGTGTTTGAGCACTGGACTTAATAGCGTTCAATAACCAAAAGACCTGAGGTCGAATTAAGGATTCTGCGCGCCTGAGGTCAGGTAAGACTGAATCACCACGTATAATCAGGCAGAAATAGCTAACTTGGTGTCTTTACATTTTGTCGAACTCCCCAAATCGATAAATCGATTGACTGAGTCCTCATCCTCAATCAAATCTCGGCCTTTTTGTTTCCGGCGTGGGCGACTATCCTGGTGGCTGCGAATTTAAACTGCGCAGTCACATCCGGTCTTGCGCTGTCGGCCGATGATTAACCTACATGCCCTATAACTGTTGTTTGTCCTGTTGCTGCTACTACTTCTGACGATGGACTCCTGCACGAGTCCGAAAGCTCAAGAAAAAAAAAGATATTCCAGTGCCCGGACCCTCCTCTTCTTCGCTTATGCATACACCTTGAACTCGAAATCTCACCTTCAACCGTCATTATTAACCAACGCCCTAGATTCACAAGCATTTTATTACGAAACTACTTAAAAAATAAGGCCAATCTGTAAAGGCGAGAACGGTCATTGATTCGAGAACATCCAGCGATAAATAATGCACACAAACAACAAATAAAATGCCTATTAAGGTTTACTGTTCCGTCGCTTGTGGTTACAGTGGCATAGGCCGGGATGGACAGCTAGTTGATGATAACTGAAGGTTATCTGTACGTTTTATTACATTTGAATATCATTATAAAGACCGACATTGTAATTATTCAGTCATTATACATTATTTTGTGACAGTCAGTATTTTGAGTGAGATCTGTGATGCGAAACTGTGAAGTTACTGCATAAGATCCGGCTAAAAAGGCTGAAATAAAATTGCAAAAAATCGCTAAGAGCCAACAAAACAAGTCACAACGGGCAAGATTTGCCAATCTCAAGCTTTTTGTGACCTTACAAGTTTGGGCGTAATCCAATGTGTCCGACGCAAATTGCCAAAGTTGAAGGACCGGGGCCTGACTTGCAACGGCAAATCTTTGAAATTAGTGACCTACAACTGCAAATGGTTACCAGGAAAACGGAGTTCCTGGGACAACGAACCTTTATAACCGCATAATCATGAATATTTGTTTTTGCTTGCAATGTTGCACGAGACGTTACAAGTTTTGCAGAGCGATGAAGTGAAATTCGTTAGTTTCATTGTCCATCCATTGCGTTGGTTTTACTATGCAGAAACTGTTTTCGAGCTGGGCAACCAGTAGCATAATTATTAGACAGAACGTCGAACATCCCTCCTCTGGATGATCGCATTATACCGGATGACAAAATCAATGTGGCCGTGTAAATCAGAGCAGACTTGTCTTCCTTTATAAATACTCGGTAGCGCGTCTGCCGATTCATCAGATGAATGTCATATTTTGACTTGAAGATAATAGTATGATGGACTCATTATATTGTGCAGGCCACATATGGCATTTTGGTAGATGATCTTATAAAGACTAAATTCTTTTGAGGTCCCTTCATAATTCTTTATTACGAACACATTAACAAAGCGTGTATTTATTAATTCGCCTTAAAATGACACTACGAAGTATGAATATCAAGCAAGGTCAGAAATGTCTTTGTTTGCAAATTTCTGCAGACCTAGTCTGTCTGCTCGGGCAAACGGCTTCTATTCGAAGAACGGGGGAATCGAGTTCTCAATCGCAACTTTGAGACACCAATTTCTAATTCATTTGTTTGCACAGCCCTGGATAGGGTATTTACTCTGGCTATTCTCAGTGGCGTAATAAGCAGTAGGTAAGTGCGCTCAAATCACATGTAAGATGTGCATGTGTGTGGTTCCAGTGCCCTTTCTCAACAAAGCGTGAATTCAGGCGCCAGGTCGTGCATGGCACGCGTAGACGGACCGTTTATTTGTGCCAGACACCGCGCCCGCGTCCACCCGACAGTTCTGACGTTGTCCTTTCATCAGGAGGCCGTGTACATGGATAGAGAGGGTAAATTAGATGCAAACCTGCCTTATTTCACTATAAAGATCTTCATGCGCAGGCTACGGCCGCACCCACTACCTGAGACAGTAGTGGACCTCGTCGCTTGCGACAGCTGGGGCTCGTTCCTAAATTGTGAAACTGGAGCCTTATTCCTACAGGCATACTTGAAAACCTGCTCTTAAACGATGACAGGGTTATTCTGCCTTGCCAGTGCCAACTTTCGTTATCTAAAGTGTATGAAACTTCCGACGAAAGGAAAGTTAAGTGCGAATTAAAATGAACCCGAATAGGGTGGGTTTGCCTACTGGTCGGTCGAATTTCATTAACAACAATTCCTTCGAACTGACTAATTGCCTCCTTCTCAAAAACTGTCAGGTATTTTGTTGCAAATCAAGCTACTCCATGGTTGACGGACCAGTGGTGCATTCGACAGTGAGTAGGCGCTAAGGCGAAAAATAAGCACTGGCCTTTTGGATAAAAGAGTGGAGAGACATTTGACTAAATAACCCAACTGGCGAACGTTTAGGCAAACTCTCGAAGCTAGACGAGATCGACAATTAGATTCCGTCGTACAACTTCTTTTCCTGGCTGGGTGCCTTCCTCGTCTCCCCTAATATGTTCCAGTCAAAACTGTCCTACTTCTTGGAGATTGCAGCATTTCTAAATGGATGAAAACAACCCCTTTCCATAAGACGG
This sequence comes from Spirometra erinaceieuropaei, assembly GCA_902702965.1. Classification (NCBI taxonomy): domain Eukaryota; kingdom Metazoa; phylum Platyhelminthes; class Cestoda; order Diphyllobothriidea; family Diphyllobothriidae; genus Spirometra; species Spirometra erinaceieuropaei. The sequence goes on along the minus strand of CACRXP010000008.1, from coordinate 1,055,967 downwards.
ACGAGTATTTTTCTTCTTTACCAATTTCAGTAATTCCCAACACACGCAAAAGCCGCTAACATCATAATATGTCGGAGTCAAACGTGGGGGTCAAGTAATGTCAGGGGGTGCTTTCCCTTGTAAACTGGCTAAAAGAATGGTTAACTATAATGCGTAAGGGAACTATCAGGGGGGAAGGCGCGTAGTCTACAGCGCTTTTGACATCTACAAGAGACAACTTAAGAGGTTTCGTTTTATTGGTTAATGCTAAGCACCTCGTTGCTGCATATTTTCCCATACAGTCAAATCTTCAAGGTCAGGTTCCAAACGCCTGTTTCGAAGTGTCAGAATTTGACTAATGAAAACGCCGGAAGCAGACGTTAGTCGACTGAGTGTAAAATATATGATATTTTAGCAAAAGGTACCACAATTATTTTTAAGTAATTTTCGGTGGGTTATTTAAGAGCTCGACGAATATGGCATCAGCAGTTATCTACACTTCCATCTCTCCTGGAAAACATCACATTCAATTAGTTTGAGGGTATGGAGTAGCAAAAGTTGTAACTTTCACGGAATTCATGCAAAAGTGAGACGTTGTGATTGTAATTTACTACTAATTTTCATCTAACAACATCATAATACCAATGGAAAAATACTACACACGGCTTGAGGAATTAAGTTTTATGCTGTTTGCCCTGAATACGCCTAGAATGGAGGGACAAATCACTTCTTCCTGGATATTTCTTATGGACGCAACGGTAGATGCGCGTTAGTCTATGAGTCACTGAGCTCATCTTGAGAATAAATCCAAGGATGACATTAAAAACTTTGTTAAAGTGCACACTTTGGCAAATGAGAACTGTTATCTCCGTTGGGATCGTTACTTAGGGCCAATAGAATGGAATTTAAGTGATTTTTCCCTCGATACCTGATATGTCCTGTTGCCTGCAATTAGGACTATTTGAAGCTTAAGATGTGATGTCAGAGGGAATGTTAACCAAAAATGTGAAAACTGCTTTCGCTTTGAAAAGATAAATAAGACAGGGTTGTAGCATCGATGATCACGCAGCAGGATCCCACGATATTTCAGTTAGGTAAGGATGTCAGCTTTTGAACGGGCTTCTGCAAAACCCCACTCTGTGAAAACTTACCACATCAATAACGTGAATGTTCTCGTTGGTTTAACTACTCTTACGGATTTGAGCCTCTTACATGGAAAACGTACAAATGACTATTCATGCTTTTACTCATCTGGTAACAGATTGCGTGTTTTTAGAATACCACACTTAAGGGAAGGGCACTGTTCGGCTTAAAAACGCTTTCAACTTCCGAATAATTTTTAACCTATCCTACCGTCACATTTTCATCTGGGGTTTCCAACGTACAAATTGTATATTTGTTGTCTGACGAAAAGCAAATATTTATTTACGTTATCTAGAGGACAATATATAGGATTCGCAAAATGTTGCAGTGAATTGGTGACAGGTTACACGCTTTCCAAGCAATATTTATTGGTGTAGAGATGGAATGCTTATAAATGAACATTCACGGCCTTGGAAATCTAATAAGTAAACAATTTTAAACCAAAATATAGTTTTTTTTAGCATACGGTTTGTATGAAGCATTTTTGGCTACCTATTGAACAAAAAAACAAATATTACCTTGCATCGTTTCCAATATATTATGCTGGAAATGCACTGAAAATCAGTAAGAAAAGCGCACACTACGTTAGTAGTCATTTTTACAGTTTCCTTTTTGTAGGCGGTCGAAAGCTGGAATCCTGACGTGACTGAAATATCTTGGAATTCCGTTCTACGATCCTTACTATTACAACTGTACACATATTATCTTTTGGAATTGAGAGTGGATTTCAGAATTTATGCCAACGTTTCGTGCGATAACACATCCAACGTGTGTTTACGCTGCATTTGTGGACCTTTAATGATAAAAGAAGTCAGCTTTTAGTTTGCCGTATTTCTGCAATCTTAGGTTCTAAAAAATAGGTTTGCGTATCAGCAAAGAGTCAGAATCAGCTACCTTATACATGTTATCCCGTGTATACAAAACGTGCCGATTTGCTTCTGTTGTAATGACTATTTGCAAGAGGTGTATGCAATGGTAAAAGATATACAAATACGAAATGCTTACGTGAATAAAAGTGTCAGTGCTGAAAGTGTAGGCATCACATTTTTTCGGATTGTAATATCTGCGGCGCCTCCTTCTCTTGACTATCCGTCTCGGCCGTCGGCGACGGCATTTGTGATGCCTGCGGTTCGCCTTCGCAATCCACGTCTGCAGTTGTCGACTCACTCGATTTTGATGGCCCCTTCATTAGGGAGTCCAACTGACTGTCATTCACGGCCAGTGTGGCCTCGAATTGTGAACAGAGTGTGCTGATTGAGCAGGCCGCTTCACTGGGATTCAAGCTGTTGTCTGCCTCAACGGAATCGATGAAAGCCCACTGATTGGATGGTTCTGTTGGTTGAGTCAAGTAGTTGATCGTATTAGGCTGCATAACAGTGGGGTTAAAAGAACTTCTGTCAGAATCACCGGCGGTCACGAACGCCCGATGCCTGACCGTGGGCACTGGCGAGGACTTCGGGCGGAGCGATAATTCTGAGGTTCCGGTACCGGCGAGTAAGGGAGCTTGGAGTTGTTCACAGAGTCTCTTAAATCGGCGTGCAGGACCTATAATTTAATTTCCACTGGGAGGTTACAGGCACCTGGAAGTTTTCATAATGAAAGGAAGTGGGGAATAAAGTAGTAAACTGTTTGAAGAAACGTCCGCTTTGAATACTCATCGGTGAAGGGGCAACAGTGTACGAAAGGGATTGACAAAGAATTGCGCATTACAAAACCTGTAATGAAACTTTCCGCAGTAGTGTATAAATGTGTTTTTTAAATGTCAAGTGCTTGGCAGGCTCTCGGCAGCTATTAGTGAGGAAGGAGGTTGGAAATGCTTTTGACAGTAATTTCCGCGAGGCCTCCTTATGGTTTACTTTCCATCAATAATTATTGCACCCTTTCTCGTTCATTAAAGGAGTGTTTTATTGCGTTGGCTGTAATAAGGACTCCCCTTGCTGTCGTGGGTTCGAATCCCACGGAGGCGGCGAGTTTTTCACAGCTGGGTCAAAGTAAATAAGAGTCTTTGGTATTTTAGCTTCATAAGCAAATTTCTGTTTCTAACAAGCGTGATATTGCCTGAAATATTTTCCTCGTGTTCTGTTCTAACCAATAACCGTTCATTATTAACTGAGAGTCAATTTCCATCTCGTCAGGTAGTTCTCGCGAATTTGAGCATATTTTATGCATCCTGTCAACTACGGCACCAAGACCTCTTACCACTCGATGTGAGAAAACGGGTTGCAGCGGTTTGTCGAACTAGTTTTTGATTTTTCCCGTAGGCCAAACAGGTTATCATTTGCTCCTAAAAATATTGTTTATTGCTTAGCTTTCTTCACATATTAGGCAATTTTTTTGAAATAAATCAAGTTGAACTGAGGTCCAAGGACGCAAACCAAAACATGGTATGAATATTTAGGCTGAGGTTTATAAGCCACAACGGGGTAACCGTGTAATAGTCATTAAACCGCTAACAGGCAGCTAGTGGCATGTATCGGAGTTACAGGATGCCATACCGACAGCACAGGTACTATCTGAAAACGACAATTTCTAAACCGCAGTATTTACCGTAAAACACACGAGGAATGCGGGAGGAACCAATGCCAGCATGGCAGCTTAAAACCTTGAAATCTCATTAGTCACTGTGATGCGGTCATTCGGGAAAGTGTGTCAAAACACTTTCCTCACAGATAGTGGGATTTTTGTAGCCCCAAGTTAATGAAAGTGACTAGGTGTAAAGGAGCTGCGTTAATAGCCCCAAAGCAAAAAAATTAAAAAGACGTTAAAAATACTCAATGTTTGGGAAGATGAATGATTGCCCTTGTGTTGTCCATTTTGCTAAGACGAACTTCTCGCAGTCCAGAATTAGTGCTGCCTCGAGGACTAAATGATTAAGCTATTCCATTATAAACGCGAGCTACGCCGAACTTGTCATGCTGAATCAGTTGTACTCTGATCACATAGAGACTTCTCAGTTAGGATTGCCCTGCTAGATTGCTAGTCAGCAAACGTTGTCCTGCGCCCTATTTCAAAGATCAGCCGAACTGGGATTAAGTATATTAGGTGAGCTAACTCATGAACTGTTAACCGAAATTCCGCAATGCGTTTTCGTTTCGAAAAGATTAATTAAGTGGGGTTGTAAAACTGATCAGCCTGCAAAATAATTCTACAATAATTTAGTTACCGCAGGATGCCGACTTTCGAACGAACTTCCTTCCGGCTGCATGCACATACTACACTTAAAAAAAGTGACTACTTGATTAGCATGACTTTTTCTCTGTGTTTTTTGATGCCCCTAAAAGTTCAATTATATTTAATGGAAAACGTGCATAAAAATACTTATTCTTTTGATCATATGCAGACAATTACGTCTTCTTCTAATTTTATGCTCGAAGGAGGGACATAATTCGGTTGTAAAAAAGTTTTCAAATTCTCGAATAATTTTGAATTCGCTCTACTGTCACACTTGGATTTTGGGTTTCCAGACTACAAGCCATGTATTTTCCGCGAACAGAAAACCACACATTTCTCTACGGAATTGAGAGGAGACCATATGGGGTTCATAAAATTTAGCATTTGATTTGATCCATATTGTTAAGTTTACAAGCCACATTGGTAAATGCAGAGACATGACATTTTATGGACGGCCATTTCACGGTATTTAAGTCTCACAATTAGAAACTTTTTTAAAACCGCTCATATCCCTCCTTCGTGTATTAAATTGCAAGACATAATTAGTTACCGAATGAGCAAAAGAATATATAGTTTTAAGCATGTTTTCCATGAAATATAGTTGAATTTTTAGGGGCCATAAATATCAAAGGGAAAAATTCATGCTACTTAAGCAGTCATTTTTTTACAGAGTGTACATTTTGCATGCGATAGGAAGGAAGTTCATTCGAGAGCCGGCATTATGACGTAAATGAAATATTATAGAATTGAACTGCAGGCTGATTAGTTTTACAATTCTACTTAATTAATCTTCTCTAAACGAGAACCCGCTTCGGAATTTCGGTTGACATTTCATGAGCTAGTTCAGCTACTGTGGGTCATGTGATTGAAATACGTCTTATGGCCAACCTATAATTTCGGTTAGGTGAACTGTTCAAATGATTGAATGTTTCGGGATTCTGGCTCTGAATGAAAAGAGGGGTAATTTTGGCCAGTCACGAAACTGTCTGCACTGTTTTTCTGGGAAAAGATTTCGCAAAAACTGTTACAGTTTAGGGCCGTGTTGCTCAGATTTGATTCTTTCGGAAGCAACACAGTCTCTTGAATTCCAGTACGTGTTGAAATTCTTTTCGAAACGTTTGCTAGGAACGTTGACTTACGAATAATGGTAAGAGTAGGAGGGTTAAACGAAATAACAGGTCAAAATTCGACCACAATCCCGTACCGCTGGGCAACTTGGTGATGCGAAACTCCCAGTGCGTGACTAGTTATCTCATGCCGCACGCCATTGCATTCTGCAGAGATATGGACATAGGCAGAATCGATGGAAACCTGTACTTTTTACTGCCATTTTATTGCCTGCTTTTGCTTTAATCCTTTGATTAGGTGCACAAAAGTAAAGCGGTAAAAACTGGCACTCTGTCGGTTGGTTTACAACCGCCTTACAATTCACGACATACACAGTCTACAGTGAGAACCCTTAGGCGGCGAAAACTCCCTAATGAGGAGAATATGCAAGCACTCTTCTCAATATGTCACATGCATACGTCGGACTGGTCGAGTTTGAGGACGAAAGCTATGCAACACCTAGGATAAATATGTTGTACATAAATCGTTTGCTACCCAAGACAAGCCTTAAAAGTTTAAGGAAGATATAGATACACGATGTAAGTTCCTAGTTCCAAAACTACCGTGGGTAAATATTAGAACGTCCACAGTTAAATTCAGATTTGAGTCAACGCTATTTCTGTCAGTGACTACATCCTGCATAATTTCTTTACCTGCTAAAATCACCCTCGAAGGTGAAAAACATTCACGCGTCTTTAGAGGTCGGAAGCAAAACTCTCCGACAGGCGAATACTTGGATATGAGTAACAATGCCTTCGGTTGATTGACGATCGTCTTACATCCCTGTTGCTTCATGCTGCTGTGTTTACAGATTTCTATGCGAGTTTACTATTCTGGATGAATTTGCCACGTTTGTTCCAAGCAACCCGTGGAGAAGCTGTACTATGTTCGTTTACTTCTCTATGACCACCGGAATTCCGTGGGCTGTATAAGATTTTACGTTTGATGAAAACTCCTCTTTGCGCAATTCTGAAGTCGTCAGGACAATTTCTGTCACTCTATTCTGCTGCAGATGAAAAAACGCAGCGCGCTGGCAGGATGCGCGGTGTCGCTAATGAATACTCCTTAGGTCTACGGAGCTTCGAAAAATATCAGTCCTTCGCATAACTTCGTAGGAGCTTGACGACAAACCCAATAAGACTTGATCCCATCCTATGTCAGGAGTGAAAGCACTCTAAGGATACGCCTGCTACGGAGACTTAGGTGATTCTTATCTTTCAGAGGAAACTACCCATGAACAAAAAGGATATACCTATTCATTAAATTAGCAGTGTGGGAGAGCCAAATTAAATATCACTGATATTGATTGAAGACACTATTGCACCGCTGTGACATAGGATACCAGAAGTTTTGCTAAATGTCTGCTGTGCAGAACAATTCCTTCAGTGCCAATGAATAGACCGGAAATGTTGGATTGTTGTTACACACACGGCTGTTGTCATGCCCTGCCACTTAGGAAGGTGCCTTTAGTTGTAACCCCAAAAGCATTGGCCTGGCTGACAGACAAGTCATATTTTCTATTTCCGACGGACATTTTTGCCAACTATTTCCAGGCTCAAAATTCGTTCATCTAACAATCATCTCTGTTCAAATCTGCTCAGCGGCAGCGAGATATGTTTGTGGACAACATTACACAACTCTTGGGCTGCCGTCAAGCTTTTACCCATAGTTCGCTCTAAACATCGGAACGCAATAAACCTATAACAGTACAGTTTAGGCTACAAGTCTCAGCAGAGGTTTGCTTGAACATGAAGAGCCCCAAAACGCTCGACGGAGTGCCCGAGACTGATCAGTAGGCCTTCATAGGAAAAGGACTATTAACGCAAAATTGGCTGGCATGAAACTTGATCGAAAATCAGTTCGTACGCGTTGGAATAGTGATTTCTGAAGGAGTATATTTTTGAGCATCTATGCAGACTTCAAAAGAAGATACTGATCCCTGTTTCTGTGGTATATTTCCCCTTACGTTTCACGTCTACATAACTTGTATTCAGTCAAAAATATCGGTGTTTTCCCCTACTCCTACGGTTTCTAGGTAAGAACATACATACATATTTTGTCTTAAAATTTATCGTGAATATGTATGTATGTCCATAGATTGCGATCGCTTTTGGTTGATAGAGATCATTGATAAGTGGTGCTCATGTCGAGTTCTTAGGCAATTTACTGTGACGCCTCAAAAATATCAGGTCACACTTTGCAAAGCACAGACAATCTCATCCTATAGGCATAAACATTGAATAAGACGGTATTTTTTACTGTACGACTGTAAATATATTTCTGTGCATTTGTTATGCAATACATAACAGTTTGAAATAAACCCCTAGACTCGGTGAAATAGAAACTTTCTAAAAAATAAGCTGGAAGCATGATTTGCTAAGGTGGCCAAAGTATTCGCATTAGAAAGCCCGTGCAATATTTTACATGAATTGGAAAATTATTGTGTCGCATCCTAATCAGTTTTGAGATCCTTGCAGTGCAATCCATCCTGCTTGAAAGCGCACTGAATAATCTCGCCTAATGTTTCATTATTTTCCATGGAGAGCGAATGTCTGTCACTAAAACTCCGTTGATCAGCAGTCCACCTTAATTCCATATGATTGCGTGGCAGGTCCATGCATTGATATTAAATCCCTTCACAATATTTAATATCGCTTAGGTCTGTTGATGATTTCTGCGACATAATCAGCACCGGTGTTTGTTCGTAAATGAATCTGATCAACAACCTCATTTCCATCCCAATAGGCCTATAGACAACTGGGCTAATACACTTATCTCCAGAGATATATGGCTATCGAGAAAATCTGATAGTCGATATCTGAAGTTCCATATATCTGAAATACATTTGTCGGCCGGACAGTGCAAACTCTCAAAGAAGGAAAAGTAGAGGGAAACAAGCCATGGGGAGAAAAATGGGTTATGTGCGCGAATATAAACCCCCTTATTACAGATAGCCTTGTTGTAGATTCCAAGGTATTGGAAATAGGGTTGGGTTGAGGTTAGAAGCGGAAGCAGTAGAAGAACCACGGTTTAAGTCAAGAAACGGAAATAGGAACGTGTCTGCAATTTAACGCAAGGCCATGTGTAATGGCAGGTGGCCCATATTCCTGTGTCAGACGGATACATGTTTCCAGTTAACTCAAGGAAACTCCCAACATCTGAATATGCTTCCATGCCCGAGCTTCCAACTCCACAGATCAGGATTAAGTGAGAAAGAAGACGCCTTGCTAACATATGGGAAGAACGTGTCTTTGTTGAGTTGAGTATGTCAACTGTGTGGTTTTCAATAGGGCTTGGTCACTCGGTGGGAGAAGTCAGTTCTGTCTATCAGTCACAGAGATGATAAAAGATCTCTGTCAAAAAGATCAAGAATGGTTTGCTAAACTGGCATCAAGGCAAGTGTTGGATGTCTGGAATTCTAAATCGAAATCCCTGAAGGGATTCCGAAGAAGCGTATGATGATGTTATCGATGAGGCGAGGGAGGGCCGCAATAGACATTATTTGCCATAATCAGACAGATGTATTTCAGCCCCAAACTGATGCCCGGAATATCGCATCGAACCTTTTGGAAATCTGGCATTTTCAAGTCAAACATTCTGCCATTTGAGCTGCATGCACACATCCTTCGGTTGCGTTTGTTAATACGTAAAACCACACGAATGTTTGTTCTAGTCGATCACTGTTGGGTGCAGAACTAAAGTAATTGTCTCCGAACCTAAGCCCTCGCAGGCGATCGTAAACTTCTGCACAATTAACAATTGAGGCGTACAAACGAAGCGAGACTAAGTATTTCCAAACGCAACCAGCTAGAAGTGGGCTGCTATCCCATATGGTAGAGCTTCTGACAAGAAAGTACTGGCTGATCATCGGACTCCAATTAAAATCTCAGATGCCCCGCTGGGAATTACGTATGATTGCTGGATGAGCGAGAATAAACCAGAACCAACCACCTTAGTCACTCTTTTTCTCTGTCGAAAAGTTTGTCACCCTAGATCAAAGACTTTAAAACGAATAGCGATCTTCATTCCTATCCGGAACTATGGAGAAATAGGCGAATTTTACTCGGCCGAAGTTCGGGGCTGCCGTTATTTACGGGCAAAAGAGCAATGTGGAGTATCACTTTCTATGTGAAGTTAAATTATGATTATATTTCCCTGACGAACAATGACCTTTATAAAAGAATTTGTGCATTAAACTGTCATTGGACGGAGCAAGAATTTAGTTGAGCGATGGTTTCGGACATCAAAGGGCAGTAACGCAAACATTACTGGTCACGATATTACTACTTCCAATGCCTTATATCGATAGCAATTAAGTTTTGTAAAACTACTACATGATATGCCCCGTTAACATTGATTTAAAATTTAGTGCTATATTTAGAGCAAGCACAGCGACTGTTGTTTTAATTCAAAACAATGGGACTGACGATAGTGGAAAAGGGCACGACACCCTAGACGAAATTTGTACAGCTGGCGGCCGTTTGATTACGTATGTTCTTTGAGCGAGAAACTGTTTGTGAAATCTCACTGAAGGACATTAGTTTTTCCACAATAATGCGGTCTTGTGAGAAGTGGTAGAATTTGTTGACAAAGGTCCCGTCATTAAATGATTCCCCTTTAAACCCGTCCTCGTGTAGCACTGAGAAAAACAACTTCAGCCGCAGAATTCTGGCTAAGCGTATGAGTACAGAAGTCCTTTTACGGTTTGGCAACAGCCACTGCAGAGGTCTTCGATGCTCCGTAGAAGTTTAATCCACCCCTCTGAATCATAGCTATGTGGCCGCAGTTAAGAGGAAAAACCGAAGTGCTGCAAAACACTCGGTCATTAGCACACAAGATGGGTAAGGCGAGAGGCCAACGTTGCTTTCACTGGCATCGGTTACAACACATTCTTACTGCTGCGAGGGGGTGGCCCTCTTAAGAAATCTTAAGTTGACACCGGCACAGCAGACATTTGCCTTAACATGGTTTCAACTCCTGCGCTTTAAATGCATTTGGATGTAGAGGAAACGAACACACCTGTCTAGAACAGCTATGAGTTATCAGTTACGCCAGACAGGCCCGTAAAAAAATCGAATGTTTGCTGTGTATGCCAATAGCTGACTAGGTTGTGACGATTTTAAAGAAGATTGAGATAAAAACCGCGAATTAATTAGCGATAGATTTGTGCTTACGACGTTGTTAGAGTCCTGAGCGTGAAGATTACAAAAGAGTTTTTTTCGTTTTCCGAGGTAAATGAATAAAGGTCTGCTAAAGTTTTGGATAATGATTCAGAATGAAGTATTTTCGCCACAAATAACCTATCATAGTCCGATAGGTGCCTTTAAGTACATAGAAATTAACCGATAATACCCGTGAATTGAACGGATTTCGGCGGTAAAGTTTCAATAAGGATCCACAGCATAATACGCTGGTAGTTCGTCTTAAATCTGTCCTGTCACTTAGAATCGCCTTAACTCTCTGCATTCGTCTGTCGAATACATATTATTTAAGTGACTTAAATGCTTTAGATTCTTTGTCAGAATGCATCTTTAAGAGATTCAGAAGGCAAGAGGGAATTTGAAATGAAAGATAAATCTGGAAATATTCACATGAGTAGTTGCTCAGATCAATTTCTGTAGGTTTACAGATGAAAGTCCCACGACATCTGGGACGTTATGGGTGTCGGAAGGTGTGCTCACGACTTAACAAAATAATATTTGTAAATTAACCAAAATGGAAGAGATAAAATAAAAATAGAATTTTAAATGTCAGAATATTCCGCCGCATTAAACGCCAAATTTCATGTGGACATGAAGCCTTCTGAAGTAATTGTAAAGCTAAACACTTTTGGGTGAGATTGACTTATATGACTCCTAAGCGGGATATGAGAACAGGAATTGCCTGCGATACGGGGACTTTGAGTCAACTTCTGGCGAATTAAGGGTCAGTCTTAAGGTTTGGGTTAGGGTCGGGTTTGGGACTAGGTTTAAGACTGGATTTTAAATGAACGATAAGGTAAGTGAGGATCCAAAGAAGGGTTAAGGTAAGGGGCTAGTGTTAATGGCAGAGTTAAGGTTTAGGGTAGGGTTAGAGTAAAGATTGGGACAACGGCTTAATTCCAGATAAAAGCTATTTTCGGGGTTAGGACACGGAAATACTTTGCGCTTTCCGGAATTATTTGCAGATCCATCAATACTATATGGGGAATGTTCTTGTACCGATATCCTATTTAGGGGTCCTATATGTCCGCTCCACCCACATTTGTATATCATTTTCGGGCTTACGAATATTTATAGAGAACGATGTTTCGACCAATGTCTATGTGCCCGTCTCCACTGTGTCTGCCTAAATTAGGTTTGGATTTCGTGACTCTCAGGACTACAACTTCATTTAAACGGAATTTCATTAACAAACACATCTTAGTGTATATTGGGGGAAGTGCGATCACCGATCAGGCTACGAAACAGGATAGCTCTATGGTGTCTTGGGGCCGAATTTAGCGCGTCAGCTGGCAGTCGCATTACGATCAGTAATCCTACGGGAAGCCAGAAGTGATCATTTAACTGCCTTGTGTTTTTGTCATCGTGTCTTCAGTTAAGCAAACGTTTTTGAGCTCGAGCGCATGATGCGTGCAATTATATGTCTCTGAGCACCTCAAACGAGACGAGTAGAAATGGCTGCGATAAAATAAATGTCTTGTTTAAAGGCAGGTCGTTAAGTAATGTGTTCTGTTAAGGATTCCTACCGGAGAGGAGTTGAAAGTTGACCGCGTAAAGTTCGCGGTCTGGAGCTACATCTGAGGCAGAGCCATCTGGCGTGCCGTTGGATATTCCGTGAGCCGGATTCGAGGCACGAACGATGTCAATCTGCATTTTTACAGGTCGTGCCAGAAGACTGGATCCACTGCCGGCGCGACGGTACTCGGCTCGAAAAGTCGTCGGAGTAAGAATCGTATGAACGACACCGGGAGTAGAGAGCAGGACCTATAAGTGAGCAATAATAACCAAAGTAGCACTCTTAATCCACCCTGCCAGCAGTTTTTGTCAGTGCAGCTAAAATAGAAAAACTCGCCCGCGCCTGAAAACTTGTGAAGTGAGCAGCAGTTACTGCATTTCCGGACAATTTCGTCTGTCCGGAAATATGTTTGGAACTTTTAATGAGTGCAAGGTACATTGACTTTACCGATTTGGGAAGTTTCAATAGAAACCTGGAGCGGCCCTTTAAATGCCAATTGAGTATGAGTAACGGAAAAGTCGTTTAATCAGAAAATTTAGCCGACTCGACTATAATGGTTCAGATTTTGAACAGCGAATGAGAATTCCGGGGGTCACAGGTTCGACTTCACCTCGCTGTCAAGTTTTTGTGACCGGACAGTGGCTTAAGAGGTATTTTAATTACACCTATCCGGTTTTAAATTCAAGTTTGGGCCTCATCTGCGCTCGGTCCATCTGCCTGACTGTGTGATCCAAGAGTTAATTTATGCTTTGAGTTACAACGATTCATGAAGGCATTTGATTGTTTTATATGCATGATTATAAGTCTAATGTCACATTTGTAAAACAGATTAATATCTAGCAGAACAGAGGGCCATAGCAGGCTATTGTTAGACCCCATCTTCATTGCGAAATAAATGTCCAGAAAAATATGGACCAAAACGTAGTGAGACTCTCGGGCCATTTATTCCAAAAGAAGGGCGGAGCTATCGATGATATTTCGATGCAAAAGTAGAGCCTTCAGGTCATGAAAGTCAAGTATTCTTATTTTTAGGGAATCGTTTGCGAAATGAAACGTGGCAACGGCACTCCCTATGACTTACGTATAAGTTGCTCGGATATGATCACTTCAAACCTTAAATACATTTAGAGGTAATATTTTGGGGGCTGTATGAGACGCCTTTATTTTAGCTTCTGGCCAGTATTATTATATTTGTTCTCGAATAGTCCGCTGATTATGTTACTCCTCATATCCCTGAGTACCGACGGGAAGGGAGAGAGAGAGAGAAAGGGAGAAGGCGGTGATATTTGCTCGGCCACCGCCAGATAAAACGAAGAACCTTATTCGACACCAAGTGTCCTCCCTTCCCATGACACATAGGCTGCACGAAGTGCTTCCTATGGTCGAAAGCGGTGCACTGTGGGAACTCAAGGCCAATAAAGATCTCGTTATCCTGCCTGCAGACAAGGGGCGTTCTATTGCCGTATTGGACCAGACGACTACCCTGAAAAAGCCATATGTTTTTTGGAGGATCCACCGTTCTAAGTTTCAAACAAATTAAACTATAAATGCCGACACGCAAAATCCGCGTCATGTTATTGGCAATGGAGAACTCCGGTGCAATATCCTCGACCGACCGACGCATAGTAGTAGCGCAAGAAACGGCCTTGGACTGATTCTGCGGTCTGCCTAAAGTGCAGAAAAAGGCGCTCCTCTCAGACCAATCATAACATTCAAATGCATACAAATCTACGAGCTGCAGAATTGGCTCTTTCGACGCCTTTCATTTCTGATCGCTGATTCGGACACCACAGTCTGCTCGTTAACAAAATTCTTGGAGGAACCTAAAGGGATAAGTCTCCCGCCAAGCGAAATCGTTGTATCTTTTGATGTCACGTTCCCTTTCACTTTTCTTTCGCAGGACCTGGCAATCTACACCATCGAATCATTCTTACGAAACAAATAGGATGCAACGGCTTAGACACACCAAATACTCCAACTCCTGAATTCCTGTCTCAAAACAGACTTCACTTTTGACGGAACAATCTACAAACGGGTAAGAGGAATGTCACTGGGTTCGCCGATTCCGAGACTCATAGCTGAGGCGGTCTTGTAATGGTTGGAGTCGCTAGTGTTGAGTCGAAACAGACCGAAATTCTGGACTCTGTATGTGGATAATGCCTTTGTGCTGCTATTCAAAGGACATCTTTACGCCGTCTTCTTAAGGTGAAGACAGAGGAAAACAACCAGCTAGTCTTCCTCGACGTCTTCGTTTGCCACAAAGATTATGGTGGTCTAAAAACTAAGGTGTTCAGAAAAATGACTGATCCGACACAGGTACTGAACCTAAACATCAGCCGCCGCATCAGTTATAAAAATAGTTGCTTAAGGGCCCTATATTGGTGTGTGGAGACGGCTTGATGCAAACCGAAAGACGAGGTTGCCGAACAACAGTGTATTTAACGGGCGCTTCGAGCGAATGGGTATCCGCGCAATTTTGCTAGTCGCTGCATGCTTAAACACGACGAGGGACAAACTTCAGACGACCCCAAATTTTGGCGAGCGCTCCCGCTCGTGAAAAACGTCTTAGAAGCCATCAACCGCCTCTTCCCACCACCCGGAGTGGCAATTACACACAGACCGGAGGCAACCGGGTCATGCGGCCAGAAGACCCACAGCTACTGCAAAAAACCTCCGGAGTGGTTTATCGAACATGGATTGTTTGCGGACAAAGCAACGATGTCGAAGAGACTGGGGGACTACTATGAGCGCCAGTGGCCGAGTATGCATCAGTGAAGAGAAGTGGTGACAGTAAGTGGTCGAGCAATCGTCACGCCGAGAATCGACAACGGTGATGAAATAATGGCAGTTAACGATCCGGGTACGGAGTGACAAGCAATCATCGCATTAACTTCGATCCCTAGAGATAAACACGAGTACTGCCAAATAGAATAGCCGTGTGGTGACCTTACAACCGCAACTTAGAAATTCGGGGCGCCTTGCGAGTGTCTCTGACAACGGGTTCGGATGAGAATCCGAAATGTCAGGCCCGTGAACGTCTTGCTCCAGCGATTTCATCTTCTTCTTCTTCCAGAAGGGACACGATGTCTTTCCCCTCTGCGTCTAGCTGCAGCTCATTCGCCCATCCCATTTACCAGCTAGTTACGCTGACCGCTGCCCCTAGAGCCGGCACGGGAGATCTCAGAAGTTCGAAAAGTCAGTAGAAGATGTGGACGTGGGCATGTCCTGCAGTGGCACAGTCAGCACTGTTCCTGTGTGTTTTGGACAATGATGACTGTGTTCACTAGTCTAATGGCCAGAGGCTCTTACCCTATCATCACCTTTTCATTTCTAATTGAGTAGGTGCGTTGCCTACTCACAAAACAATCTTTCCTACTAGTTCGACGCTCTATCTTCCAATGAGGTATTGAATTCCTGGAAATGATTGGCCTATATTCTTTTACCGCCAGCAAAATCACACTGGTTCTGCCAGGCTATAGTGTCCTTAGACATCCAGTGGATCCATAGAAGTTTTGGCAAGTTTTGAATAATTCATATTGACCCAATTGTGAAAAACTCGGCGCCTCGGTGGGATTCGAATCCACGCAGTAACGGGAAGGCTTTAGAACAGCGAATGCTCTAACCACTTGAGCTTTGAGGCCCGGCTGGACGACGTGAGTTTAATCACATTTGGGTCAAGTGAGTACATTGGAGCTATTTCAAAGGCTGGGCGTGGCCTAGGCGCCGTAACTAGGTGGGTACCTATCGGCCGAAGGAAATGTCTTATTTCGCCAGATCCACCGGTTCGCTTAAAAATGGACTCAGCAAGTAGTACCAACTTGGCAAATTTGGCATCCATGATATTAAGGCATGTTGCTTGATTTCTCACGTAAAACCGCTCAAGTGTTCGTTTGTTTCGAGGAAAAATATTGACATAGAAGTTCAGGTGATGGGGGAGTCGTTTGTACATGATTTCACCGCCAAATCGTTTTGCCTGCAGCTCAGCAGCCCATCCAGCGCATACCCGTAAAAAGGCTTTGTCGAAAACCAAAGTTTTTGTCTACTTTGACAAATCAAGTAGTGACATAGCTTAAGTCGAGTTATGCTGTTAAAATGAAAAAAAATGATTTCATGCATATTTTCAAAAATTAGCGCAGTCGTTTTAAAAAGTCAACATTAATTATGAAACGCCAAGGAGGATTGCTTTTCAAACAAATGCTTTTCAGGCAAATGCATGATAAGAAGTGATTGAAATCCTTGCAGAATGGAGAATTCCGAAGCTGCTGGTTGGGCCATGATCACGTTTGTGTTCATATCAAGCTCATGTACTGTTCAAATGCAAGATATAACATTCTCAAATCAAAGTACTTACAGATTCGACAGAATTACCTGGACTCCCAAAACGGTTCTCTACGCTAACCACCCAGCATTCAAATGACAATCTACATGGCAGTTCGTTAATATTTGGTTCCTGGGAAGAATGGTCGGTAGGTTGCTCTCTTGCCGAAGTTAATGGTGACCAATGGCCAAATAAACAAGAAATAGGCAGCCAAGTTAAGACAGCGCCCTTCTCATGGACCAATGTGCTCAGAGGTACTCACATTGTTATGTATGAAAAGGCGGTATATTTACAGACGTTCCATAATGTCTTTGGGAATGCTCTCGCAATATTCAGCAAATAATTTTGCTTTGAAAAATCAAAATAACGTATTACTTTGGATAAATTGAGCAATGAAAGCCCTCATTTAACCAGGTGTACATAAGTATATTAAAGAAACGGAAATTTTATTCATCTAGCAGACTGTCAGTCTGTTTTTCTGTTCTAGAGCGAAAACGTCGACGGCAATTCCGTCTGCCCCGAGGGTTTAGAACTCAAAACCTGCCAATGAGCTACGAAAGGTAGCAATTTAGTTCACATGATTGATACAAAATCCGACTGTCAAAACCCGGCGATTTAAGTTATCTTTGCGATTATTAGGACGGTGTTTAAATCATGACAGTAACAATGGCTCATGCTTGCGTCAGACATTGTTTGGTTTGCATTCGGCGATAACAAAACAGCTCACGGGAAACACTGAGGGAACGACTGAACAGCCAGCGCCATGCATTTTTGTCATACAGCGGCGTAAACGTGGGCAAAACATGTATCTCGGCTTTAAGCTAGTACCCGTATTTTCGGAATGGCGAATTACGCAAAACACATTCACACACTTCGCTAGGAAGTTGATTAATTATTATACGATAAACGCTTATCCGTTGATTTTGCTCATAATTCTGTCGCTTTAAAAATCCCATAGTTTTACTTTTTACTCACCTGTGCAATTTCCGACTTAAGCCGATTAAATGGTCGACCTTTCACCATGGTTACATGATTTGTTTCCTCAGGCAGTACAGTCAGCCCGCCCGGCATGTGGTTACACACATGCATGGGGTCTATCAACCCGTGCATTTTCGAGGCGACGGCGGAACCGCTGGCCAAGTAGGCTTGCTGCTGCTGCTGGTGCGCGCCGACCATCGGCGGCAGATGACTGCTCGGTGAGGTGGCATTGTGTCCCAGCTTGCTCGCCAACACCTTCCGTGAGATGGTCAGCCGGTGCGCCTGTTGCACGCCCCCTGGAGTCCGCGCTTTGTGTGCATGCACCTCGCCACCTGGAGAGGTCGCCTCCTGGGCGGCAGCCGAGCAGGTGGTTGAGACAGTGGGTACGAGATTCTCCGATCTGGCGGCATCACCAGACAGTGTCTCCTCGGATCCCGTGGGTGGACGAATGTATTGACGACTGGTCCCGCTGCCGGAGGCAGTGGTAAGGTTGGAGTCTTTTTTTGAGGACGCGATAGAGCGGACAACCCCGACGGGCTGTCTGGCAGTTTGGCCGTTTTGAGAGCCGAGAGGAAGAAAGCCGTCAAACCAGGACTTGTGCGATAGTCTGCAAATTGTAGATACGTAGCAGGGATTAGGTTACATCAGTGTTGTTAACGGCCTTTATTAGGGGTTCTGCAATCGACCTGAAACTATATTTATAGAGAGGTCAAGCAAAACTTCACGTGGTAGTCTTTATCCTCATTGAGTCCACAGCGGTATTTAGTTTCACCTTCCGATCCTTGTGAATTGTGTTATTATATTTCATAAATTAGGTCTATACGTTCCTCCTTCCTTTTTTCCATTCTTAAAATTGCAAAAGTTGTAATATGCATACGTAGCATACATAGCACCTAGGACCGCATCGGCATAACAGGTTTCAAATTAACTAGATTAATAAAAACTCTCGTCACGTAAATTCATTGAATTCCCCACAGTACTAACAAGTCTCGTAATAATCTTCTCAGACATGAGTTCCGGCTGCATGGCGCTGAAATCGATGATACTTGGGCGTGTGTGCTTACTTTTTCGCAGTAACGCCTAAATAGCACTGCACATGGCAATGCAGTACCATATGACAAGCTAGGCCTTGTGACCCAGCAAACATTTAACATTTGAGAAGGGGACTCGATGGCCAGAACAAAAACTATATTCGCCTGAGATTCCAGACCCATAATCAAAGCAATCATCGAAGACAGGAACGAAGACGGCTACCGGATGCTTAGGGAATGAGCCAACTAGGCAATCGCGGACCTTTCAAAACTAGTAATGCCCGCGCTTAGCGCAGCCACACACTTGGTGCGGTCGTCAATTCGTCGAGAGCACCAGAGGCCTTACTTACTGCGATTTTATCATTGGAGCTTGTGATGGGAAAGATAGGTGTTCCACCGTTCGCCTCCCCGATACTGCCGCTGGAAGCAGTATTCATCTGCTCCCTCCCCGATTGACTTATAACCTTGTGCAAGCAAAGTTTTAGCACCGAACAGGAGGGACAGGATAACTGCGCATGTTGAGTGCCTGCGAACCGGAGAAGCATAATTCAAGCAGCTCGCGACTCTCAGCGGTTATCATCTTTCTAGGGGATTTTGATCTCGTCAAGCTCAAAGGTCTAACCGGGTCCAAGAGAGCCAGCTGCGATCTGCAAATTAACTTCATTCTCCGTAGATGCTGCTGTGTACTCGGTGATCAGGAGCAATCAGTCCGCTTCTCCGAGAACTTTCTTGCCTGCAATTTCATCCAATTAGGTTAAAGATTGTTTATGGTTCTCGCGGAAGAATTGGGTGCTTCAGGCTCATCATTTAACGTCAAAAAACTCAACTCCGGCATGTGTGTGGCTGAAACGTTTCGAGACATTCTTAACGTACAAGAGTACTCCTATCCACACATTAGATTTTTTGCGGTTTGTTGACTAGTATTAAAGTTTGACTGACGCAGGTTCGGAGGAGACGGGGCAGCCGAACGTTTCCAACACCAGCCGAATGTATTGTAGATTGGTAACCTTGTCTTCCGTATATCTACATTGTGTCTGAGCATGCGGATAAAGGGTGATTACACAATCGCGCTTGTGGTTGATTGGGATGCATCGCATTTGCTGTTTTACTGAAAACGGCCCTTTTATGCCGCCACACTTTGTTACTCTCTCTGATGGTGGGTTCGAGCGGGACGTTAAAACTTAGCACAAACTTTTTGTCTTGTGGTCAAGATTTTTCCTTCTTCTTTTTTTCTTAGAGACCTCCTTAAACCCGACTGTTTTACCTATATTGACCATCTTGGGCTTTTTAAACAGAAGGCAGGCAGATAAACTTTTGTACAAGACCGAAACGAGCAAAGTCATGAACTCGCGTTAAGAAACGAGAAAATCACACATAAAAAGGAAAAACTAAAATATTTTTTGCTGCGTACCTAAGCTTGGGCTTATGATTTAATCAAACCATTACACAAGCGCTGTTCTTTCGTGTTTTACCTAACGTACCAATCTCTATGAAAGTGGTTTTTGGTACTAATACAAATCTGCTATAGCATAAACATGACAGTTTGGCAGTCGTACCAAGGGCATCCAACACTTGTCCCTCGGATGTGGGTGCGGCAGCTATGACTTACAGGAGAAGTCGTTTCTGATGTGGCAGACTTACGCAGCATCAAACGTGCTCACTTTTCTATTACCCAAGTTACTCCGGTGCCAATATAAGGCCTAAATTTGCACGCGGAACGAGTGTTTGAAAAACCTAGCAGTCGCACATGGCACGCCGCACATCACCTGTGCCGGGCTATCCACCGACAGCCTGGATCGGACAGGCGTGAGGGTTACATGAAGGCCACCTAAGGAATGAGGCATTACAGCCTGACCGTCAGACGT
This sequence comes from Spirometra erinaceieuropaei, assembly GCA_902702965.1. Classification (NCBI taxonomy): domain Eukaryota; kingdom Metazoa; phylum Platyhelminthes; class Cestoda; order Diphyllobothriidea; family Diphyllobothriidae; genus Spirometra; species Spirometra erinaceieuropaei. The sequence continues at coordinate 1,035,658 of CACRXP010000008.1, read as the reverse complement.
GTGAGAAGCGAGCGACTCAGTTAGTTGGCAGTCTTCCGAGTCACACACCTCTTCGTACGTCGTGATCGTTAATGTTCACCGGATTTATTGCAATGAGAAATGAGTTAATTTGTCATTAGGATTAATTCACCCACTTGTACTGTCCCATGCATCGGCCAGCTCCTCTAGCCTGTCAATCAGCTGGTGGTAGAATTAGCATAGCGGCTGGCGTGTCGTAAAGGCAACAGTCTAAGGCGTACCATGCACACGCACACGCAGATGCGGCACAGCCCGGTATACTCGTGCCGTGAGCCGGTCTCCGTCTTGGCTCAGCGCATCTGGAGCGCAGTCCGCTATGACAACCACCATTAAGCGAGCAGTAGAGTAAGCCCGGCCAGGCATTCTGACTTACAGGGGTGAGACCTCGGGCGTGGCGTTCAAACTCCTCCGAGAGGTTCCATGAGGCGTCATGCGAGAGCTGTAATGCACTGGGCTGTCTGGCGGTGTCCCGCTGACAGTACAAATGACTGTAGCCTTCTTGCGGTGAAATCGGGGCGATCCGAGGAAGTTCACCTTAAAGTTGTTAAGACGGGCCCGCCAGTGTTGGGGCGAGAGAGGAGACGTCGCAGTGGGCAGGTTGTCAACGGTACCAGTGCCTGTGGTGCTGGTCGTGGTGGTAGTGGCGGTAGTTGGTGTCGTCGTCTCACTGCTGCTGGTGGTGGTGGTAGTGGTGGCAACTTCCGGGCATTGAGGTTCCACTTGTCTACTGTTGTCCCTTTTGACAGATCCGTTCGACTAAAATAGATGTGATGGGTGAATCAGCCTCGTATATGTTGGAACTATCATTGAACAGGAGTTAGATAACAGGAGATGTTTATTTCACCTGTTGAAGGGAGTCAACTGAAAACGTAAATTCGAAGGAAAGTAATCATTTGGTTTATTTACTGGCTTATTAGGAACAAAGAAAACGGACGAGAACTGAACTAAAGTTTAAACACGGGCAAACCAAAACTGTTTCGAATTCAGTGGTTCACAGCTGTCCCAGTATTTCACCCTCCACTGTTATTCAAGCATTTCCCAACATCATGCAGAAAAAAACGTTTTGTACATGACAGTGATTGGTCTTTTCTACAACATTGATATTTGAAGGCAAAATATAAATACACATCTTAAGCTCAGCCCCTCAAAAACCCACTAAACAGCGGCAGCTGTTCTTTTGTCCTGTAATGACTTGTAAAGGTAACTTTCGACGGCAAAGAAGAGGAGCAAAAAAACAGGCATATTGCAGGAGACGCAAGTGCACTTTCCCCTACGGTTCTATTTTTAGAGAGTCGGTGATATTGTATCCGAGGAACGAATTTTGCCTTCTGTTCGGTTGACGCAGTATGCAGTAGATGACTATTGCGAACATAGATCGTACTGAACACTTACCCAGCTATCGAAAGGAACTCCTTCCCTCCCGCCATAGGGCTTGAGCAGTTAACAAAAAGAGAGATTTTTTGAGGTTTTACGAGGGATGAAGGCGTAAGGGAAAAGCATGACAACTTCTTACCAGCCTCCTACAAATTCATCACCTCTGATCCACTTTTGTGAGAATCATTCTGCAGTAATTGCGTTTTTAGTCTTATTCAGAACGGTTTTCTTCGTAGTTGATCGACTCGCTTCTAACCGGAGCGGTAATCTAATAATGACTTTGGGCCCAACCTAAAGTTGTGTCAAGGGCTACTCGCAGAGCTGTATGTTAATTACATTGACTAAGACGAATGTTCATTTTGCCGTCATTTTTTGCGACATAAAACGTCTAGTACATTTAAATCCTTCAGTAAATTACGATGCTCTCCTGCATGGCTGTCTATTTTTTGAGGATTGGCGCTTTTGTATTCAGGTCTAGAAACGAAAGTAGACTTGGTCATCAAAACGTAATCGTTAATGGGGTCGACGGCATAATTAACTTAATTAAAATTAACTTCCTTATCACTGTTAATTGCCTCTGGCGTTTGCCCCTTAAAAAATTAAGAACGCAAAAGTCCATCTCAAGTAAACCTCAAAGGTTTGTATACAGAAGCCTCTGGCATTCATTTGCTTTTATTCCAAGGGCAGAACACAAAATCGACAGCCGTTCCGTCGTTTCAACTGCAGGCATGCGTCCTCTCAGACAGACAAATTGCTCTTTTCTATCCAACGCTCAAAATGAAAACTCCTAAAAGATCGTCTTAACTATGTTTTTGACTAGTTTAGTAAATATGAACGTGAGTCCTAACAACCACGGAGCCACTACTGCTAGTGTAAAAATGCCCACTATCTTGGGATGATGGGCCAGGACAGTGCGTCATGTGTAGAAATGGAAGGCCTAACACTGATCACCAGGAAGAATAAGATATTCACTGTCAGTCATACCTGGACCAGCGTACGTATTTAAATAAACTAAACGATGCAAATTACAGGCCATAAGTAAACTGCTCTTGGCTGTGTCCCTTTAGAAATACCCTGATGGTGGGAGAGTAGGGAACGCTAGTATAAATCGGGGTTGGTACAGTCAGCGACCGACCACATGAAATGCTAACCAAAGTAATGAAATGCGCTTTCAATTAGAAAGGATTGTTTAGGTTGGGCTGTAATATTGATTATCCTGAAACAAAATTCCACAATATTTCGAGTACGCTGAGATATTTACTTTTGTACGTACTTCATTTCGACCGCCTGCTGAAATTGTTCTTCGTAAAATATGACAACTCATGTGGCATACATTTTCCCCTTTACGTTTGATGCCCATTTAAATTCTGACCTATCTTATGGACATCAGGCATAAAAAAATTTCGTATGCTCATGTGATGGCATACAATGTATTATCTGAATTTTATACTAGAAGAAAAAATGTCTTTAGGTTTAAAAAATTTCCAATCACGCATCATCTAAAGCCGCGTAATTCCCACTCTAATCTTTTTTTAATGCTTCTCCTGGAGCATACAATATAGTGCACATCAGTTGCACACTTTGATGAGCCTCATACGGTTTAGCCTTAATGCCATATGGGTGATTTTCTACCCTCCATTTCATTGCTCACATGCAAGCAGACATTAGCGCAGCCAGACAATAAAACGTAATGCTGTGCTAACTACCTGGCCAGTAACACGATTAAAGCTGTAGCTGGTTGTTAAAAGGCCCGGTGCTTACTGGCAACCCTTGCTACGCTTTAAAAAGCGGAGGTCGGCATTAGAGTACACTCACATACATGGGCTGCAGGTTATCACACTGGCTGCCAGTAAAGTCCAGAGAAACACCAAAAACTGTTTATTGCACCAATTGCTGCAATTATCTCCTCCTGCAACTAAGCAAAACTGGCGCGAATCTAAATGCACAAGTACTCCAAAATGAGTCATTTTTTACAGGAAATAAGGTCAGGACAAAAGGTATTTACGTCCCTATGGCTGGACTCAGTTTCACTTGTGTGTGTCCACTAATGACTATAGTAAGTGGAAATGCAACAGGTAGGACAAATATCTTTTTTTCCCGAAATTATATAACACGGTTTGTTTGTTTGTACGCCAAAGAAATGCCTATCTGTAAAATCAAACAAAAATGAAAAAAATTATGGTGCACAAAAAGTTCTGTGATGCACCAAAGAACCCCGGCTACATGTCAAACTCAGTCGCCAAAAAACTTTTCCGGCTTTCAAATGCTTTTCCACGGATTGCCCATTTATAATTTCTAGTTTTCTGAAGAAAAAACAATACAAAATGAAATATTTAAATAAGAAGATATTTCAGTTTAAAAAGTCTGCAGGCAGGAAGCCAGTTAGGGCTAAACGTTGCTTAGCTTTTACTTCTCCCCTGCAAAATGTTCCATATGTTCTACAAATACTAACATCATCGATTGCTACTTCATTTTACCACAAAAAACGATGGGGTTCAGCTAAGTCGTTCACAATACATTTTGGAACCTTTTTGAACGATGGAAACGTTTAACGGAATTTGCCTTTAGACTTCGAAGCTGCTGAGTATTTTAGGTTATACGTTGCGCGAGGGTTTCAGAAGTGACGGATTGAAGTTAACAAATGAAGTTGCGGCAACGTCTCCCAGGAAGACTAAACCGTCTATCACAGGTAACAAAAATCAATAGAAAAATGCACACTGCGCTGGATGGTAGTCATCGCAACGGTGAGGATTAACACTCTAAATTAACTTCAACCATGTGTCAGTAAAAATCGATAATTTGTGTAAATGCTTGAAAAATCAACTTCCGTATTAACTAAAATGTTCACACGATTAGAAACATTACAACGAATGATGGCAGGTTTTTCCATTTGCCGGTTGTTTCCCTTTTTTTACTCAACTCATGTATGCCATTCTTTTAACATTCAAGTTTCCTATCTAAAATGTTTCTCTCATCATGGCCACAAAGTAATGCATGCGATTTCGGCAAGGCATTAAAATGAAATGCAAAACCTGCCTGGGACAACCGTTTTTGCTCTGTTAAAGTGCATCTAGTTTTTTTGAAATTGTGTGCCTGACTTCAGACGACGTGAGAACAAGTTGCTTATGAGGATAGCAAACAAGGCAAGAGAGGAAAAACAAGTTTTAATCTTCCGAGAAGTCCTTTATATCATGGCGCCTTTTCGAATAAAGATCAGTGAAAGCCGAATCTACAGAAAGTCCAGCAGTCACTACTAGACTTAGAAAAACCTGCAAACAAGCGCTGCTTTTGAGAACAAGCGACTTCACGTCACGTTTTTGAATGCTCGAAATATGTTCAGTATTTGCTTCTGAATGTTCATCATCCTTTGCTCGTATTTTACTTCATTGCCTGTGTTAAGTAACATACAGAAATTGTTGGACATATTGTTTTGGAACCGCATGTTTTTCACTGAAAAAAAAAAACTTAACGGCTTGTTGCGGAGAGAAACAGTCACGGGACTGGAGTCGTCGGCGCTTACACTTCACTCACTGTCGACGCTGACATCTAAGCCAACTTACTTAAAGCAGTCTAATACTTAGTTTTGAAGGAATTCAAGTTAACCTCATGAGCTCACGCAGCGCGCTTATTAGAGAGCCGTCACCTAGTACTTGCGTCCACCTCAAAAATAAACTTTACATCAGACATGAGGACATAACACTGTCCTCTGTGAACTTTGCACAAAAAAACGGTAATGAGACCACAGACATAAACATGCCTTCCTCTCCTCCTCTTCCTCTCGCGGAGAACACATTGGAGATAAGCTTTCAGGACCCGATCTGGATGGCCACTTAGACTCCGTCTTTTTGTTTTCGATCTCCCCGGACAGGAAAGGCCTATTGGTGGGTGAGACCGGGGTACAGACAGGGGAGCTATTAAGACTCAGATGGAGGTTTGCCTTGTTACGGCGTTCGACGGCGGTGCTACTCAGTTCACCCAGAACGCGGGGGCCAATGACTGCAGGCGGGGACTTGACCTGTCGAACAGGCAGTCGGCACTGGTGGCGTGTCGGCGAGAGCAGCAGTGGTGGACTTTGCGGTCCTGGCACATTGCCTCTGCGTCCGGATAGCCTACTCTCCACCAGCTTCTTGGTAGGCGAACTGATGACCTGATTGGAGGTCTCGGAGTCTCGACCATGAAAACCAATTGCAGCCGGACCCTCGTAACTGCCGGCTCGAAAATAGCCGCGCTGGAATCCCAGTGGGGAGCTGAGTGGGCTGGCGGAAGGCGTGTTGGAGCGGCTGTCGGCGTTGCTGCTGCAAGACTGTTTCCTCCTAAAGTATCAGGAAGATGGTCTCATAGTTTTACGCATTTAAGGATATTGTCAGCTCTGAGATATTAGTTAGTAAAAAGCCTTCAAACTGGACTTGAGTTTGGCTAATATCTCCACTTTTTACCAAGCACACTCGATATCCGTATTTCGTAAGCTGACAAGGCTGCGGATTTTGTCGGTTACGCAAACAATGTGGACATTTTCAATACCCTGGCCGGAAAATAACTTTTGTCCTCCCATTACTTTGATCTGTACCACGGCCTATGGTCTACGGTCTCGTCTTTTGTTTGTACAGCTAACTTTCGACTTTTTTCGAAGTCATAGCTAATGAGATAGACATTCACCAACCAATACAATGCTCCTCAAATACGTGAGTTACATTCATCGCTGGTGCTGCATTCAGAAACGAAATATGTGGACGTCACATCAGTCACAGTGTTACTGATGTAGAAATTGCCTGAGAAGTTCGTTGGCAACGGGAAAAAGCAATGTTGAGTTATTTAGAAATAAGGCCTTACTTAACACTCCATAACTGAAAATATATTTAAAGGAATTTGCTTTTTAACTGGCACAGTTTGAAAAAAGCATATAGTATTTACTCCCACGAGCGTATGCATCTTAATTTATTGGTAAAACGGTCGATTTAGCCTGTAACCTGTTGACCTACTTTTGATCGTGCACTTGACGTATAAGTAGAAACAAGGGCAACGTATAAGACAATTTCTTATGGCATAAGTAATTTTGAGAATAATTTTTGGCATTTGATTATTTATGTGCTGACCAAAAGCCAAATAATTAAGGGACACTCGAGCATTAAAATACTTCTATAAGAAACACTGGTTACTGATATTTAAAAACCGCTCATGAAATATAAGCAGCCCTGTATACTGCTTCTTTATGTTAAAACGCCTCGGCCTCGTTATAATAAAAACTACGCATTTCACTTCACAACTTCGCAATGCTCTGGTCATTGTGTAGTAGGTTGCAAGTCTGCTTTTGTCGAAACTGAGTCCCTACGTTTACACCATCGTCAACAAACATCATGGGGAAATGCTTGATGTCTTGCGTCTGCCTCAGTTTATCGCTTATTAGGTTACAATTCAGACGACATAAAAGGAGATCATCAGCATATTCCACATGTAGCCATTTAGCCGAGTGCCCGTTTTGAAATTTAGCACTTCCTATTTATATTTTCCTGTACACCTTTTTCATATGATTTAATAACTCAAATTTTTCTCTATTAGCTTTCTGATTTTTATAAACTTAATTGAATACTTTCAGCAGGTTAGGAAAATCATGAAATATTTTGATCTACATCCAACCAAATAGTAGGCATTTTTGCCTCGTTTATTTATTAAATAAGTATAGAACGTAAAAAGCCCGTTATGACGGTGAATTGGTTTTGAAGGTGATTTACGTATGCCATGACCACATCCTTGCTCATATTCTCCTAATAAATCATATTAATTTAGGCAAGACGTTTGCGTCGGCCACCTGCGGTAATCGGAAAATCGAATTTTGTCGTTATGAAAATCGTGCGTAAAGATAAAAAAATATCGGTTTTTCGAGAGACATGAGGCGGGTTGTGCCTGCAGAATTTTACAGTCAGTGAACGATGTCATGAAATGTTAACTTAAATTCTCAATTGTGCTTTCGATTAGGAAAAATTAACTTTAGTGGGGTTAAAACGCTGATGCCACAATGTTTCGTACACGCCAGGATGTTGGAATTTAAATGTGCTTCTTTGCGGACTGAAAAAAGGACAAATTAAGTAGTGTAACCATTTGTGTTGAATTTCGATGTCCGGATAAATTGCCATATATTTTGTAGAAAACAAGCCTAAAATATACTTTCTCGCAGTCATTTGGTAACAAATCACACTTTTTTCAATTTTTTTTTCTCGCAGAAAACACATTTTCCGTTGAAAGAGATTAAAGGCCAGGCAGTGTCCATTCAAATGGCATCGTATCTGCCTATTTGGGAATGCTTCTTATGAAGTATAGAGAAAAGTCCATATTAGCTGAAAAATTGTATAAATTCGAAATGTTTTGTACCTAACGGCATAAAGAAACGAATGGCTTTCGTTTCGTGGAAAGTATACAGCTAAAAGACTAAAAACCGTAAACACAAATACAACGGCAGACAGAGCATAACAGTATTCCCGAATTGGAGGACATTCTTCAAACCAAAAGTACCCTTTTTGGGAATAAAATTGAAAAAAGATGTGACCTGTTACAAATTGGCTTCCAGGACAAATAATTTGATGGTTTTTTAATGAAATACATGTGAATTTATCACGAGGTTGAAAATCCCTAAAGTAAATTGAACGTAATTAAGTAGTCAATTTTGTGAAGTGCGGCCATTGCAGGCGGCCAAAAGAAGTGGACATAGCTGCCATTATACCTGCGTGCCTGAAATATTACGGCATTATGCTGCAAGACAGTTAATAGTAGAACCCCTCTCAAGTTACTCTTTTTACTTGAAAATACATTTCCGAACTACGGTTACCATTTCACCAGATTGACCAGTGACTGTAATTTCAAAGTTTCTAACATTTCATGTTATAAGATGCAGTAATAAAATGAATATCAAATGCTTGCTCTACAACACTAAGGATTACAGGGTGTAAATAGATGCAAGATGTATTTTCGATATGTTTCCACTCCTTCCTACTTTATTAACACATCTTCTTTCTGACGTTGGCTTTGAGTGAAAGCAAAAATAGTAATGATAGGACCGTCACGCGATTCATTAGCATTCATTTTCACGATTAGTAAGACCCCTATGCTGCGAACTATTAATGACAGCGCTGTGCATAACAATACGTGGGTCGAAGAAAATTGTTCTTAGACGGAAAAACGAAAGGTTTGTTTAATGGGTGCTAGAAGTCAGTCTTATATGACCCACAGAGTACGTTTGACAGTTGTTATTCTGGGCATAATCCGTCAAAGACTGATGTAATTTAGCCGTTAACTGTAAACATCCACGACAGAGCGATCATTTAATTGATTTGAGAGCCTATTCTTGATTGTCGACCTTTATTTGGTAAGGTTGCTTGCTCCTGTAATGGTATCTCGTTGAAAGAAAAACCTACGAAAGCGGCACCGTTGGTCGGATAACTAGGAAATTAGATGGCCATAAAATTCGGAGAAGATGACAAATTTGATATTGGAAACGGTCACATCCACAGTAAGGTGCCCATCGGCATCGTGAAGGATCTTACCAGCTGCGTTCGCATTCACCGACGCCAAATGGACATCTTATTGTTTTACGATAATCCTCCCATTCGTGGTGAAAAAGTAACATGATCCTTGGCAAGCTGTTATATATGCTTTTATTTGATGACGCCAGAGGAAGACGTTTATTTGGTGAAGTTCGCACCATCACAGACTAATCTTGTAAGTGCTGTGATGTAAGGTGATTGAGAGATGTTTTGTCTTCCCAACCAAATTTTAAAATTCTAGAAATGTTCCTCACAATGTTGCATTTTTGGAATTTGACTTGGCATCAACGACCCTTACTAGATAACGAGTAAATCGTTGAAAATTAAGCCTAAAATGTTTGCAAAACACGGATGTTACATGTACGTTAGCATCTTGCTGATTTCTTTCTCGTATGTGAAACCGGCCTAAGTGTTGATCAGATCCTAAATTTTTGCATGCAAAATGAGTTTGATAGTCGTAACCAGCGATTTTTTTTGTCGAAAATGACAGTTTGGAGAAAGTGTTCTGCTACTTTTTATGCCTCAACCTTAAAATGACCGATAAGATAACTTAGTATTTATCGATTAGTACGCAGTCACAAAAGGCAAACAAAAGAAAACTGTTTGCGTGTGTGTTTTGCCTTTAAAACGGGTCACGTGGTAGGTGCGCTGGACCAACGCAGGAGCTGAGTCGTTGTCTGGTAGGCGTTACTTAGAACGGAAACCCATTTGGGGGTTCACGCGGCGCCGACTGGGATCCGACCCCCCTCCCTTTTTGTTGTTGTATAAAACCCTGGTCAGTGATTCTTGGTAAGCAGGAGGTGTGCTGGTACTACTAGGTACGGTTTGTCGCCGTGCCAGCCATCTGCGGCCACTCCTGCTTCCGATTTTCCTGAATCTGTCTTGACTCCTGGACCAGATGGGGGAGGTCGAGAGAGTGCGGTAGATGCTGCACAGGTCCACTACTACTATAAACTAATTCACGTTCAAGTCACCTTCCACGCACCTATCCGACTATGGAATACACGGTAGGAGTCGTTAAGACCGAGGATCAAATGTCGTATATGTGGCACTGAACCAACATAGGAGCCCACATTAGGAAAGGACGGCCGTTAACCGGACTTCGCAGAGTCCGCGCATCCCGTAACAAATGTCACACCAGGGAAGGGAATGATGGCATGGCGGAGCGCAGTCTCGCGTCACGCTAGGTACTACTGATCAATCACAGGATCAAATGGTGACCTGGTGTCAACTGACTCAGTAAGTCGATTCTCTCAGAACGGAAAGTTGAGTTCAATAGCTCATTTTGAATGTGGCCTCTGTGGCACTCCCACTCTGTGGGGGGGGGTCCGAGGCGCACTTTTTAAAAATCTGGTACGTTTTGCGGGGACCAGGTCGTATGTGGCGGCAGTAGACGGACCGAGCGGTTTAGCTTTGTTAGCCACTGCACTCGAGTCTGTCTCCGGTCCACTTGACGCTGTCTTGTCACCTCACTGCGGTGGGTAAGTTGAGCGTGGGAGAGCAGCAGGTGTTGCCCAAGTCAACTATAAACTAATTCGTGCGGAAGTTACCGCACCCGCGTCCACCCTGATCTGGCGCACTTTACGACGTTCGAACTGTCGTTCTCATCTCTTACTGACAGCTGACGTACATACAGTACGCGAACTAGCTCATAAAACCTGCTAACGGAAACTGATGTGATAATTTCTGGACAACATAAAAGTTGCGTATTTTGCTTGCTCATCCAGCCACCTCAGTGAAATGTTCTTTTTGTTTGCAGAAATTGTGCTCACGTAATTAAATCAAGCAAAATGTTCCTACACTTTAGCGAAAATGAACATTGCGATATATTCGGGCAATGCCCTATGTCAATACCTGTCCTAGTCTGCGGTTGGGCATCTGAGCGGGCTTTTCAGTGAAACAAATTTAATTTACTAGTGAGAATGTTAACAGAAATAGATTGCCGAACTTGAAATATATTCCTTGTCCGATGCTGATCGTGGTAATCGCACTGCTTGCAGAATGGTTATTTTAAGAAAATTAGATATTCTATCAACTTTTAGAAGCCAAATTAACATTTATGGGTAATGTGGTATCCTGAAGTGCAGTAATAACGCACACAGGGAATCGTTCCTTTAAATGGACCGAAATTGCTTTGCTGTTTGGAAAATTGTCCGTGATGTCACAGAAATGACCACCAGTAAATGTTCATTTCCAATTTTGAACATATGAAACATTATTTGTCGCGTTGTGTAGCTTTTGCGTCTACCTTACTCAAAAATGTGAAGAACAAAACATTAACAGTTTCAGTAAAATAGCAGCATTTAAATGGGCACTCTGCCGTGCATTCGTAATCGTAAACAGAGTCTAAAAACGAGAAAACAGGGTGGAAACGGCCGCATGTTCTTACGTTTACGATTGACCAATATTAATATTGTTTTGGAATGAGAAACGGTCAAAACTGTTTCATGTTTCTTGGCCTCACCGTGCAAAATGCAAAATACACAGAGATTCCTCAATGAAGTACGGTAGTAAAGTACTTCTTAGAAAGATAACCTATAAGAGAAAGTTTTCTAATTGACTTAAGACATCTTCATTGCTAGCTTTTGTCGGAAACGTTTATTAGACAATGGGGTCTCTTGTTTGAATTAGTCCTCAAATGTGACCTAAACGACGTCCTTCCCGAAAAACAGCGCTCAAACACTCGCCAATTCGGTAAATGGCTTCAAAAAACATTTTACTTTAAAGTCTTTAATAGATACATGATACAGGATCTGCCCTTATAAGCGACCCGAGGAATACACTGAAAATTATGAAGTATTCAGCAATATTTCATGGCCTTTCTGACATTCGACGAAAGGCGCAAAGTAAATTTAATGGAGGCGAAGGTCTCCCCATAAGCACGATCATGCCAGTAAATTCTGTTTAAATCTTTTAGTTACCGTTCGGCGTAGAAGAGTGTGACCTTATGAGAACGTTTGCTCCTACGAAGTCCCCTTTGATGAAATCAAGCAAACACCCGTTTATTCTGTTCAAACGCATCTCATTCTACTCAAGCGAGTTAAGAATACAACGAATCCCCGGAAAACTCTTTTGGAATCTATACTCGGAATGTTTACTGTTGACAAGCCGCCAAATATAAAATTACACAAATTCTTAAAGAATATTTAAATACAAACGTCTTGAAGACACTATTTTTAAACGTTAGTTAATTTTAACTTTCAAATTTACTTCGTTTTGTTCACGAGAAGACATTTGTTACATAAAAATGGAGTTTATTAATTGCGGCCATTTCTGAAGTTTTCGAGATTATACATTTTTCTAAAACAAAACGGCATTTTGACGGCACACAATACGGCCTTTAGTATTTTGTTTACGTTTTCAATTCTTTTAAAGTTGCATTTATTTAATATATATACTGGATCCATTAATTCATGTAGGCAGCTATTTGTAAATTTCGATACATTTCATGATCGAGGTCATCTACTCTATCTGGCAATCGTCTTCTGTAACTGAAACCATGTACGCCTCCACCTCGGGCGCACAGTCTGCAATTGCGCTTTAACACCTATCCCAGCATAAATCTATGCCAGGAGTTTATTTATATCATGCTTCAGTCCAATTTTAGGATAACATTCAAATCAACATCGCGTTGGCCTGAGAACGTAAGCACACCCTTGTTGTTTATCTCTTACTTATTGACTCTAGACTAAGCTATTGAATTGTCCACAGGGTATATGAGAATATTGAGCACCGCATAATTCGATTTTAAAACAAACCTATTTAGCCTCTGTTTAAATTCTTCTACATCTTTAACTGTAACCCTCTAGACTGAAGTTATTAAGCTGCAGTCACTAGTTGTTTCCCCTATTATATCCGTAAACTCATTAAGCGATAAAGAACACGCCGAGAAACTCCTACAACACATATCCATTGCTAAGTGTTCGTTGATTCTGATGGCTGATCTATTACAGCCGTGATTACATCTACACGAATTTATCCGCAATAAGCTTTCTGGTTGCTGGCTGAACTATGCTACAGACCGTCCCCCAGCTAATGACAGTTCGTTATCATAAGTGCAGACTTCGTAAAGTTGGCTGGCCCTGAGTGAAACGCCTTTTGCGCATTCTGCGCCAGACAGATATGCAGAACAAGGCTACATTAAGTGTCCTTGATTCTCCGTCCTCCAGGGAAAAGCACGGGGTTCCGTTTTGTCCGACCAACAGACCGCGTTGTCAGAATTAACTTAGTATGATATGTGAACGAAATCTTGAGAGATTCGTATTTTTAAGTTGCCTGACAATGCAATATTGCTGATTGTCGGTGACTTGCCATGTATTGACCTGACGTTTATTGGTTTGGGCAGAAGTGTACTTAGGGCACAAGCACGCGCTTTAATGCTCAATGAACGTAGTGTTTTGCTGGAAAAAAGACTTCAATTTAAGAAAACTAGCAGACTCACTCAAAACAGCAACATTTATAACCACATTTTGAGATAGAGTGACGTCTGTCGACTGAAGCGTTAAAAAGCTAGTGATCAAATCATATGGAAGCCCTTTTTGGCATTTTCAAATGCCTTCAGGTCCTAAAGATACCAGATCAAATCATTTAATTTAAATCTTTGTCCCTGTACATGTAGCGATAAAGTTGAAGTAATTCAAAAAGCAATGCATTCCCTTATGTTATAATATGAAGGCTCCGAGTATCGACCGCGCGCCTATAAATATGTCCTACGAACCTCTCTCTCCACCATAATGAATAGTGATGTAGATGCCATTCCCAAGTGCCATGTCAAAGAAGAAGGGGAAGGGAGAGGTTAAAGTTGGACCTGACGTTTCAAAAAACGATCTGGGCTTCCCATTTGTAGGTGCCGAAGAATCGTGTGCTTGCTTATAATTATGCAGTGTAGCTTGCCTAGTGCGTAGGTCGCCAATTTTTGCACGTTTCATTCGGCTGTCTGTTGAATTGAGTGGCCGATATCACCACTGAAAACAGTGATCGCCTATCTGTCTTTTCAAATTGCCTCAAGTCGTGACAAATTGTTTTTTAAGGCTGACTCACAGCCCTTTCTCAACTGAGCAGCAAACTAAAAGATTTGGTCACCTTAAGCAAAATACCTGTGGTGGATGCTCTTTCGGATTACCAGCTTAAGAAAGAGCACTCATAAATATGACATGAGTACGAAGCTCATTTATGGTCTTGGCGAAAAAAATAGGCCAGGATGGTTGTAGGCTAGTCAGTTATTTTTACCGTGAGATATCAGACCAAACTGTGTATTAGGAAAAACAGACGGACTTGGGGTAAATTACCACCATATTTGTACGATGGCTTTTCGTTTCTCACAAAAATACTTTAAAAGATGGCTCTCATCAGAGACATACCTACTGACCGAAAACTACGTCACTAGATTGGAACAACTATAATATTCTGCATTTCACTTACTAGTCTAACAGGCTGCTGAAAAGCCGTTTTGTCACACGTCGTATGCTTTTAATATATTTTGCTGAAGGAAACATTAAGCATTTTGGATGCGACTGAAATTTACCCTATATTTAAACTTTTTACCTTGTTGATGACGGGCCTGGTGTAAATCTGCAGATTTTGCAACGTGCAATTATTACAACCGGTCAGATTTGCCAGAAGCTTTTTGCCATAGCAAACAACATTTCGAGCAATATATAAAGGAAGCATTACATCAAAGTATCCGGACAGCATTTTGGAACAAATTAAACATTCTAAACTGCAAGAAATTTATCCCAAAAATAATTTAAAATAAGCTTTAAAAAGTTCTCATGTCTACGTTTTTTATTTACTCAGTCATTTGTATAGGCAGGCTTGATATTCCCTAGAACATTTAGTTTACTCTTTTGGCATGAATATAAGAGCCCTAAGCATTTTTGCCTTCCCTGAGAAATTGTTACTTCTGAATATTTTATTAGCACTTTATTTGACTTCATGCGTTTTTATTTGATTTCAAGTCATTCATTAGTCGAAAGTTTTGGTTGGTGTACTTGAAACGGTTACCAACTGGTTAGAGATTTTTGATAAACTTAAAGATGACTTCATCTACTGCGTATTTCAAAATTTTGTTCGTTGAACCAGGAAGAGCATGGACCATTCTTCTGGTGTGAAATATATCAATATTAAGGATAGGAGCCGGTCTGACGTAGACCGGATTAAAATTCTTCTCTAAATACGCTGATAGCAGGCCTAGACTTTGAAACCCGTTGGAAAACTTAAATAGTGTGAGTGGAGGCAAGCCAGGTTCAGGTTGTATACTAAGAATGGGGGGCGTATAGCACATAGTTGTGCCGCTGTCTAGAACCCAGTTTACTGCGTCTAACTGGGAAGTAAAGTGGGAGATTAATCGGTGAATTAAGACTCTGTGAGCAAGTTGTGCGTACAGGCTACTCAAAGTCCTTGTAAACCAACAGTCACATTTTCATTCACTAGAGGACTCAAGCGGACGACAATCCCAACTTTGCGGCAGAAATGTATGCCTCAGTCGTCGGTCGCTTGAGCCTCTAACAAGTATTCGACCAATCGCACACATCTCGCAGAATCACGTGGCTCCAGGCATCCAGCTTTGTGTTTACAATACTGAAATTTTAACAGTTAAATTATCATGACTACCATTCAGTGTGCTGCTACCGATAGTACCAACGATGGATATGACATCGAGTTCGAAAGTTCAAACTAATAGACTACCTTCAGGTAAAAAATATCGTCACAGTCAGGGTAACTGTTCTAAAGCACAGACCCTGGGTTTCGACTTCGCATGCCGGAGCCTGCGTGTCAACAATCAGCAACGGTGCAGACTAGTCGATAATCCATCCTTCCTAGCTGGAGTTGTAAACCTGCCACCTCATATGCTATAAATCCCTATTCCACACCAATAAATTCCGCTTTTCCTGTTAGTGCCTTTCAATTAGAAACTTTCTTAGCAATTAGATGAACCGTTTCGGCTGTCACTGCGTGTCATGTGCACATATGTCTTAGCAGATCACGCACGCTACAGCCACGTGACTTTGAGTGAAAGTCAGATCAGATTGTCGCTAAAGTTGGCCTAAAATATTAGAGAGAAATTGTAGGAACTTCAGCGATCTAACTTTTTTTCCCATGTTGGCATTGTCTTAATTGTTTTGCCCATTTTCCTACGCCGAGTGACAATTTGAAGGCAGTAATAAGGACAGCTTTTGCAGCATTTACGTAGCTTTGCTGTGGAATTGTTTGCTAAAGGAGTCAGTGTGGAAATCTTAGGACACATTTTGCAACTCGTGATCCCGAAATTTAAAATGAAGTTAGATTTTTGGAACTGCAAATAGTGCTGCTTGTCTTTCATGGGCGGACTTCCCTAGCATACGTCGTTACAAAATGTGCATTTACGAGCAGTATACGTCTAAACGACGTATTCAGCTTATTGCATAAAAGTCCTTCGACTACTTTTAAACAACGTTAGGATTAAAGTTTTTGTGCCCGGTAAATTAGTAAGTCATCTGCACCACGTGGGTAACTTTTGCAATAACAACTATAGGACAAAATATATCAGACCTAGATCTTTTGAATAATCATTTAGATAAGGAATCCCTGGCGTTCATACGCACATTGACGCAGGCCACGTTTTTTCTGCCTTACCCATTCGTCTGCTGAAGAGCTGTGGCATCGAATTCGAAAATGTGCAATAAAATATTTGTTTTTCTCAAATACCTTTGCCGATCAAATTTAGCTAACACAGATACGCATATCTCGTCAAAAATTAGTATGTTGTAATCGTTGTATATGAAGTACTTCTGTCCTTTAAACATTCTAATCGGCTTTGCAGTCAACACAAAGTAAAGTTTTGGCGTTCTAAGTAAAAGGCGCACGCTTTTAAGCAAAGAAAAATGCGGTAATTACTTGTTATTGAAACTAAAATTGTATTCTCATTGGCCTAGTCTCTGCAACATATCATAATATCTGAACGTGTCAAACACAGTACTTACCTGGCCAAAAATGTCACTCCCACTCCTTATGCTTCCACTAATTTCAGGGATTTTGAATGTTTTTACGCATACTCTAGGAATCTTAAGGCTAACATTCTTGTGCACACAACTTATCGCTATCTGGTCTTATAAACAAATGCAGGCCAGTATTTTACACAGTTCGTCTAGAATGATTTCATCGTCGTATAACCACCTTAAGGCCACAAGAACATTCAAAATCCAGCATTCTGCTTACAAACTAGCAATACCATAAAAGTTAATCATTAGATGTGCATTTATTTGACAAAAACTAATAATTATAAATGAAAGGATATCTGTTAAAACATACAACTTCTGTACTGCGAGTCCTCGTCGGCCTGTGAGTGGGGAGCCCTCGCTGAGATCACCCAGTGAAAGGCGCGCTGTTCCATTGAGAGCCAGTCGTCGACTGTCTATTCTTTTTCGAGGCGGGTCTACAAAAAGTGTTACATTATTATCATTGCACAGACGACGTCCGCCTGAAAATCATTAAATGGCTTTAAGAAAATGCATGGTGACACATCATCGGTTAAAAAATGATAACAGAGAAATTCCCTGTTTGCCTTACCTTTTACTGGATACACTCCCACTAAAAGGCAACAAAGGTGGAATATTAATCTTGTGAAATCAACATTTTATTACAGTTAATTAAAAGTACTCGATATCAACAATCAGCTATCGATAACAAGCCCAAAGACGCGTTAACTCGCCTCAATATTATGCTTCAGTGCATGGTGAGATTGACTTGTGTGGGCGTCTAAACGAGACATGGAAATAGGAACGCCTTGCTCCAGTAATAAATTTAGGCCTGCGCATAATTCCGAGGAGAGCAAAATATTATCCTCTCCCAACCCCAACAAGAGCCTTAATAAAATTAAACTATGGTCTTTATCTTGACCCTAGCCCCGCTCTAAACCTTAGCTCCGCAGTTAACACTAGTCTTACGTCAACCCTAAACTTAGTCCGGGCTTACGTTAACTTTAAGCCTAACCTTGAACCTATTCCTTAACGTAACCCTACCCCTTACTTTATACCCGACCCCAATTTCACCGGACATTGGCTCAAAGCCACCCGTATTGCAGGCGACTCCAGTTTTCATGTTCTATTTAGACGTCCACAAAGGCCAGTCATGCCCGGTGCAAATACTAAAAATCTTCGCAACTGGTCAACCCTGCTCTGTCACTCGCAATGTAACAGCCTATAAATTTATGAAGAAGATAGAAGGCTCGTCGGGAAGAATTGAGTTGTACCCGTGAATTTTCGAGCTGGTGACACCAACCAGTCGTCAGACGAAATAAACGAAGGAGAAAGTGAAATGATCGAACTAAATTTATACATCCACTTTTAATCGATTTTCCGCAGAAGGGGGAATATATGGCGTGGGACCTGCCTGTACGGAAAAGTGATTATATTAATACGTTATCATTAGAAAAATCGTTAGTGTAGATTCAAATAAACCTTACTTGTGCAGCCGCGGGAACGTATTTCATCCGGATCATCGTAGCAAGGACTGCGGATTTTGCGGTCCAGAAGGAGGAAGTAAATTACCTTTTCCGTATTGTGGCTTTAATTGAAAGACATAGAAAGTAAGCCTTTAATACTAGGAATAAACGAAAACTGACTTTCGTTTATGGCAAATTTTATAGGACTCGAAAAAATGTACTTCTTAGCATTTGAACCAGCGACAAATTCTGAAGAGATGTAATTTCGAAAACCACATGATTTTAGTTTATAATTTATTGCTGAGAAGAGAAGAGCACACGCGTGATAATTATGAAAAACGCTGATAGTACAAATGTTTTTTACACTTGAATTAGTCGTTAAAAACGCCTGTTTGACAAACCACGCTGCAAACAGGCAAATTACGCACTAAATGTCTACTATTTCAAGCTTATATTATTATAGCAAACCTAAAACTTTGACAGAACTATCATTTCGGAGTAAGCAAGCCTGTCTTAGGAGTCGGGGACCATTGTTGTTATATTGCTCCAGGCTATCCGTTGTGGCAATATTTTAAATGAAGGAATCATTCGGCCTTTTTCGTTTTTCCGACAGTTGATTGGAAGCGCATCCCAGATTAATTCATCTTTACGCAAAAATTTACTCGCCTCTTCCAGGGATATTTTTCCATTAAACCCATATTACCGTGATGTAGAAGCAGTTTTGAAGTTGTCTGTTTATGTTATGGGCAGCTTTTTTACTAAGCTTCTTTGATCTAGAAAAGCTTTTGACTTAATTAAACAGGAGAATCGCTTGTCTTACAACCGCTCTTTGGAATAGGTGTTTTAAAAGTCATTCCTCGTTTATTAAGACATTTTCTTTAATGAAACAGTTCTTTGCTCCTTCATAACACCTTAAACGCCCTGTCTGCATAATATCCTTGCTGGATGACTGACTAGCAACATCCTCATTATAATTCGTCTTTCAAACGAATGAATGTGCCCAACGCTTTCAGCTTTATATAATGCTAGATTAAGAATTAGTGGTGTTTAGTTGTTAGACACAAGAGAATGTTTTGATGAGATACACTCACACAGGAGAGAGCAAAGCCTCGTACAACTTCTCCTCATCTCGAAAACATTGAAGGGAAGTCATGGTGCTGAAGATATCGGGATCAACATCTTCGCGTGAAGGTATGATCGAGGTTTGAACGGCTTGGGACATCGGGAGTTCGGTTTGCAGAGGAATCTCCTGATCACTATGAGGAAGATGGGCCGATATCTTATTTATACGACTTAAAGGTTCGATTCAGACAAAAATCGTTTAAATTGCAGGGCTCTTATACAGTAACCAGATTATTTTTTAAAAAAAAACTTTGTGTATGCTTGTTCATGCTCTCTGAAAGGCACACTTTCTTGCACTGTCAGACAAAACGGAGTGAAAAAATGGGTATTACCGATACAAGAAAAGCTGCGAGTTCCAGGAACTAGTTGATCAGAAGAAGAAGCGATCACTGGAACAAGGTCTTTATTCGCCTGACGTTTCGGATTCTCACTTGAATCCATCTGCTACTGTCTCTGATGATGGATTCAAGTGAGAATCCGAAACGTCAGGCGAATAAAGACCTTGGTCCAGCGATTGCTTCTTCTACTGATCAAAATGGGTATTGTCAAAAACAACTTCCACTGGAGGCTGGGAAGGACTATAAGACTTTCGAATAATCAGTCCATTAAACCAGATTAAACTTATATAACGGACTAAGCAGGCTGACAGGTACGCAGATATTTCCAGATAAACTTTGTTAAAGTCAACATTCCGACCAAATTAAGAAGCATGACAATCCTACGCTATTGCTAGAACTTGTACAACCTGGCCGTCGTAACCTTATTCGTATGACTGTGAGGCTTTACGCACTTCTAAATAGTCATCTATTGTCTGCAAAGTTCTCTTTTGGATTTGGATAACAGTTTTCTTATTTGTCTTGTGGTTTAGGTAAAGTGAAGTGACATGTACGTTTCTAATTTATGTGTGGGAGAAATGATGCACTGTTAAATGATGTGAAATAATTTGTCACAAACTCTTCATAGGTCGCTCAGTATACAACCTACCGTACACTTAGCATTTTAGACGTCTGAAATATTCAAATTTGACAAAAATACCCTTGCAATACAGAACTTGTTATCTGTCACCAAAAGGCAACTTCTAATAGGTACTGATAGCCAACTTTATGCGTCTATATGGCGTCAGTGCGTTTTAAAAGAAAAAGCCTGGACACTGCCTTTCCAGTTTTTTTTAGACTGACCTTGAAAATCCGTCAGTTACAGATTTAACATGTTATAACAAAAACAAATCTTGTAAACAAAACTGTACCTTACAACCCAGGGGTGCTCCAGGACGTCTGATAGCTAAAGCAAGGCAGAAAAATGCGCTGAAAGGGATTTTATAAGAATTTCGTCTCAAAGAATTCAAGTGATTTCTGAAAATCCTAAGCTAAATTTAGAAGCCGAACATAGTTGACTAAAAGATTTTACATAATTTACGAGCACATTGCCAATCAAAACAAAGTCCTTCCAGGCCCCATTGTGTAAAACGAACGTCTTCAATTATTTACGTGGCTGACCTAACAAAAACGATGAATTTTTTCACGCCCTTGCTATGTGGATCCACCGAGTGCCCAAGTAGGGGCCAACATCACAAAAGATTTCACATTGCGTGCGTAATATAACAAATGTAATTAATAGAGGTCAAAATGTCAACGACCACCGTGTTCGCAAAAAGTGGCAGGACATAAATAACTATCATCAAAATGTGTTGGCATGACTCTTAACGTATCTGTTCCTTGGACAGTCAATAATGTACTAAATCACATACTGAACAAACTTAGTATAAAACTTCTTTATGTAGCTCCTTTAGGCCTGAGTAATTATGTATCTACTGCAGACAACCAAAGCGGCCTTTAGTTAAACCCTTTTTTTGAAAACGAAAACTAAAGGAAGTCTGAAGTAGCACTTAAACTCTCAAGATGAAATCGACCGTAAAATATTTCCCGACTGTCAGTTTCAGTAAGCGATTTAGGATTAAGGTATTTAAAGAGACAAATAAAAATTTACCGTGAAACACAAGTAAGCATTCGATTACCCAGGTTGCCCTCTCGGATGCCCCCCAAGTCCGAAATACCTGAGACTGGATTCTTAATATGAACTTTGGGGTATTTTCTATTTGATTACGATACGGTTTGTCTGCAAGTCTTTTTGAATACTTTGCAGTTATCGCCCCTATACTGTCCTTACTGTTTTTGAAATAAACGCAAAGAGTGTCATTGGGTACGATTTTATCAGACGCAGCTCCCTCATTTACGTACACAGCTACACTTTAATATTAAATATTATTTTGCTCATTGGTGGGTGCTTGTCTCATCAGTGATACTGATTTTTTTAAGGTTCAGGTCGCCGAAGTCGGTGTAGAAATTTTGAACGACCGCAGAAGTCCTGTATCCGCATAGGAAAATAAAACTCACCAAACACAACGGACGCAATCCCTAGATTGTGTGTCATCTTATTGAATGAAAGCGGACTTTCCAATCCTACTGTTCTTACGTGCCTCGCTTGAAAGGCGAAAGGCACTTCAACTAATTAGACGATGATTAAAGTTAATTGCTACGACTACTCGGTTGCTTTTTGCAAAATCGGCCATTGGGGTTCAAAAGGAAGATTTCGTGGCAACGGTCGCTTACACATAAACCTCACCGAACAGTGTGTGCTGTAGTTTGCAGCTTAGCTCACAACATCCGAATTTGGCACTCGAGTCCAAGTGTCGGAAAGTAATGAATTTAAGACGATAAGCTGTTGGTTTCCTTATTGACCGAGTAAACACGTGAGAAGAAAAAATTCTGATGATAGTAGGAACCAACTAAAACTGCGAAATAATTGAAGATGGATCTGTCAGTCGGAAATACCCCTTTTCCATAACGAGTACAAGTATTTCAGTATGTTGCCAGAATATCGTTTTCCAGTTAATTTGGAATTTCCTAAAAATGGGTAGGCGACATACTGTTCTTTAACCTATAGCCATGACCGATATGCTTAAAACGACTTATAATTTGAAATTTTTTTAAAACAGAGTAACTGAATGAAGATACTATGAATATGACGCATGAAGCATTTCGTGGTCATCAAAACCAGATGCTCTGGACATTACTGATTAATTTGCACGACTGCAGAGGTCTTTAAGTGGAGTAGCCAGCGCACACGGACGACAGTTTGATAACCGTCACTGACGATGTCTACCATTTGCCTCACAGCAAAGTGGGCGCAGGGATGATGACTTGCGCGTACATTACTTTATAGTAACAGTAGACTTGCGCTGCATCTACCGCAGTCTCTCCTCCCTCACCCATTTAAACCAAGACAGAGTCAAAAAGGCGGAAGGCAGGATGGGGCGCAGTGGCTGACATAACTGAAAAGTCCCTCAGCGCGTGCCATAAGCGCCCGGTCCGCGCATGACTAACCACGTTTTCTCACAAAGAAGACAGTCGAATCAGATCTCATTTGGATGGGGTTTCCATTAGGGCTGCGTTGGAAAGGAGAAATTGTAGTCTGGATCTCCGTCCTGAGAGGGGGGCCGAGTTAGCCCGTCAGTTGGCATCTTTTAAAGTCATGATTTTCAGCGTACCGGGGTGGTCAAAAAGGCCGTCGGGTTCTATATCGTGAGGATTATGTGCTGAATGCCGTGGGTACGTTATTCTAAAAGTTGGCCTTACTTTCGATTTTTGGGTAAAATTGATTAGTCAAGTCTATTGAAATGCGGTGTAAAATATGACCACATATTTATTCATGCAAAGTGGCAAGACAGGTTATCACTGCATAGGTACAAGTTATCTACTTCATTGTACAAAGAACGCCTGTTCAAACTCCTATATGATCCGCCTGTTATGTGAAACGTACATTATGTGGGCCCGACTTCTTTGCTCGGGCTAGGAAATAGAACTCTTTGTCTTAAGGAAATAGAACTACCCTCTATATACATAAAATCTGAAAGCGTGGGGTATCTTAATTTTTAAACATTTTGGTCATTTATTTCATTTTCGAAAAATTAAGTTGAAATTAGTTAACCAGCCAGTGAGATGAGGCTTTTTTTCCTTAGCTCCCGGGAGTTGTACAGGATTTCCAGACTAGTATACCTTTTCCTGAAAAATCTGACCATTTTACCTAGTGAGCGTGTAATAATCAAGAAATTTATGACAACTTACTGGTTCAGAAAAAATTTTGAAAATAATTTAAGACTACATGGAGTAGTCCATGCGCATGAGACCGACCTGGACAAAATCGTTTGAATAAGTACAGAAAATTTCCTTTTCACATTTGGAGTCCAGACGTCAAAAGCACAGCTTCGGTATAGCTTAGTCCACATTAAAAACTCCTTAATTCCCGAATGCACTCTGGCTATGAAAACCAGTTTACTTATCCGCTCTGTACTTCGAAAATATAATGATTTAAAAAGCGATTTTAAAGAAAATACTAAGGGAGAACCTTCTGTGTTTCTCGAGTTCTTAACAATTGAAAAATATTTTAAAAACGCCTGTAGTACGCTTGCAGCAATCATTAAAAGGTTTTGGATAATTCAACAACTCTTAAAGACCAGAAGCTAACTGGCAGACAGCGCATTCCTTCGCAAACTATTTAGTTTTGAGTATATCGCATTTCAACGCATGAGTTCACAGAAGGGCGTCGCTTCTAAGAACTCATTTAAGGGTATGCGCTTGGACCGATATTTATAAAGAAATATGGCCGAAGTTACATTAACCAGTTTCGTATTCTTTTTTTGAATGGAAACGCGTAGATTAAGAAGAAAGGTATTTGAAGAGGACTCGGCAAGCAAAATAACGATATGTAATTTGATGCTACGTTTAATAATTATTCGCATTGCGATCCCTGTTCAGTCTGTCTCTTCTCTTATAAATTACAAATAAAAATAGTAGTTATTGTCGCGTGTATTTTCGCAAAAAAACAAATCTAGAAATGACTTCACATAGGTAAGGACTGTAGGCAAAGTTCCGTTATATCGGTTCGGAACTTTTATGAAAACACACCATTAGATTTGATTTAGTCTAGGTGGACGACCAAAAAATTCTTACTTTTTGACATCCTCCTTATGTAAATTGAGGTTTCTCCACTTGACATAAGTGAGGCAGCATAACTACTAGATTCTCTATACTAATCTGGATAACAAATGAACATCCGTAATCCAGAAACTCATACCCCGGAAAAATAAAAAGCTCAACTTTCGGAAAAACAACCGGGCTTTTTGGTTTTATGTCGGTGGTCGTTTTTAAACGGCTAATATGATACTATAACCGCTGACAACGTAGACTACGTTAATGAAGTGAACGAAACTGTGATTTACATGTGATTTACATGCAGTAAGTTGATTTCGCTATCTACCTCTACAAACACTGCGTTCTAAGGATAGGAGTAAGCCAAGACGATCGGGGAAGGCCTGGTCGCAGTCAGTCCACGGTTGTCCCAAACGACCTGGTAGGCAATCCCCACAGACGGGGTTTCATTCAGTGGAAGGATGGCTTTGATTTCGCGTATGTGCAAGTATTTTAAAGATTATAGATTGAACTTTCGAGGCCGAACCCTTAGTCCTGATCAGGACCAATTTTATTTCTCTCTCTCTCTCTCATTTCACTCATACACCACCAGTTTGACATCAGACGACAACCGCAGCAAGGCCCGGTGCCTGCGGATACTCCCGAGAGTGAATCCAAGAATATCTGATTCCTGTACTTTCTTTTGACGCGGACCCAACTGACTTCTGATATCATGGCGTTCTTTTTCTCAAGGAAGAATCCTGAAAGTGGAATTTCCGCACTTTTTGTGACACATCAAGTTTTACCTGGCCAACTTTTTTGCGACGATTCGGACAGCCAATCTCGTCTCCACCCAAAAGCATGGCATAGAAGTATTTAAAACACCCGCTCCCCGCTACTCCGGGGGGGGGGATGCATTAAGCGTGGCCGAAGCGGCCTTGCCAGAATATCCGCACCCGACCCGCCCTCGCTTGCTAACTTACATTCGCCCATAAAATTTCCAAGCGAGACCTTCTCTGCCCACAGTCTTCAGTCGAGTCCATGAACCGAGCCTGGGGGTGACAGTGCTCCCGAGAAATGACCTCATTGCGCCGTGCCATTTTGCAAGATGCCGTTTGTCAATGGAAGGCAGAGTGTCTCCAAAATGGGTCAGTAACTTTCTACTGCCGATGACGCAGCAAACTTGCAGGGCAGGAGAAACAGTGGCTAGAGCTGACGCCTTAAATACGAATTCGATATAAATTGTATTTTGCTGTAAATATTGTTTGTAAGTTACGCCTAAGTCTGACTAGTCAGAAACAGATTTTGGATGACTTAGAACACCTATCCTCATAACAGGTGTGAGCCGGAAAATTGGACGTTTGGTTTAAGGATAGGCGGGATTAATATTTCCACGTGAAGTAATAAAAAAGGGTCCGGTTTGGACGTTTATATGAGTTTGACAACCTCAGTCAGAGAAGGTCTATTCGCAGTTGAACATCGGACTGTCTTTCTATTAAAAACCTCTATGCAAGCAGTTACACATTAGGACGTTTTAGGCTGAGTCAATTTAAATCACGTTTAGCTCCTACATGGTGAGGGAGGACATTTTCTGTGGTTCAGTTATTAACGAAGACATATGTAAAACTGACTGAATAAAATAACCACTTACTTGGTGGGGAATAGTACCGCAAGGACAACATTTGTGTTGACATTACCAGGTGGTATTTTGTCACTACAGTCCCCTTAGCGTTGAGTATCATTTGAGAAAAGTTATACTTGTTTACAATCGCCGTCAGACGCATTCCTATACCATTATCTCCTCCATATTTTTTTTCGTTTCGGAGATAGACTCGCTATCCGCTCCCCATCCCACTCAAAAATTCCGATTTCCCCTTATTCTTATATAGCTCGCCGTCAGATGCATTCCTATACCATGTTTATTTCAGCAGACGGCCTACGGAAATTAGCGGCCTCTACGAGGTTGAGGGGGACAATCGTTTCCCTACTAGTTGCAGTCTCTAGGCAATCATTACCGAATCGCGAACAGGTAGGATTTACAATTTTACCCCGGGTTGACCTATGAAATTATGCTCTGCGGCTACAATCGGGTTTTTAAGAGTCACATGAGAATGGGGTTCACCAACTTATCTAGACTGCAGTAGGGAATTCGAGCAGTTCCGTTTTTGCAGAGAATTTGGTGTCCAAAAAGACAAGGGAGACTGATATGGCTCACTGGTAATCGTTGGTCAGTTATACCCAGTCCCAGGTCTGCACGATCTGGCAGTATGAACTCCGGTTCCTTGGACATGAAGCGCTCTACTACCGAGCCACGGGCTCGTTTTCCTGCCGGTTGTGATTCTCAGTATTCTTTGTCGTACGGAAGGGCACGTCGCATAAGCCGGTCGATGAGCATGCTTTCCTAATGATAGTTTCGTTTTTTGAAACCACTATGCAGAGTCCTCACAGACAGCCGCGTAACCGTCCAATAGTAGGCCGTATTGCTGGCAGGGACATAAGAGACTGAGATGCCCGCGTCTGGTGTATTGACTGTCTCTGTCATTATATCCTCCAACCGCGTCAGATGGACAAATAATCCTGTGAGTAATTCTAAGTATTCATCTGATGGCATACTGCAGAACGTGAGTCAGTGGCTAAACTTTTTCGACTCATTTAATAACCACTTAAATTGAAATCATCTGTCTTCGGGCTGCATGGACGAGATTTTGTTCACTAACAACGACCAAGGACGCATAGTGCATTTTAAAGTGTCTCAAAACTCTGCTGGTAGCACAGCTAGTCTACTGGTTCCGAAGGGCAAAAGGGGACACAGAGAACATTCCTACAGTCTGGATCAGGTCAATAAACGCCACTTCTAGATGAGACGAAATTTCGTTGCAATGACATGTTTTTATTTAAAGGGTAGATCAGGACGTACTTCCGCAGCTGCATATGCCTTAAGAATAAACATACTGAGATTTAAATACGTTTACCTCGTAGAGGAATTCTTCAAAGACCCGAATATTGCATTATCTGGAAACTAACCTGCCAGTGAAACAGTTGCCGCAGGTTGTGGAGAAAGTTCGAATCGCGAGTCATACGGTTACATTTCCTCTTAAGCGGCTGAAAGTAATCTTATGTCGCCACAACGTTTTTCGCCATACAAAAGACCTCATTTTTGTTGCCTTCATGGAATTAAAAATCTAAGGTGACTCTAAAAATATTTGAAGGAAATTAGTCTGTAGTCAGATCAACTAATCAACTCATCTGCCCTCACTCCAGAGCGCCCATTTTCGTACTTCCTCCATGGAATTATTGTCCTGCTTGTAAGTTATGGCGGCCTTGCTTTTCCATATTCTAGCCAAAAATTACCCCATAGGAAATACCATGTTTCTGTTTTGTATTTTGCCTAAGATTGCCGGTCATATAATCAAATAAATATCCACGTCATTAGTTATAGCAACCACATGGGAAGAATGGAGATTTACACCAAAAACAAGTCAACATTT
>CACRXP010000008.1:979723-1006067 GCA_902702965.1 Spirometra erinaceieuropaei | reverse complement strand
CTTTGTCGGCAACAATAGTTGAATGTCTCAGAAAAGGCGTGAAACCAAGATAACCGTCTAAAATGCCTTACTCTGAAAAAAACTAAAGTCGTAAATCCTCAGTACAGTGACGGCCTCAGAAAGTTAATCGTTGAGACTGACCTAGGATGTAGGAATCTGGTCTATGAGGAACGACAACAAGAGGGAGTGTAGGACAAACCGATTTATGTACCTTACTAAAAGGCTCGGTCAACTGGAACCAACAAATTTTTTAAAATTTTTGACGCCTCCACCTCATAGGCCAGGCCTGTGGAGCTCAGTAAGACAAAAGCATATAGGCTGTCCACCCAAATACGTCCTGATGTAATTTATCTCTGACCCTGACGACATGTACACTTTCCTATCATACGTGCACGACGTCTTGTCCTCTCTGTACCAAAAACCCCTTTCGGTACTTTGATTCTATTAGCGATTGACACTCATAGCCCACCACGAAGAAGCTCGCAAATTCGGCGAGACCATTATTGACCGTGTTCGCCAGGAGTGAGGAAAAGGGGGCTTCTTCGCGTAAAAAACTTTTGCGGCCTATAAAGCTTCTTTCTCTGTCTCGTGGCTTTTTCACGCAAAAAGTGTAGCGACCCAAGGATTTTTTAACTCCCTGACTGTCCTCAGTCAATCGAAATCGTGAGCCGGCAGGAAACGACCGAAAGGTCGAGAGCTTGCAGTTTAAATCAGGCAGTGAAATTGACGGAGAACACGCAACAGGATGAAGAGGAGAAGAAAGGGGACTATAATTTTGGTGGTTCGCTGATTTGGTAAGTTGGCTTAACATGCCCAGACTTTCACTCATCATCTGGCCGTTCGTGCTGTGGCTGCCAAAATTTACCGAGACATTTTGAGTGCAAAAACTGAGCTGAAAACTAAAACCAATACTACTAAGTACTACTAAAAGCGAGAACATGAATGTTTGAAGAAGAGCTGGGAGATGAAAACAAGACATAACGCAATGGAATTTCTTTACAGTCCATCCAATTTGCATCTTCAACTGAAATCGCAAGTTCTTCACAGTATCCTGAGAGATGCATACGAAAACATGCTCGAAAATCGGACCTTCAGCTTCTGTCAAATTCACATCCCAGGGGTCCAGCGGTTGACTTTGCACATAAGATCGAGTAATTTCATGTCATTACCACAGTTTTCAGCCATTCGTAGAAAACGCGACCGGTACATTTAACATGGAAAAAATGCCGAAATGTTTCTGTCACACTCATGATGGCGTATTTAATAAATTACGAAAAAAGCAGTTTGCTTGACGCAATTATTTTTGGGTTTTCTGCAGCAAATAATGTAGCCTAGTGTTTTCTGTAGAAAACCTTACAATGAAACATTACAAGTGAGAACACACAATATGGACTCTTCCCCATGGAGCATTTTTGGGATGAGAAACATTTGTTCTTAATAGCAAAGACTGATTGTGAACTAAGCTATATGCATCCAACCATGAGCACCGATGAATCACCTGACACTCGTCAGAGCATAAAGCCTTTCCAAAGGCATTTCTGGAGAGTTAATTACAGTATTCCTTTTTTCCCACATCAGGATAGGGGAGGCACATTTGGCGGATATTTGTGTGTGGGTGTGTGTGTACTAAAAGCGGTCATTAAACACTCTCTGTAGAAAGCATTTGCAGAGAGCCTAGGGCATTAGGAAGAGCAGTCAGGGTGTCTAGACCCTTCTGCTGTGGAAAGGCGTATATGTCCTCACACGGGTTTCATTGGAGACGACCTCCTTGACTCTAAATTAAAATATATGTTGCTTCTCCCTCCATTTTAAGGCGGTTAATATAGCCATTGAAGATTTGACCGGTCTTTTTAATTGTTTCTGCGTAAAAACAAAGATGTCTGCAAATTACAGAAGATTCTCGTTATTTAGATTAATCTCCATAACCAAAACGAAGATATTAGAGCGCCCTTTACCGGTATTTCGTAAGCGTAGGCCGGAAAGAGGGCCCTCAGTTTGATCCGGCGGTTGTAATGCAGAATGCTAACGGAGGGTAGCGTGTGTTACATAGGCAAGTTGGCTTCAACCGTCTATATCACTATCCCTTGTCGTTGTCAGTACATTGCTCTTAGATTAACTAGTCCTCATCTATGTGTCTGTTTACTGAAATACAGGAAAGTCAAGACATAAGGCCAAAACACACGCAGTCAATGCGTCAATCAGCCCAACCTGGTGAACGCCGCTGACGCATTAAGTTTGGTATTTCTGCATGCGAGACTGTGACTCAAATGGTGCCTAATGACTACCTACACAGGGATTCAACTTGCAGGTTCCCCCGATCCGGGGTTACTCTTGTCCGATTGCTGACAGCAGGGAACTCCAACTCCATCCTAATTGACTCTGCTGGACGCAAATGTTATTGCATTTGGACTAAATAGTCCCTGTAATCAACTGACGTCCCCAGTGCTAATGAAAACACGGCTGTTTATGCGCCAGCATAAATCGTCCGTTTATGTCACGTCTTCCCTACAGGAAGTCCGGTAGTCCTTTCTTAAGACAGTTGTGTCCTCTTGCGTCAGCGAAAGGTGATAGGTGATGGAATTCGCGACACAGAAATGCAGACCAGCCATCATTAACGCGACCGGTGGAGGGAGGGGAGCGTAAGCGCGTTATGTTTGCTGACATGGCGTATGCGTGCTAATCGGGCGAGCGCATGATGCGCGTCTAGACGGCAGCGGCGGGGGAAGACTTTAGTTTTCCGTCTAGCCATTAGCCTACATAGACGACCTCCCTTAAGCCTAGCACAATAGCACAAATAAAGTTCCCAGGATAGTAGTAATGCGAATGCACAATGACAATGACTGACGGATGCAGTATTGCATCCAGAAGTAATTTTTTCTCTACCAACGGCATTGTTCTTTCTTCTGAATACCAAGTTTTGTCAGCCGTTGGATAAAGTGTTTTTGTTAGCAGTGAAAATGCGATTTCCATGTGGTAAATCAAACGAAAAGGAGGCGTTCACCGGGAGAGGTGTAATGGAGATCTGACGCTTCGAGTAACTGTTTCGTCTACCCATACTCATAGACTGGGAAGTCATGCGCACAGCTCTCCTTATATATGGTGTACTTTGTTTGATGCGCGGCCCGCCAATGGCGCCCATGCGGCTGCATCCAACCGTGACCTGAATCGCCCCCCCCCTCGTGAACCGCGGAGATATTTGACGGCCCTGATTGTCTCGCGCCGTGACTGTCCCCCGTTAAGAAGGCCCGTAAAGTCAGATAGGGGGGGAGGCAAATTGATGTGGCGGTTGACAGACCAATCGGTGGACATTCAGGCTTTTTGCACCTGACTTGACGTATAATCATCGGGTTATGTCACGGTGCCTGCGGGTCGGATGTAGCCACATGGGTGCCTTTGGCGGGCCACGCATCGAACAAAGTACGCCATGCATAAGGAGAGCTGTGCGCATGACTTTTCAGTCTCTGAAGAGGGGTAGATGGAACAACTACTCGAAACGCCAGACCTCCAATACACCTCTCCCGGTGAACGCCTCCTCTTCTTTTGATGCTGTTTTTCCTATACTGTACCGGGATGTGTTAGCAATTCGTAAAAATTCTAATCTTACTGCAACTAGAAAATAAATACATTCTCGGCGCTCTACGTCAAGTGTGCATCAAAGATGTCGAAAATGATGCAAAAGGTGTATACTGCTGGCTGCTAGCTGACAGTTTATGAATATTGCGCAGTTATCCCACTGCGCTAAATGTATTTCGACTCACGTCTTCATCTCAGTTCTTGAACTGAGCCCATTGAATTACTTTTTCGATAGCTTAATCGACACTAGCGCATTAATTACTTAGGAAATCAAGGAACTGAAATCTCAGAACTGGCTTATCTACCGGGGAGCACACGGGAAAGAGTGGAAAGTACGCCGGTGAACCGAGTACTTTGCAGTCATGTAAGAGAGCGGTACCGATTAAAGACACACTTCAATACAGGCGGCTATGCGTTAACTTCCTACGAGCATGAAGCTATGGCTAAGGTTGGAAGTAAGTCTTGAGTTACGGTAAATTTAGAGTTGGGGCACAGGGATAGGTGCGCTTCGTGGAATTTTGCGTCAAAAGCTTATGTTGCGGGAGGGGTTTTTATTCCCGTGTCCTATAGTGAAATATTCTTCTTGAGGACAGATTTGGTCTGCAGTGCTTCTGAGATTAATCTCACCCGAAGGTGCAAGGCATACGTTTGTCATTTAAGCGGTCTTAAACACCAACACCTGACTAGCTCATGCTGGCTTGTGTTGGGAATTACAAGAACGTTGGATTTCTCCTTACCCAGTTGTGATTCTGTGCTATCAGACTTCTAAATTGATAGGCTACGAATAACGGCATTAAAATGTCCACTTTTTACGAGTCAATACAAGGAAAATTCGGTATAATACCATACGTTTTCGTCTATCTCTGAAGACCAGTTAATTCACCAAACTCCAAAACCTTTGCTAATTAGTGACACCTGCAATATTTCCAAACAGTGCGTTTACGAAGGATGTCGTAGACACTCATGTTGATCCTTAAAAATCGCCTGTAAATATCTAATAAGGTAAGTAGGTAGAGGTTTAAAAATGCCTTGATCACGAATTCGACATCAAGGCGGATCCGAAACTGATCTCTGGGCTCTCATGGCTCTAGATAGTAAAGATGATCTGTTTTTTTAAAAGTAAATTTTAAAGAAGCATTTAAATAAACCTTGATAAGAAACTTAAAATAAAATTCTCGTTTACAGTCAAAGTTTCAGTAAAAGCGTTGAGACCACGCCCTTGATCCAAGCAGAATAAAATATTTATCTCCTTTAATAAAATAAAATCAAAGGGCCTCAACCTCTGTCGCCCAGCGCGCCCATAAACAGTGTCCAATACATAGTTCGTTTTCTGGCAAGATTGTATAAATAAGGGCGTGAAATCATGATTGAAATTATGTAAGTAAACCATTATGCACGAATATTTGCTCTTCATTCTACCAAATGATTGTTTAGACTGTAAATGAACCCTAAACCTAACCCAATGGCGGCGGTACTATTTAAAGCATTGAGATCAGGTAAACCAGTTGCTCATATCAGCCTAAGGCACTAACTGATCTAATGAGTGTGTGGACTTGGTAAACTGCCCCGTATTTCGATATATATCCACGATTGCTTAGAAATGACATGAGCAGGTGAGACTGTGTGCGTTATAACGTTTTTTCGACAGTCTGCCTGCCTGTCAAATACGAATGCAGTCCACGACTCAACCGGGATTTGCTTCTCTAGTGATAGGCGGATTAGGGACAGGGTTTTTCGGTTAAAGAAAATTGACTGACGTCAGCAAGACACCAAAGGCCTGCTTCTCCGTGCGTGGCGCGTTTGCGCGCCCAGCCCTACACACCATCTTCTGGCAGATAATGAAGAAACTCCGAGTAATCATCGTCAGGCCGATTGCAGTAGTGTTTGGTAGAGTTTCCAACTGGTAAAAATGGTAGGGAAAATTAATGAGGGACAAGAAGACGGGCGATTTCATACTATTCATCTGGATGATGTTGTGATCGAAGGGCGAATAGGTGAAGGGGATGTACGGGAGTGCTAGGCGTCAGGACACTTCGATGGGGAGGCGGTCAAAAATGCCCATGGATGTTGCAAATTAATTCCCCAACGACATTTAGGTCAGTGCTACTTTGAGAACACGTTGACTTATGATTGCTCACATTTTAGGCAAAATGAGACTGAGTTTCACATCCTTCCACATGCTCTCTGCGTCTTCAGTAGATGACTACTCAGGAGGATTTCCTTAAATCTACATTATGTCCTAAGCCAACAGAAAGCTCAGCGTCGTTCGGAGTTTGCGGGTGCATACAAAACAGCCAAGGTTAAGATGCACCATCTCTTGTTTGCCAATGGATATGTAATAAAATTTATTAAAGGAGCAAGTACAGGGTAAGAAAATAAACTTCTTCGCCCGGGGATGTATCAACCATTGACAGACCATCAGTGCTAAATCGATTATCTGCATCAACCATCACCAGCTGTCGAATTCAGTGAAACCACTGTCATTCCAAGCTGGCCGTGATTCCTTGTAATGAAAAAATGCACTAACGTGGACAGTAGTATTTTAGGTGAACTTGAAGAGGGTGATAAAATTGCACTCCGAAGCCGCAGAGGTAGGCAGGTATAATAAAACCTATATGTATCTGCACGATACCACCGAAATGCCATAAAAGACGTTAACACATCGTCCTTACTCGGCCTCTCCTCACAAAGTTTATATGGCAAAAGGTGATTCGGGCGACCGCAAAACTTTTTGGGCTAAGAAGGAATTACGTCTGAATCCACATGAGAGAAAAAACCTTTGGTCGAATTCATTTGCCTCAACTCAGACTCCACACACACCGCTATAGTCACAACATTTGAGTAAATCTACTTTTTAACATACGCTCGGGCAGCAGCTATTTAGTTTTTATGAGTCGCTGGTGATAGAATGCTAACCGCCTTCGACAGTATCCTTAAAGCCCACGAGCGAAAACACTTCATTTTTTTATCTACTTCATTCAAACGGGAATTCAAAGTTGCCTTGCTCACAGTGGCCAAAATCTAAAACATGCATCCAAAATATATTTCCCAGCGTTTGAGCACGGAAATGTCTTTGGGAACTCTTCTGATTGCGGAAACCCCTTCCAAAGACATTTTGATAAGCGGGCGCATCTAGCCTCCGCCCCAGAGATATTTCGTCGACATGGTTTACTTTAAATGCGCCAAGGGCAATGATGACCTCGTCTTTTTATACAGTTTTGACTGCAAAAGCTAAAACATGGCCCTATAGGTGAATATCTATGTATTTAAATAAAGATTTTATTTTTTAATCAATGACACACGACTCAAAAGGCGATATCATGTGTACGGCTTCGACTGTTATTATATTCTCAAATTTGAGGTACCGTTCAATAGTACACCATGCTCCTAGGTGATCCTGCAAAAGTTCCTGCGACGTTCACCGATAATATATGGTACTGTCCAACTTTTGCAGTGAAGCTCTTGGAAACAGTGATTTCTAAGAGTTCCCATTTCGAAAGTTAGGCATTACCTGCTTTGCCAAGTTATTTCCTTCTATACTTTAGTCATTTGCCAACCCGCTGATAAAACCTTACACTTCCATGTGCCCCAATGGCAACTGTCCTGCTTGGTCGTAGCTTCAACCGAACGCGTTTATGTGAAAGTAAACTCAATTAACGTCTGGTCGAAACTTCGTCTCAAGTTTGTTTCGCAACTATCGCACCAAGTGCGACTATCTGTGATGGATTTGGGAGACACCCAGTTTTATAGACTTTTGGAGACGTAGCTATTACAACGTGTAAATCCTACAACCCTTGCGTATCCATTACTCTTACCAGACGTTTTCTATGGTCAACAACATTCTCGTTCCAGCGACCGCGTCATCGTGTCGCATTTAGTTCGCATTGACAATGAGGAAATGTACTTTTACATCATTTTTTATGAAACATAACTTGGCCATGCTATAGCCGGAACCATTTTTGCACATACGGCGTTAAGCTATTTCCACTTATCATGGTGAGGTTGAAGTTCGTAAATCATTAAAATTGACTGTCAGGTTCAGTAATTGAGAGCGCTTAGCGGCCACTGTCTCCGATTCGAAAAATAACAAAAAACCCGATATTTGCCAAATCACATGCATTCAAAAATTTCCTCCTCACATATTAAATGGGAATAAAGTTAACTAGTTAATACCATCTGGACAAAAGGAGTATCAAAGAAGTTTGGCAAACAATTTCTCCAGTACTTCCGGAACACAAATAACACAATTTTCAATCAGCCGTCAACTCGCACGAAAACGGTAACTCTGGGCAACAGCGACTACTGGTGCTAATTGTGTTAGACCCAATCCCTTAGGTACTGCTAATAAAAACATCTAAATCTGGTAAAATATAGCTGGTGAGGGCAGTAAAACCGAACGAAATTTCATTTGAAAAATTAAATGAACCGGCGTTTATAAGGTGAAATGACTGGATCAATGTTTTCGGTGGCAGGCCTTCGTAACCTTTCACCCCCTGATTAACAGAATAAAACTTTCTGTAAACGTCTTCTCACTTTTCACGCAGACAAACATTTCACAAGGTAGTGAATGTCATTGGTGACCCTCTTTTAAAAAAACACCAAAGAGCCTCTGTGTTCGCATGACGCTTGTATCGTAACATGATATCACTGACGAGGCCGTTCTGGTTATCATTAGAATGTTAGTTTACTGCTGCCGCTTCTCTGATCATCAGTCATGAAAGTTTTTGAAGGGCAGAAAAGCGGCCTTTTCTTTCTGTGCCTATTCGCAAAAACTTTACCGTCATCCTATGGTACTGGTTGCTTGACATGAAGGTAGTCTTAGTGCCTAGTAAAAAGGGTCATCTCAAAGGCAGTTTCTGTGAATTCCTACTAACCGTAGTGCGGGCTCGAAGAAAAAGCAGATGAGTTGAAAATCGTACAGTTATTTTGCATTCAATTTGTTTTGCGCTATACATGGCGTCGTGCGT
Source organism: Spirometra erinaceieuropaei (assembly GCA_902702965.1). Classification (NCBI taxonomy): domain Eukaryota; kingdom Metazoa; phylum Platyhelminthes; class Cestoda; order Diphyllobothriidea; family Diphyllobothriidae; genus Spirometra; species Spirometra erinaceieuropaei. Next base: position 997,527 of record CACRXP010000008.1, on the reverse strand, counting down.
TAAAGGAAGATAAAGCAATTAAAATATATCCGGATTCTACAGCTGACTGCCGAATTATCAAATATTGATTAACAACCTAGAACGCCTACTAAAAATGAACCCATTTAGGTCCCCAAACCAAGGAAGGTGTTAATTGAGTGTTAGTGGTTCGGCGGAAGATAAGTAACAGTTTCGGACTTATTTAGTGCGACGCTTAGCAATAGGATGACCTATAGCCCAGAGTACTTTGCCACCAATTAAGTCTCTACCAAAATTAAGATTTCTGAAATTGCACCCTCAGCGAAAATCGAGTCTTTTATTTGTCCGAATTTTAATTTACTAAGGACATTAAGAAACTTTATTAGAAAGCAAAGTTGCTGGAAGTGACAAATGCAAGCAGAACTATATTCCACTTCAGCTTAGAATACCACTATATTCAAAATTGTTTTTAACAAGTTTCAACTGACAAAATCCAGATGATCAAAGAAGCCTTATAATATTTGAAAATTGTAATGGTGGAAGGGATGAAAGTAGTACATAGGACTTACAACCAGCAGAGCGTAGAGAATAACACCACAGGACCAGACATCCGCCATTCGTCCGTCGTACTTTTCCCCCTAAAATCAAGATGGAAACTAAAGTTAGATGTGAAACCGGAAACAAAGACCATTCCCACCGAGGGTACATTGGGCAGCATTTCGTATAACATAACGCCAACGGTAAAAACAAAAGTCTTCCAGTAACAGCGTTCTTAAGGTTTACGCAAAAGTTCCTTGCAAGCAGCACCCAATTAAGTTCAAAAGTGCGATATCAGAGGCGATGCTTGGTAAGGAAGTGCCCTGATGACGTTATGATGAAAGGCCGATAACTGGAAAAATGTTTAGAAACGAGCATTATTAGAAAGTAGGTGTACGAATGGAAATGCAAATTTTTTTATTAACACAGAGACTACCAAATGTCCCTTTACTCTCTAAGGCACTCGTCGTTATTGCAAAAACCCGTGCCGTAAAGGTTACCATTTGCATGCGTTTAGGAATATATTCTATGCGACCGTCTATATTTTGTAAGCTCAGTATAGTAGGATACGCGATACCTGTAGAGCCATGCAAAATTTCGTTCCAGTTATTATGGTTGCTACATTAATTGCGCAAATTTAAAATGCAACACGTCTAGTACGAGAACATTTACTGTGAACTGGCGCAGCACCTGGAAGCCTCCTTCCAAACAGATGGTCTAAAATAGGACTTTTAACTACGTCTGAGTTCGCAATTGCTTAAAGCAAAATCCTTGGCAAATTCGGAGGACATAATTGCATCCGCGTACCAGCTGCAAAGCAATACAAATGACAAATTTTCGATCAATCCTCGACCTACAGTGTTTACACCACCTGACTACCACAACCTATAACTCAATATAGTGACGAGAGTTTGGATAAACAATCGACAACAACGTCCATCTTGTGATTTGTGTGGGCTTAAACGGTATTAAACATGCCTCACGACAACGGCTTATCGGTCAGCTTTGGATTTGCGCTAATTTGAAATTATTGCCATATATGTGTGCGTGTGCGACGTTCATTGAACGGTCCTTACGTCTCGTCAGTCACTAAGTACAAGCCAATTACCGTTTCGTTGACGCGCTTTGATAGGCGACCGACGCTAGTGAGAAGGAAGATGAGGTTAGGCTGACACTGGGGCCATAAACCCAACGCGCTTGAAGCTATCACGAGGTGCTAAGAATCGTGGCCCTTCTCAGGGCTGAGTGTCAGGTTGGAAGGGCCCCTCCTTAATGTGGCCCTGATCACCCTGTCAATCAGGTGAGAACAATGCCACTCATACAGTCATCTGATACATAAAGTGAAGACCAGGTCGTGTGTGGCACGCGTAGGCAGGTTGTTTGGCCTTCCTAGCCGATGCGTCCACGGCCACCCGCGACCGTCCTGACAGTATCTTGCAATCGTAACAAGGTGGATAAGGAAAGAGAGAGCACGGCGGACGCTACGCAAGTCTGCCCTACTGTTTATCGATTCACGCGTGCACCCGGTGTTGGGCCTGCCCAGTGGGGTACACGGTTAATGTATTTGTTTGCTACTGTCGAACTGGTATGCAAGCGCACGTAAAACGGGACTAAATTAGTAAACATAGTTAAAGCAGCATTGGCCCAACTACTTCCTCGTTTAATTTCTCATGGTTGTTGAATATAAATCGTCAGCTATTTACTTGCGTCATCGTCAACAACCGTCCCCAATTAACCAATCAGCAAAATGCCTAGTTCTCCCTATTTTTCGTGGCACTTACATATACGTAAATGTTATAATAGCATAGGAGGTTTGCGCAATCCGAACACGCACATTCTTAAACTCCACATATTATTACCGAGCTACAGCACCTGGTCTATTTCGTAGAACGTCGATCGAAATTCAAAAATGCTTTTTCTATTGCAAAGATAACTTAGGTAGGTTCCTAGCATTGGTTATGGTTAAGTATTATCCCAAGATGTCGGCTTTCGAATGAACTTCATTCACGCCGTCAGCTCGCGCCGCACTCTGCGAAAAAACTGTCGAAGTAATATGCATTTCCGTTGATGGTCGATGTCTATTTAAGTTAAAATTTATTTCTCGGAAGACATGAAATACTTGTCCTTTTTGTATCCATTTGGTACAAAAGGTGCGTCTTCGTTAAATCTTATACTCGAGGAAAGTGTATCTTTCGGTGTCCAAAAACCTTTCCTCATTCCGCAATAATTTGAGACCAAACCTGCATAATGCGCTTGGGCTTAGGATTACAGAACTCCATGTTTTATAGTTATTGTTTATAAAAAATCGAATATTTACCTTAATTATTTATAAGGGATAACTTAGGAGACATTCCATCTTAAATGGATGTAGACCACCTTGCATAATTCATAAGTGGCATTACTAAACGTACCAACGCGAGACATACATTTCATGGCCTATTACAAAGTAATTTTTTCCAAAACCCGAAAGGTATCCTTTCTTCAAGTGTACAATTTGGATACGATACATAATTCTACATAAACGGGTAGAAGAAGCAGTAGTTTTGTGCAATTTTTTAAGAAATACATTTGGAATTATAAAAGCATCGTGGTTGCTGGGGGTCATTTGTACTACACGGTTAAATACTTTACCAGTGACTGTAAAAAAGCTCATTCAAAAGCTGGTATCCTGGCGTGACTGAGACTTTTTTAGATTGTGTTTAAAGATAGTGAATTTTACAACCATGCCATAGCAATACTTTCTAGTGGAAGACGAATTTCCAGATTTCGCTCAATATTTTATGGGATAGGCCGGTTTTCGAAGCAAGAGTAGAGATTCTGCAGGCCTTCAGGATAAATAGTTTGATATTCTGCATTCTTTAGCAATCAGTGCGTCAAATGACGAGGACATCGCAGTTATCTTATCGAACACTGTTCAATTAAATGCGATTTTACTTGCTTTCATACCGTTGGTCCGGAAATATGAGACCACTAATCTTCGTTGTGATAAGATCACCCAGTAAGTCTCGTTGCTAATGTGCCTATCCCACAGTCCTTTGAACGGGCATAACCGTGCCGATTATGGAAAAGTTTAAGCAAATGCGGAAAATAAGGCTGTATTCAAGCATGATTCCCTGTCTCACAATAGTCTATTTGACAGGCATACTCACGGCGTAATGTTGTCTTACAAATGCAATACACTTGTCTGTAATACGAATGTGCTCGTAAAGTCAAATAATTATGAGTTTGAGCGCATTGGGAGAAATTAATCCTGGTAAAATGCGAAATTGCCGCATGCGGCGTGTTCAAGTTGGACCGGTTGACAGAGACAATTTATCTTAATTCGATTTCCAAACTTATGAAACGTGAATTTATAACCGAAAACTACTACCTTCTATTAACATGACGAGTATAGTCAAAATTCTATTAACGAGGAACGACGTAGAAATGACCCGATTACTTGGCAGCAAAACGATACAGTATATAAAGTATAGAGCGAATAAATTGGCTTTTATCACAAAAGTTACAATCATGCAGAATAAGTGTAACAACATAAAATCAGAGGGCGCATAACGCCGCAGATTCGCCTTAAGATGAGATGGCATAGAACGCAGTGTCATTTGGAGACTTGATTATATTACGCAGTGAAGCGTGCGTGTCTGCAGCGCCTATGATGGCTTTATGAATATTCGCTGGAATTGTGGTTCCTCATGAGAAATACTGTAACGAATAAGCTTTGTGCGAAGGAGCTACATGCAAGGCCTGAATGGGGATACAGCAAATCACTTTCGCCATCTGAGAAAGTCAATAATGCGGGCGCAGGGTGCAGAACAAAGCTTCAAATTGCGGTTCCTATACAGAAAGAGTTGCCGGCTCGTGGATTAGGACAACATATTCAACAACACTATGGTGACTTTCCGAAGTTATTTTACGGAATTTCTGATGATTGCATTTCCTATTGTGATAAACAACAAGTAAAAGAACCAATCAACTAATACGCACCATAGGGCGGGTCAAGGGAAGCGGCTGAGAAGGAAACCCGATCGCTGGAACAACAATTTCATTCGTCTAATTTCGCAAGTTCATACTCAAATGCATCGTCGAAGGTGTCAATAGAGAATGGTGGTTGGTGCACAAGGGATACGATATTCATGCGATTTGTTTATCGCGTTAATACATACATATCAAAACTAACAGCTCCCGCATTCATCACAGATTGCTGCACTTGATGCGGTAACTCCTTAATCGTTCCCCACTAAGCAGTTAATCGTCGCAATCGCATCCTTGGTTTGGTTTATTGACCTGATTACTACTCGCGATTTGAACAATCGATACGCCCGGTTGGTTTTTATGTCGACATAGGAGTAATCACTATGTTCAGCATAGGCCTGAGAACTTGATATGGAGGGGGGAGGTTCTTGTACTTGTCGATGAGATGCGGTTAACGGTTGGCACTGGTAGGCAGGAACGTTTAAGACATTAATGGCCGGACACAAGCGATCAAACAGTAAACGCAATAAGTACATCTGTTCGTCATGAATGCGGGAGTACTAAGTTCGATAAATACTGCACCTCTCGTGTGCATCCACTGCGTTTTCCATTTTCTATCACTGGTGATGCGTTCGAATGCGAATCCGAGATAGCAGGCGAATATAGTTTTTGTCCCAGAGATTTATTTTCCTTTTTTTCAAAAAAATGAATCGTTGCATGATGATAAAATGTCGTTGTTATTTTCAGAAACAAAAAGTTCGAGTAAATGTTTACTGTAAAAGTATGTTACAGTCCAACTGTTGACACATGCTAAACGAAGGGGACATCTTGCATATTTTTAGTGGAACTCTGGAGAAAATGCCGCTCATCCAGATTTATTCTTTATTTTTTTCCTCCCTCGGCGTTCAAATGTGATTTAGCCAAAGCTGTTGGAATTCCCTTCTTACTGATTTTTTATTGAGCAAGGGACGTTATTTCTTCTGTTGATTTTTTTCAAAATGCACGTCGAACATGAACGCGTCTTGAAACAAAGCTGGTTCCTTCTTTTACTGGAGTCAAAAGGCATGCCATAGGTGTGCGGATAAACTAATAACGTCTTATCCTTACAGGCACGTCATAAAAGAGTATGTTTTGATTGTACATAGCGAAAATCTGCGAAAGCCCCCGTTTACCGCCAAAGAACGAGATAATTCCAGCTTAGATGTGCTTTTAATCGCAGCAAAGTTTTCTCGTTTAAAATAACTCTAGAATAAGATGTCAACGGGAATGCATATTGTAAGAATACCTGTAAAGCAAAGGTAATTTTCTGCACATATTTAATCTCCTTGCATTTTACTTCTTCCCATGAACCAGAGTACTGTTCAGTGGTTGGTGGCACTTATGGCAATTAAAATAGAATTTTACCTCCCTTAACGCCCCATGACCGTCAGCAGCAATTCTCTGCTCCGCAGAGCGCTAAATGTGGACACAACTCGCTGTTACAATTTTTTAAATGTTACGCTATATGTAGAATGCAATAAAAATAATAGAATTTTCATCGAATGTCTGTTTCCTCATAACTGTATGCAATACTCGCCTCAAAATCCATTGACCGCGTAATAGTCTGATTAGTCGTTAATCATTCTTACAATATTCACTTCAATTTCCGTCTGGGAATAAATCCGCCAGAAACCAGGAATATCAGCCACACGACCGTTTAAAAATCGTTATAAAGTGACTTTTATTGGCCTGACTGGATAACAACGTAAACTTTAAGGACGTTAGGTTTTATTTTGGAGCCTTAGACCATAATATTCGCCAGGTGCCGAAGGACAAGCGTTTGAATAAAAGAATCATTCAGAGAGCAAATAGTTCTTTTCTATTCATTGTCACCAATAGTCAACGCTCAAAACTTCTCGGTCTGGGGCAATGATAGTGTGAACTTAATTGCATCAAGAAATAAAAATTCTCCGTTTGCCATCCACGGTAACAAACTTTGGATCCTATTTTCATGCAAATCGGAATGTTCTTTGACCATCATTTAAATATTAAGCTTTCCAGAGTTGAACATTGTCAGTCTTTATTGGTTTTGTTAACCAAAATTCTTTAATATAGGAAAGTCTTTTAAGCGTCTGACAGTAAATGCATTTGGACGTGTTTCTTAAGTTTGTAGAAAATATGATCGTTGGTCTGAATTGGCGTACTCATAAGTAAATGATGGTTAAATGGTTGCCACGTTATGACCTCAAGAATTAACTTGCTTAGTTCTTTTAAGCGATCATCTAAAAATGTGCAAATATTTAACTGCAACTGAAGCTGAAGCAGTTGTTTGATTAGCAAAAGTGTCTTCCCCTCCAGAAAACTCTCGTTCGTTTGAATATCTGGCGTCCTTAGCTTAGCATATATGTACACTTGTATATGTATGCATATGCATGTATGAATACTTGTAGATAGGAGACATTCAGCGTGTACTTTAAAGCTACAGTGTGCGAAGGAATAGAAGAAAAATGACGTGATAGCTAGACGACCTTGGATATTTCTTACTATTCCTGATAGGTATTGTCACGGAATTCTTGAGGGAAATTGAGGATTTGCAATGCAATTCTCCGAGTGGGTCTGGGGATGTGTTTGGCATTTGTTAGGTCAAATAAATGTTAGCGTCTACGACGGTGACAGGAAAAACGCAGTATGCGGTGCATACTCCAAGTAGATCTGAGTTTCACTAATGCTTACAAATGCAGGCATCTAAAATGAAGTCGATGAAGCGATCGAATACTGTCTAACAAAAGCTCATACACTATGAGAAACTGGCGCACCACTGCTGTTTCAGGCAGTTTTTTAAGCTAACACCGCCCAGAAACAACTTCATGGTACTTTCGTTGTTCCGTAGCTTTAAAAGTCCCTGCATGGTTCCCTTTCCTTAGCCGTGGCAGATTCCGGTATAAAAACCATTTTGTGGAATTGGGGTTGTCTCAAATTCGTACTTCGAAAGTAGTTAAGGTCAGGTTTTCCGGAATCGTAAGTTAGCGTCTGTCAGTAAGTAATGCTTAAACAAAAATATCCCAAATTTTTCTCAATGTGCCCGGAAAATATTTAGCTATCCGGGTAATCGCACTATCGCATGCACTTTAGAAGGACAAAAAGCCCGTAAAATTGCCCCATTAGATATGCATAAAAAATTGCAAGGAATCCTTAAGGATATGACTGTAAGAAGTTAGCAAAACCTGCTCTTTAATAGACTTGAAAATTCCCATATCCTTAAAGTTGACACGCCATGGGGTGGACTTTCCCTACAAAAAAGCGGAGCAGTCATACTCTCAATCGCATGCAAAGAAAAATTGCCAGCCTGCATCGGCATCTAACATCAACGTTACTCATGCATACGTGTTTTCTAATGCAGGTTATTTGGGCTGGAGGACTCGAAAAGGAAAGATAGAGGGTCGCTGCTCTTTGTCAAATGGTTGGACTTTAAGTGAAAAAGAGGAAAGCTCTCGCTGCCAAATTATGGTCTCTGGTTCAGTCTACATCGAAATGTGTGCGAAGTACTGTGCCTACCAGCGCAAAGGCGAAGAGGGCATTTATGGGAGTTTTTCATTTCAGCAATTTTCAGTAATTTGCACTGGCTAATTGTAGTAGAGATTTTGAGGGTATTGATTGCACCATGCTGACAGAAATCCATCCTGATAGTGTCAAGTACTATCTCCATACGTTTCATCAAGCATCGTTGTCACCACCGTATTTTCAATCGCTCGAACGGAGAGTGAAATATTGCAATCCCCTCACGACCTGTTTTAGCATGCTTACTCCGACAAAATTATAAAAACAAACAATTAATCACCGTCGTAAAGAGGGTTAGCCCACAACATTTTGTACACAGAAAGACATGCTAGGTTCCTCTGTACTGAGGCAAAAACAACCGCGAAATCTAATTCCCATCCTCTGTCGCGCAGTTTGCCTTTTAACCCCTGAGGCACGAAATTCGGTTGACATATGAGCAACGACAATTTCGTTTCAAAGGTTTCGTCGGCCTCTTGCCAAATCAAAATGTTTTGCCAGTAAGACTGGGGAATAGGAATCCTCCTAATGCGGGTGACTATGGGCTGAATTCCAGAAAGGGTACCAGTGCACGTGTTCTAACCCTAACTGGGACCCAAAACCTAGTTACAGTCCTGAGCTTAACATCAACGTTCGCCCTAGCCTCAATGCTAACCTTGATCTCCCTAGAATTTAAGGCAAGTTCATCAATATTACGAGTTGTTTCCTCTATCCGCGTCCCAGTGAGTTGTCTTTTTGATAACTTCGATTCAGATGTCATGTGCTACTGCTTAACGGCGCGTAAGTTCAGCATGGTTCCTTGTGCGGGACGAATCACAGACTAATTTGTGGAAAAAGCACTTCAAATTAAATATGTTTTATGTCACTTTTCGTCAGTATGATACAAATAACTCCAGGTGGAACTTAGAATTTTAAGCAGCTCCATTAAAACCTAAGTGCTCTGAAAAGGAGAGTAGGAAAATTATCTAATGCATGCACTATTTTCCTCTCTGATGCATCGAGCTTTCCACGATCAGACGGAAAAGTCTGAGATCTACATACGCCGCAATCATCATATCCTATTCGCAAGCCGGATTGCTTTTTACTAACTCAGTCTACGCGTTTTCAGGCTCTAAGGTTGTCGGTGTAAGTGGTAATTTGGTGCGAGATTCGGAGACTCCATAAGACCCAGGTCCCAATAAACGCCTAAAATGCCATTTGATCGCGACTTTGGGGTGTGGCTTTTTTATTTATACTAGGCGAAAAATATGATGAACCCATTCGTCCTGTTTGTGCGCAGACTAAACTGGCAATTTCACTTTATTGTATTGTCACTAACAGATTTGTATAAAAATGTGTATCCGCGTCGGAAGCATGTAAAACATATGTATTAATACTAAGCATTTGCTAAATTACGAGCTTATGATTGTTCATAAGTCCAATCGTTTAAACATATTTGACAATTGTGCGACTATTTACAGTACTAACAACATAGGTATTAGCTAAAAGCTCAGACACCCGTGTTTTGCTGATTTTGTGCAGCTTCCTGACGCAGCTGCAAGGGGTTCGCCTCATCAGTGTGTCTCCCAGCTTTTACCGTGTGTTTTCCGGAATATGAACTTCAGTTCCAACTTGCCTTGTCTAATTTCCGTGGAAGTTAATGCGCGAACTTGAATTTAATCTTTCGGAACAAAAATTTCAGGCTTGGTCCAAAATTTGATATGGATATTTGAGCTGAAATCCATCAGCTACTGCGGAATAACCGCGTAATATTCACAAACCGACAACAGGCAGACAGTAACATACAGTGGGTGACGGATCTCAAGAAATGTTGGCTGAAATCCTGAAATGCGTTTTCGATTAGGAAGGATTACTTGGTCGCGATTGTAATAATGATTATCTTAAGGCATACTCTTATGACATATCGGACTCGGCAGGATGTCTGCTTTTAAATGCACTTCATTTCAATCTCCTGTAGAAAGCGTACTCGGTGAAAAATGACTACTTAATTAGCATGCTTTTTTCCCATTGATTTTCGATGGTCCTGCACATTCAAATATATTTTATAGAAACCATAAACAAAAATATGCTTTCTTTTAGTCAATCAATAGAGAATCACGTCTTTTTTATATTTTATACTTAAGGAAGGAGTATAATTATGTTTTAAAAAAGTTTCAAATTATGAGACTTTTTAAGACCGCGAAATGTCCATTCACATAGCATCGTACCTGGCCGTTTACCACTGCTCCTCATGAAATGTACAACATGGTCTGCATCCATCGCAAAATCTTATGGACTCCGTATGAGATCTCTTTAATGGCATAGAAAAATATGTGATTTCCTTTACGCAGAACGCATGCACCTTGTAGAGTGAAATCACTAAGCGCTAGTGCAACGAATGATCAGGTTCCAAATTATTCGGCAATTAGAAAACTTTTTTAAAAACTAGTTATACGCCTTCCTTGAGTATAAAATATAAAAAAGACGTGATTCTTTATTGATTGACTAAAAGAAAGCGTATTTTTGTTTATGGTTCCTATAAAATATATTTGAATTTCCAAGACCATCGAAAATCAATGGGAAAAATTCATGCTACTTAAGTAATCATTTTTTACCAAGCACGCTTCCTACAGGGGATTGAAAAGAAATGCATTTAGAAGCCGACATCCTGCCAAGTCCGAAATGTTATAAGAGTATGTCTTAAGATAATCAGTATTACAATCGCTGCCAAGTAATCCTTCCTTATCGAATAGGCATTTCAGCATTTCAGCCAACAATTCATAAGATCGGTCACTCACTGTAAGCTTGTTCCGTAAGATTTACTCCGAGTTTGCGCATTAGTTTCCTCAGAAAATAGACAAAACAAGTTGGGACTGAAGTTCATATACTAGAAAACTCACGGGGAAAGCTGGGGGATCCACTGATGAGCGGGACGCCTCGCAGCTGCGTCAGCCACCGACACAAGATCGGCGAAACACGAATGTCTGGGTTTTTAGCTAATACTTGTGTTGTAAGTACGGTAAATAATTACACAATTCTATACTACTGACTGCGTGTTAGCGGTTTGTGGATATTACGCGGTTATTCCGCAGTAGCTGATGGATTTCAGCTCAAATATCCATATCAAATTTTGGACCGTGCCTGGAAAGTTCCTTTCCGAAAGATTTACTCCAACTGAACTGAGTTGGGGGCAAAAATCAGGTAACAGTTAATGAAGCCGAAAGGCACAATACCACGCTAAGAAACGTCTGGAGTCGTTTATCGGACCTAGTGCAGTTGCGGAAGAAGCAACAACGTCGGAGAAACCGAAAGACAGCTCCGAACGGGAATAGTCGAACCTGCTACAGCGGTGCGGATAAATGACGCTAGTTCTCAAGTTGCGGCTCATTCGATGAGATCCGGCCACACATTCAAATTTGACGAGGACGAAATTCTCGCAACAGGTGACAACCGCGTAAGCCAGGAGCTGCTTAAGCCATGGTTTACTGGCGCCCAGTCCATTTACAAGTGCAATGATCTTCCAATTCCATACTCGGTGCTGAGACTTCGCGTAGCCGAAGTAATTAGCCACGCGGGGAGTTCACAGGTGAACACTTTTCCCAACACTAGGGTCAGCGAGTCAGATGGTCGAGCAATCATCACACCAACATCCAACGCTCGTGATGAAATTGCAGCAATTGACTACGCGAATGTCGGCCATCAAACAGCCATCACACTACGTGCAGCGATCCAACTTTCAAGCCGACCTGCATTGACGCTAGCACTCAGGATTTCCAAACTATATGCCGCATACTTTCCATGTACGGATAATCGTACTTTACGATATTAAGGTGATGTCATATATGACTCAAAAATATATGATGGATATTGGTCATTTTGTAAACTTCCTAACCAGTATTAATAAATGGACAGCTAAAGGCTGTATGAATGGGCACTTGGTGGTCTTAGCAAATCGCACAATTACAGACACTTAAAAACCAATGGCACCTGTTCTTCGAATGTAAACATTTAAGAAAGACGGCATTTGCTACAAAATGAGTTAAAATATTTTTGTTTATGTTTGTTGTAAAATATATCTAATTTTGTATGAGCTTTCACAATTTACTGAAAGTATTCATGCCGCTTAAGTAGGTATTTGTGCCGATTGCGGTTTATGCAGGCGTTTAGAAAGCTCATTCAAAAGTCGCCATCCTGGCGTGACAGTGATATCTTTGGATTATGCTACATGGTTATCAATATAACAGTCCCGCCTAGGTAATCTCCTTTAATCCAAAACATTTCAGAATTCCAGTCACCATTTCCTGAGACAGACCTGCGATTGAAGATGAATAGAAGACTGTCAGGTTTATCTAAAATGAACCGAAATATGAGCCCAGGTTCGATGGAATATTCACTGAGAACATTTCTGCAGATCGAGTTGGGACGCGTGGCTACGGAACTGCCATAAGCAATTATAAATTCGCTGCTCTTTCCGATCCGTGGAATCAGTCACGCGCATTCTTTCGTGGCTGTCCAACATAAGTTATAGAAAACGAGTTAAATGCCATCCCAAGTTGTATCCGCAACGATGTCGCGAAAACGCTGTTGTTTCTATCATGAAATCGACTAATTGGTTATTACTGCTGCTGTATTTTTCACAATGTCCTCACATGCGTCCAGTCATGTCCTTTGATTGGCTCTGACCTTTCCGCAGCAGACCGCTGTGGAGCTTGCGTAATATCAGTCCTCTTTGTGGAAGCCGTTGCCCAACTTCTCGTCATCAGTCGAACTAAATCCGGCTTCGCCCTGTACGCGAGAATTGAGTTGGGTTTTTCGGCCGCGTCGACAACCAGGCGTTCCCTCCTGACCACGTACTCTTTGACTTCCTTCCTCTTCTTTACTGATGATGTCCCTCGCTTAGGCTCGGGGTCCCGTTTAGACTAGTCCAAACCTTGGGCATGACAACTGGTCGACCGCAATTTTGGTCTTTGGCTTGGTTTCCGGACAGACTTTCTCGGACCGGTCTAACTATATTCTCATTGTTTCGGGCGCGGTTATAATGCGGGGGGCATCCTGGCTCATCGAATTACGACCAGTGGGAACAGCCCTCTCACCAGTTTGGTCAGAAGAACGAGCGAACTCTTGAATCGTCAGTGTAAATGCGATTTGGTCCATTAATTAATACCCTCATACACGAGAAATGGAAGCGTGACAAAGCATTTGGGTTTCGAGCATCCGAGCATATTTTATTTGTGCCTTTTTATGCAAGTACTCCACCGATAACATGTGATTGTTTCATTAAATTGGTGTCACTTATCCTCTAGCACCAGGGCTTCGAAAAGCCCTTATCAGCGGAAGATTAGAGTACTTTTTCAATTTAAACGTGGAAGCGAATTCTTCTGTACTGGTAAAATCGGATCTGATTCCACTTAGATCCACTGCGCGAATGGTCCAAAACGGTCATGATTCTATCGGTCATGAAATCTTTATAAGAAGTTCAACCTGAAAGAACTTGCGGATTCAGTGGTTACTGAGTTCAACTTGGGAACACAAAAACATCAACGGGATTCGTGATTCCATATCGTAAGGATTTAAAGTGAGGATTTGCTCGTGCGTAAGGAAGTTGCTTAGGCAAAAGTATATGAACTCCCCTATTTTAGGTAGCTTTGCCCTACATTCCGGGGACTAGTGTTTGTGGTACAGGTATTTCTGGCGCTAAAGTTAGGAGGGATAAGGCTGTCATTGGCGTTCGGGTTAAACTTTGGACACGCAAATAGGCACCTCGCTGGTGTTTAGTCCGGGGGAACTTGTAGAACAGAGGTATGTATTGTGTGCCGACCAAGAAATCGATTGATGCCGGTGAATTTATCGTCTTCCCCTCTTACCAGATCGTTCCTATAGGCCGAGCAAGCAATCGTATTTGTAGTGCAGCGGGAAAGCGACCGTATCCCGGCATTTTTATCAGTAAAATGACTTGGCATCTACGGCAGTACGAAAGGCTTTACTCGAACAACAGAAATCAACTGAGCCACAAAATATAATTGATTGACGTCTCCTTGCGATTTGATACGACAACTTTTGACCTTCAAAATAAAGACCTGCAGCTTCGAATTAAAAATAAAATGGAAATAAAAATGCTTAATAACCTCAGACCACAAAAAATCTTGTTAACCTTTTATTCAGAGCTCGAGCTGGCAGATCAACTATCCATTCGCTAGTGTGTTGCCAACTCAGCGCCAACTGTTGACACGCACAAACGACAGTGGTGTCTGGGACATGTCTGCTAGTGTCGGGAAACTAACGACTTGGACTTCTATGAAAATACCATAGGAGAGGGAACTTTAATTAAGTTTGGAGTGCGTCAGATTTCGCGACTGGAAGGCGCATGAAACAGTAACTGCGCACTCTGTCCGTATGTTACGTGGGTAACTGCGCCCGCATATAACCGCACAAGTTCCCGTTTCTAATTACCTTAGATGTAACGAACTATTGCCGTTAAAAAGAGTTAAATTTAGTAGTGGCTGGTGGAGTTTCTGGGGGTGGCAGAACAACAAACGCATGAATAATACTCTGCTAACTTATGACTGCTGCTGGACGTGTATGTCTGCCCTCTCGTGCTTTAGTGGGGAAAACGTTCTTGGGGAAATACTGCTTCGGCGGTAGTAGTTTGCGTTATCCTAGGTAGCTTCCGGGGTCGGTTTGTCTGACATTGAATGTCTGACAGTGAGGCAGAGTAGGAACTTCCCCTACACAATGTTAGCGTTGCAGATGCGCTGGGTCAAAACGGAGGTCAGGCTGACTCATGCCACGCATTTAGCGAAAAGTGCTGAGTCCGCGCGAGGTCATGACTTCTGCCGAACATGCGTGCAAGGGACATCTTAGACAGTGGCCTTCACGCAGTCTCCGTCGCTGCGTTCCATCCCATCAACAGCTGACGGGCAAGCTCGTATTGTCGACTGGTGGCATAGGGGAGGGGAGGAAAACTCGGGCCGACGCTAGGGACCAATCTGTAACAGACGACAGACTGGACAGTTTGTTTGACTGAAGTGAAGGACACAGAGGCGCGAACTTAGGATGTGGATGGTGTGATGGAGTGCCAGTGAAGACGCCGGTGCCTGCTTCCATTCTTAGTCGCTGAATCTCGTCGTTACAGTCATGGTCAGAGCGGTCCATATAATATTATCTCTCACACAATGTCAGCATACCCACGTCCCTATCCTGCAGTTGCCTCCAGGGCTGCACTGCCCACTGGTGGTCTAACAGGCCCAACTGGATGCTCCCCACTTTGGATGAGACTGTAATGCATGTTTATCCCTTTACTATTTCACTTGTATCCTTGTTAACCGTTTACAAACTTCCTACGTTAGAATAGCCGTCTTATGCCTATACTCCGTCTTCTTATTATCTCAGCTTGCACGTTAGACCTGTTGCTTGCCAAACCTCTTCAGCGTTATTCCGATCGCGGAATCGATATCAGATACCGAATATCTGTATGTGTGCCAACCTCAACGTAGGCGGCCGCTACACATCCTTGTAGCACGCCAACGCACCCCTCACCACAGTAAACACGACGCGCTTGAATCTATCACGACGTACTAATAGTCGGGACTTGCAAGGCTACCAGCTGACGAGAAGACGCGATCCTTTCCAGAACTGAAGGTTAGGGCTGCAATGAGGGCTACACGACGTGGACTCTATGACACTTTTACCAATGCGAGGGCGACACTATCCTTAAGGAACATAGTTCATACGACAGAGATCACGTCGTGTGCGGCCCGCGTAGACGGTCTGTTTAGATGTGTTTGCCCCTGTACCAGAGCCCAAATCTGACCGTCTTGATATTGTCACCCCAACGATGCGTGGTGAGTGAGGAAAGGGAGGGTATGGTAGATGCCACGCACCTCCATCCCACCATAAAGTAATTCACACGCAAATTACTAGTGGTGCGCCAGTTCTGCGGGGCACGCGGTGGAAATTGTTGCTTGCAACGCCGAACTGTCGTCGGCCGGAATTATAAGTTGACCTTTTCTAGCTATCTCTCAGACTAATTTCTCTGACAGCGAAGGATTGACCACGAGACGCAGTGAGAACCCATCATAATGAGCCGAAAATTACCGCTTATGGGATGTTCCGGAACAGTTTATGAGCTTGCTAGAAAGCAGCAGTATTTATACAGGTTAGATTGCAGGCTGTTTTATATAGCTAGGTAGTGCACAGGCTTAACTTAAACAGTAAAAGCTACCAATACCATTCTGAAATGGTTTTCTTCACCTTATGTTCTTGTCAGGTGTGAAAGAGCAGTGATTTTCCCTAGCCATCCGTCAGTCTTTTCGACTGCTTTAACATTCTTTCAAAACCGCTTTTTCTCAAAGGACGGATTGCTAGTCTCTCACGGGATTTGCATCAGCGCTAACATAGACAAAGCTCTTGTTCTATAATGGTTGGGAATGCTTCTGCCCTTTGATGAGATCTCAAAACGCTAGCTCAAGCCATTTTTATCTATTATCTGTGGGTGAAATCGCCTGTGAGCAGCAGTATAGGTGATGCCACCACGCGTCGCCTCAGCTGTACTTACATAGATCGTTGAGCAGCGATAGCGGCTAGCTTCAAAGACACTGTGCACGTGAGTTGACTTCTATTCACCAGAATACTAGAACACCGCCTTTGTGGATAAGCAGACAAAACAGTGTCAAAGTAACCTACATACCGTGGATTTCTGCCTGCTTTTCAGGCTCCCGCCACTATTTGCTCTGGATAGAAAGCACGAAAGACTCATATCTCTGCAGCCTGGATTATGCAACGTTTGCGATTCGTCAATACTACTAAAGCTAGTTTTACTTCCAAAAGACCTTCATGCTTGAATGCGCACTTCCCGCTTTATAGAAATTCGGCCATGGGTAAGGACATGCGCAGAAAAGCCGAGCGGCTGATGCAAGACAGTATCTGTACTAGTATCAGCTATCGTAAGCGAGGGCCAAATCAAGCACTATGCATTATTTCTTTCACTTAAACGGCTTCGATATAGTGACCCACTTACCTTGTACTCAACACACAGGAACAAAAGTACTTATGGCATCTATGGTAAAGGCGAAAGTTTTAGCGAGCGTTTTCTCAGTATGTGCTTTCTTTAGTTAGCTGCTTTTCACGCGTGTCAAAATAAATAAGGGGTTGCAGAGTGAAATAAAGTGCACTCTTCCTGGTACCTAAAACTACGTAGACAGACGATATTGGTTTATACTGGGGTGTTTTTTGGAAGTACGTTTCGGCAATCGACATCGCTGCCGCCTTGCCATGCGGCCTTCCTGGTTCGCCTCACGTTCCCTGTCAATTCGCCAATGGGATCGCTTGAGACTTGACGTTAGCCTCGCGAGAACTCGGAGTAAATCAGCCATGCTCCTTCGTCAATTGGATGCAGGCGGACACAGCTCAGGCAGGGCGAGAACGCAAACACCCAGAGGGGACTAAGATCCTCAACGGCGGACAATAACTCAGAAGAACACGCCTGAAGAGACAGCTTACGGTAGCTGCCTACTGAACATCCTGTACGCTCCTCCACACATCCGTAAAGCTTTAATAACCTAACCTGTCTTAACTGACCTCTGATTTGGGACTCCACGTATGTCGAGCCATTACACAGTTTCGACATCTTTGACATTTCCTGAACTATTTGAAACGGGACTGTTCATTTCTATGGGGAGCTGTGGGCTCAACCTATGCGGAGTCGGCATAATTTTACTTAAATCAAAGCATCTGGGTGAGAACTACCGACTCACCTACTCCCAGCCCCTTCTCCCGCCCACGCGACCTCAGCTCCTTAGGGAACGCTGCATGGCGGTCGCCACTGAGAC
>CACRXP010000008.1:896855-954867 GCA_902702965.1 Spirometra erinaceieuropaei | reverse complement strand
CAACAGTGCCTCAAATATCGTCTGCAATTATTATAGAATAAGATGAATCGAGTGCATTTTCTTCAAAACAGAATATGTTTTACGGGCTATTTTGGACCGCTTGTTTTCCGTATAGCCGTGTACATCTTGTGAGCAGTTTGCGCATGCATCCAAAATGTGGCCTCTTATAAGTAGTGAACTTGTTTGTACCTCGAAGCTCGAGGCGTTATCGCGTGGAATAGCAAGATTCGGACTCCGCCAAGATTTGGCTTAAAAATAAACGGAGCTTAAGCTAGTTGTGCATTTTGGACTATGAAAGTTGAAAGAAATCTAGATTTCGGGATAAACTCAAGAGCTGTAGTCAACCTTGACAGCAAACTAAAGATAAGGATAAAGTATATGACCGGGGTAGGTTTACCCTTCAGAAATGCTTAATATATTTATCAATATAGGCGTTGGTCGGTGAAGTCTTTGGTCGGAATGCAGTCACGCCTTTCGACGGCTTTAACCCCGCTCCGTGGACGCGGTGATGCAAAAAAGTCTTTAAAGATTCATTGCTCTGCACTTCCTACAGGTGATACTTTGGAAGAAGGCTAAAGATCTGTCAGCAGTTGAAGGGATGCAAGAGGCGTCTTCCTATGCACCTTACAACCGCCTGCATCGCTCTCATGTTCGGCTGCTCAATGCAGAACATTACGACACGGCCTAATCCTCTGCATCTGAAATTACTGATTAATAGTTTCTTATTTTCCTTTAAATTGCGAGGCCAACTTCCGTTTACTATCTCATTGCATGCAATGCTACATGGTAGTTTTTGACTTTTTTCTCAGTGTCTCGCTCTGAGGCGTCACAGGTATGATCCCTATCATCATCATCATCATCATCATCATCATCATC
Source organism: Spirometra erinaceieuropaei (assembly GCA_902702965.1). NCBI lineage: Eukaryota > Metazoa > Platyhelminthes > Cestoda > Diphyllobothriidea > Diphyllobothriidae > Spirometra > Spirometra erinaceieuropaei. The sequence continues at coordinate 953,991 of CACRXP010000008.1, read as the reverse complement.
ATCATCATCATCATCATCATCATCATCATCATCATCATCATCATCATCATCATCATCATCATCATCATCATCATCATCATCATCATCATCATCATCATTACCGTAGGACACGGTCCAGCGTCTACCTTTTCCTGATTCCGGTCATATAATTTATCCTTGCTAATCTAACCCCATATGTCAATTTAGCAACGCCGCATTATTACATATTCCTATATAAAAGTGCATTCAATACTTTCTGGAACTCAGCACATTAATGAGCTAAATGCCTTTTTCGTCACAAACGCATTTTCCTATATACCTGACGGATATGTGCGTGAGTTTTATCTGTTGAAAAACTTTTTGCCCTGGCAAAGTAAGGGCTTTCCTTCAACGTCTGTGTAATCTGAAGTGTCAGTCACTTATGTCCATAAGTAGAACCAACACGTTCTCCAAATCTGCAAGTATAACTGGGAATTTTTATTTATAGTGGATGCTGAATCAGCATTTTTATACTCCAGTTGGCACTGGAGATTTCAAAATTCCATTAGAACGTATTCAACGAAGAATAGCCTAATTAGGATCGGCCCCACCTTTCCAGCACATATTTCTAGTGGACGCAATGACGGCCAGCGGAAGACCGCGTAAGGTTCCTGCTTGCATATATAGCAGCGATATGTGCTTTACACAGAAACTGATCGTAAGATGCAAGGGTACTCTCTAGAGTCCCACACCTACTGATGAGTCAGACCTCGCCTTGACCATGCGGTAACATAAAACCGTAAAAGACACATCCGGCCGTTTAGTTACAGGGTACGCCTAAGTGGTTTTATGTTTGGGAAGAAGTATTATTCATGGGTTCGCCGCTGAATATTTACTCTGATGGTGCATTTAAGTATTCGTCAGTAAGACATGGTAGACTCAGCGTTATTCTTCTGATTCTAAAATATGTTTTGAAGATTCTGTTGTTCGTAGTCTGGGCTATTCGATCCTCTGACGTCAAAAGTGCTAATTACTCGTCCCCGGATCACGATGACAGAGCGCAGACTTGTGCCCTCGTGTGCTTCTGATTCCAGGGGTGGTTGGTTTTGGGATACTGAGATAAAGGAGGAATGAATTTACAAATGGCAGTTACTATTCCAAAGCCGCAGATCTTTGCCAACTCTTCCTTGATGCAAATAGGCCTCAGGTAGAAGGCAAAATTCAGTTATAACGCGTCCGCTTAGTCCAAAATGTCGCATAAATGTCTTCGAAATACGCACTTCTTAGCCTGAGCCGTCAATGCTCACAAGGCACCCCGTCATCGAACTGCTCGGCAAGCGCCGTCGAGACTTAATGACCGCGTAATGTTATTCAGACTGGCCAGAAAACCAGGCGTTGCGTTCGTCAGCTGGCGACACACCCATATGAGGACGAATTATAAATAGCTTCGCTGACGTTCTTTGTTACGACTCTTTGCCTAGCCTGAGGCACAGTACAGGGAAAAGCTTGCTCAATTATGCACGTAGTCAACATAGACGGCGTCTTCGTTACTGTCAAACAAATCAGTCAGAACTACCCCACAACGCACTTAACTTCATTTTTCCAGAAACTCAACTTACCTTCGAGGAAGAGGCTGATGGACAACCCACATTCTCATATGTCCTAGCACGCAGAAAGACTGATGGACGGCTGTAGGCATCAGTTTATCGCACAATAACATACTCGGAGGCTATCGTACCTTCCTTAGGAGCAATGAGTCAATCTCCCGCAAAGGTGACTTTGCTGACACCTAACTGAGTCGAACTAAAATGCACTGTTCCGATGAAGTAGTTTATCGAACAGAAACAAAATACCTTTTGAACTATTTTCGCAAAGCATATGTCCCCCAGACTTTGTCCGTCAAAAGCAGTCCAAGAAAAAGAGTGATTTGGGTGCTACGACCACCCAGACTTTGAAACCAACCAGCTGACCCACTGTCACTCGTGCGAAGAATGTGTCTCAGCTGGTCGAAAGACATCCGAAAAGCACCAGATACTGTTACCCCACAAGCATGACAGTTAGGTCGTCGCGTCAAATGATGTCCTCTTCGAGTTTCACAACAAGGTGAGATCAAGCACGGTGACAAGAGAGAGAAAGCTAGTGTGGCATTTACCGTCCCCACTCCTCTTCCTCCTCCTCCTCCTCCTCCTCCTCCTCCTCCTCCTCCTCCAACCTGAGCCCGGTGTCAAGACAGAGTCAAGAAATAGGAGGTGGGAGAGAGTGCAGGTGGCTGGCACGGCCGGACCCGCACCTAGGCGTGCCACAACACTTGACCAGTATACTGCACAAGCATACAGTTACATTCTCTACCCAGTCTGTACGCCATAATGATGCGGTTGGCTATTCTGATGGAAAAGGAGTCGTCCACATGATATCATGTACCACCTTTGGTAGAGTCTATCGTGACAAGACTGGGGAATCTTTCCCTACCCATATACATGTACATCAGGTAGCCGTGAAGAAACGAGGCCTTTTTATTCGAGGTAGGTATACATGTATTGTGCACACGACACGCATGTCCATGAGAGAAAGCCCATGTAGTCGACTAAATCAAATAGGTTTTTGCTTGATTTCACCAACAGAAATGCCACAGGGAAAAGTTTTCATTAGGCGCATTTTGCTATGCCAATCAATGATCAATAAGTTTAAAAATAATGCGCAGATGCAATCGCAAACATGACATTTCTGACAAATTTCTTTATGGTTAGTTTTCATGCTGGAGCACGATGAGTTACAGATGATCCTTTAAAGGGTGGCTAATGCTTCATGATTTCCGTGTTTCCAATCGATTGCCCTTAAATGTCGACTCTCGAAAGCATTTACGGACATAGTGAATTCTTGAACACTTTCTCTAACGCACACGGTCTGTTGGGTCGTATTTGTCAACTCATCCAAACATGTGCACTCATCGACGAGAAAAACGGACACCTAAAATACAAGACGCCACTGGATATGCCTTAGATCAATTAGAAACGTTCCCTACTACATCATTTTATTAAGAGTCTTCTTGCGGCAAGTTATTGATTATTCGCAAAGGCCAAAAAGTACTAGAACATTTAAACAAAATATCGTAAGTACGAGTTATTACTGCGTTATGTGGCATGCTGTCCCATAGGTTCGCAAATTCGACTCTTTAAAATCGACAAAACATTTCATTTCCCAAAAATAACCTGCCCCCATACACCGCACTCTAACTGGTTTACATGGCGAAAGAAATCAACTGTTAAACGCGGCAAGCTACACTTGGAAAACGGGAGGCTGGCTTACACTCTTCTCATAGAAGAATATGAATGGATGTTCAAACTTAGACTAGGATAGATATCAGCATGGCGAACTAGCGGAGCACGATATGATGCAACTTTCCGCCAAAAATAATAAAACTTTGACTAGTACAATTATTTATCAAAGATATTATACCGTACTCGCGGCACAGCTACTAAATGAAAGCCCAGACACGTGTTTCACCGACATTCTGCCGCTGAGTGACACAGCTGTGAGGGGTTCGGATCATCAGTGGGTACCCCAGCGTCCTCTTTGCGATTTCTGATATATATATATATATACTCCAGACAATGATCAAGTGAATGATTTCAGAAATTATTCAGTGCAGGACATGGAGTTAAATCTCCGAGACATGACCTTTTAGGGTCACACCCAAAATTTCAACGAACATTTGAGTCAAAGACAATCGACTACTGTGGCCTAAACACGTAATGCCCATTATACAAACGAGGAGCCGAACGCCTCGCAGCTGTGTCACGCAGCGGCAGAATGTCGGGAAAACATGTGCCTGGGGGTTTTAGTTAGTATCTATGTCGGGAGTATGGTATAGTATCTCTGGCATATGCATTCCATACTACTTTTAGTACTACTCATTTATAAAATGGACATTGCGTAGTTATGACACAGAAGTCGATCATGCTCTACTCAAATGTTCATTGAAATCTCGGGCCTGCCTCAGAAAAGTCATGTCCGGGAGACTTAACTCCACATCCTGCACTGAAAAATTTTTGAGATTTTTCACTTGGAAATTACCTATAAACATAGGGGGCATTCAAAAGGGACATTTTCTGGAATAGGCTAGACGAATAAGGAAAATTTGTAGCATGCATTTGTCCGCAATTGATCGTCTCATTTCATGAGTTCGTTCGCATACTGCGCGTGTACAGGAATCATAACGATATACATGCTTTGGGTTTTTACCGCCTTGGACATTCTGTTAGTTCGGCAGAGAGCTGAGTCAGACTGGTCAACTTCACTGCATAACTTCCAATGGATTAATTCCGAACATGTTACACATAAGAGAGACGATCTGACAGAGTAGATACTTTATTGACTTGTTATCCAATTATTCACACACTATAGAACCGCCGACTGCGAGAGAGCTTTTGGCTGTCAACTGAACGCTAGCATGGGGAGAAATCTGCTGCACGCATGTTCCTCCGTGCATTGTCTTAGTGGCTTATTTTCGCTTCCATAGGGCTGCCACTAACCAAGCTCACTAGCTGCTGGTTGCCAATAATTAAAAAACAGCCCTTATAGTATGCTCCTGCATTGTGGCAGGATTTCTTAGCTTTTATCGCGTCCAATCAGTGCGGTAATGCAGTTTTACTGTAAAATCGGTCAACTTAGAGTGCAATGACGAACAAGCTGTTCCCTCAAAGTACTGAAACAAAGATGTCTGCCGGCTTTCAAAAACCTTCCGGAGGGCTTAGCATGGAGGTTTATCCAATTGCTTATGCACGCTCAATGCTCTCAGATTAAAGGAAACTGCAGCATGACAGCTGGCAACGTCAGGGCAACCTTAAGGGCTGAACAGGACGAGAGCGTGTGGAGTGTGGTTAGACAGCAGGACGGTCCAGACTGTCTGCCATGAGGGCGAAGGTGCAGACCCTGCCAGTCTCTTCGTCTAATCTACTTTTCAGTCATCTCTATGTCTCTTCTCCCTCAGCCTTGTCAGTAAAACACAATGAGAACCGAACGGAGGTAGGTCAATGATGCAGGACTTGTGTTCCCCACTATAATCCAATTTGCTTAGAAATTACCTCCGTCATCACACGGCCTACGCATTACAGGAAAACCGTCATCCTTGCCTTAGGTCCGAAGGGACAGACAGGGAGAGAGGTGTGAACAGTAAAGGTCTGGTCAAAGACCGCCCAACGCTGCATAGACTTATTCGAGTTCGTTGCCATCACTATAAGGGAGAAATAAGAAAAAGGTGTCTAACATATTTCCTTCGTAAGGTAGCAGCACCGTCAGCTGAAAGGCACCTCGGTGGCAGCCTGTAGGGGTTCCCATGTGACCGACAGTTGACGTAGGAGGCAGTAGTATCTAGCTAGTTGTGAAGTAGTGATACTCTATATAGGCAGAATGGTATTACCGACAAAGACAAGGGAGACTGGAATGGCCATTTCTGGCTTATTAGCCGTCGTCAATCAGTCATACCCAAGCCCGAAGTGTGGAAAACCCGAGCCTCGAACTCGCGACCTGTTGGTTTAGAAGTCCACGCCTCTACCCACCGGGCCACCATTCTGCCTATATATCATGCGCCGCTGTGCGACTGCTGGTTGGGCTCGAGAGAGTCCATAAGGCACAACGGAACGAGTGAGTTCCGTATGAACGATCGGTAATCGCCCCCTAACACTAGTGATACTCTATTAATATCATTACTGTTTTTGTCGGTTTATCATTCTCCGCAGTATATTGTCTTCAGAGTCGCCGGAAAATGTGAAATCGCAGGAAACCTACGCTTAAGTTATCGACACCGGGAAAGTTTACGCATTGTGAGATTTAAACTACAGGCTTGGGACTCATTTATCGCGACCTTAGTAATAACCTAATAAAGGTAATAACAGCCGGTCCGCCACTACGGACGTCGGCGGCGACTCCGAATGCCTACAATGCGTGACCGATATCATGGAATATTAGCCAAAATTCTGAAATGAGCTTTCAATTAGGAAGGATAACTTAGGTGGGGTTGTAATATGCATTAGTATGCAGCAAAATCCTATTGCCTTTCGGACACACCAGGATGTCGCCTTTTAAATGCACTTCCTTTTGACCTTTTGCGAAGCCACACTTGATAAAAATGTCTGCTTAAGTAGCGCGCATTTTTCCTATTGATTGTCGATGGTTTTATAAGTTCAGATATATTTTCTAGAAAACACGCATTAAAAGTATGCTGTTTACTTCTTCAGTGGTAAAACACATTGCCTTCATATTTTATACCCGAAGAAAGTGTACCTCCAGGTTTTAAAGAGGTTCCTAATTATGAGATTTGTAAGTCTGTGCGATGTCCATGTATACAGGAGAGCACATGTCCGTTTACCAATGCTCCTCATGAGGTGGATAACACGGTCTGGATCGATTGCGAAACTTTATGAACTCTATATGGCATCGTCTTAAAGGCATAAAGAAGTACATTATTTTCCTTGAGTGGAAAGCTAAACGTTGATGCAATTGCAGATTATGCTTAAAATTATTCGGGAACTGGGAAACTTTTTGGAAACCATTTTATAGCCTAAATATACACTTTCTTCGGATACATAATATGGAGGCAATGTGATTCACCACTAAAGAAGTACAGTGCGTGACCTATCTCATGAAATGTTGGCTGAAATGCTGAAATGCGTTTTCAATTTGGAAGGATTACTTGATCGCGGTTGTGATACTGATTATCCTAAGACATACTGTTATAACATTTTGGACTCGGCAAGATGTCGGCTTTTAAATGCACTCCTTTTTAATCTCCTGTAGAAAGCGTGCTCGGTAAAAATGATTACTTAAGTAGCATGCATTTTTCCCATTGATTTTCGATTGTCTTGGAAATTCAGATATATTTTATAGAAACGACAAACAAAAATATGCTTTCTTTTAGTCAATCAATAGAGAATCACGTCTTCTTCATATTTTATACTTAAGGAAGGAGTATAACAAGGTTTTCAAAAAGTGTTCTAATTGTCGAAAAATTTGGAGTCTGATTATTCGTTGCATTAGCGCTTATTGATTACACTCTACAAGGTGCATGCGTTCCGTGTAAAGAAAATCCCATATTTTTCTATGTCATTAAAGAGATATTATACAGGGTCCATAAAATTTTGCAATGGATGAGGACCATGTTATACATTTCATGAGGAGCAGTGGTAAACTGCCAGGTACGATGCTATGTGAATGGACATATCGCGGTCTTAAAAAGTCTCATAATTAGAAACTTTTTTAAAACCTAATTATACTCCTTCCTTAAGTATAAAATATAAAGAAGACGTGATTCTCTATTGATTGACTAAAAGAAAGCATATTTTTGTTTGTCGTTTCTATGAAATATATCTGAATTTCCAAAACCATCGAAAATCAATGGGAAAAATGCATGCTACTTAAGTAATCATTTTTACCGAGCACGCTTTCTACAGGAGATTAAAAAGGAGTGCATTTAAAAGCCGACATCTTGCCGAGTCCAAAATGTTATAACAGTATGTCTTAGGATAATCAGTATCACAACCGCGACCAAGTAATCCTTCCAAATTGAAAACGCATTTCAGAATTTCAGCCAACATTTCATGAGATAGGTCACGCACTGTAAACAGCATTTGTTTAATGCGGGTGTTCTAGAAAATATATCCGAACTTATAAAACCATCGACAATCAATAGGAAAAATGCGCGTTACTTAAGCAGACATTTTTATCAAGTGTGGCTTCGCGAAAGGTCAAAAAGAAGTGAATTCAAAAGCCGACATCCTAATCTGTTCGAAATACTACAGTATTGTGCTGCTTGTTACAATCCCACCTAAGTTATCCTTCCTAATCGAAAGCGCATTTCAGAATTTTGGCTAATACATCATGAGATCGGTCACGCACTGTACGTCATAAATAACACAACTGACAGCGGCGACGTTAAGGGTAAGTTCGAAGAGGACCAAGATTTCTTCCTTAAACTGAAGTTGAATACGGACGAACTGAGCATTCCTTATGATACGAACATGTGCGTAGACTCGGACCGGGTTCTCAGCCCCAGAGGTTATGGCAATTTCAATTGTAACCTTCTCCAGAAAGCCCCGCTTTCTGTAAGGCGAAACGATCGAACTGCGGTAATGGAAGTATGAGCCAAAAACAGACTACTTATGAAAAGACTTAAATTTGGGGCCCAGTTTCGAGGGCACCCGGGGAATCTGTGCAAAAATAGGCCGAATAGCTGGTCGCCGAGAAGTTCTGATCGAGTCCCTGCCATGAGTTCAAACAGTGCAGAGTCTGAAGATTGTTAAGGGGAGGGTGAAGTGATTTTATGTCAACTTCCCAGGACAGGCTAGGGTAAGGGTTGGACTGGTGGTAGGGTTAGTGTGGTTAGAGGTAATAGGGTCAGGTTTGACGTTAGTGTTCGTTAAGGTCGGAACAATGACGTGGATACCCTACTGGAATTTAGCGTCGGGGCCACCCGTAATATGTTGGGATGCCCGACCGAGAGGGCGTGATAACCTTCACCGCACTCACAGAGGCAGTCGGGCGGGATTTTTGGAAATGCTGAAAAGACCTACCGCTGAACGTGCTGCATGCGCAGGTCTCACCCCACACCTCTTTCTCTACAACCGAAAGGGTGAAATGGACCGTCGTTCCGTCGACGCCCTATTCAGGTTGTGCCTGCCATTGTGGCCGACGGGCTCACAGTTGAATGACTGCCCTGAATGGTATCCCACTTATTCACCCATTAGTGGTCAATGCTGTTGATCCTGGACCTCTGCTCTCTGCAGAGTGGTATTACGGCAGGGAAGAATATGATGCAGCCCGCTGCTGCAGTAACTTACAATTAGGAAGAGAAAAATAGACCTCAATTTTCGTTCCGTGAAGAGAACGATTGATTACGCAACTATGACTAAGTTATTCAACCGGAAATGTCGACCCGTTCATTTCCTTCCTAAGTTAAGATGTATACCAAGTTTGAATTTCATTAAACACGAATAAAGACAACTTATTTTAAATAGTGCTTGTTATGAGTGTTGGAGCTTCTAGATCTATTACTCTTTTTACAGATTCCAAATTTAGTAGATTTCCCAGCTACGAAAGTGCCTGTCAAAAAAATTTACGGTCAAAATAAACAATTAAAATAGTAGCCCACTTCTCATCCATATGGCATATCCAGGTACATTTGTGCGGTGGAAGTCAACTATAGCATTCATTACAGCGATAATGGAGCATTTTAGGTCGCTTCATGTTCTACGGACTCAGATGCAATGGGTTGTGGGTTCAGGTGAGCAATCCTTCAAAAGCATGAGCAATAAAGTCTGCATACAACAACGGAAATTGTTGTCTGGTGGACTTTGAGCAGATATTTCAATATCAATTTCCTCCAATCGCCATGTCAATTTCAATTTAAAAGTTGAAAATGAACGTTTGTACTTTTATCCCATTTTGCAAAACCAAAGTGAGCTTAGTAATATCTTTGAACCAGAGGATTTTGGGAACATGTGTCTAATATGTAAATGTAAGTTGCATCATTAACATGAACCCAGTTTAATATTTTGTTCTACTGATTTCCTTGCAAGCTGGAGTGTGGCAAATATTTACGAAGACAGTCGGGATGAGGAGCAGAGAAATGGCCGTTAATGTGCGTAAGACTATTAAATCATGAGTTTTAGCAAAAACTCATGAAAAATCATCTGCTAACTAACTGACCACTTTTTAAAACATTCGAAAATTCTTACGTCATTGTTGAGATTCACTCGCGCAGTTCGCTCAGTAACCTGTTTAATGACTGTTTATTCTGATAATTGCTATCTGCTACCAATTGCTGGTATAATCTCTATATGCTTTTTCCATGATTAATCTAGACCACTTTTACTGCAGCTGGAGGATAAAAATCTCGCACGCAATAAGTGTTCTCGCAAAACCTGCCATACTTTCTCTGACTTCTTTAGAACATCAGCATCGTGCAGCGCGTATCGCTGGATTTGCTTCCATTAAATCTCACGCGAAAAATTGCCTGCAGATGACTTATCCGGGCTACACTTTCTTTCGGACTCACAATGTTGAACAATCGCATTTTGCGCATTCGAAATCACCCTTATAATGGAGAACGGGGGTTAAACCTCACATAAAAGAACAAAAATTGTATTTGCCTTGCTTAATTTCCGAGGAAATTAATGCGCGAACTTGGAGTAACTCTTTCGAAACAGGCCTTTTCAGGCACGGTCCGAAATTTGATATGAATATTTGAGCTGAAATTTATCAGCTACTGCGGAATAGCCGCTTAATATTCACAAACCGCCAACAGGCAGCCAGTAGTATAGTATTGTATTTTTGTAAATATGTGCTCTGGGTAAATTTCCCACTAACTTTCTAAAATCAACTAGCCTACAAAACCCCCCGGAATGTCGCAACATCATGAATTTTGCGAGTAGACTCAAGCTCTTTTGGAGCGGTCAGCCCACTTTTGCGAAGACCGTCTCATCGATTTTCTATATGCCCATCCCGACTTAATTCATTTGGCACTTAGGAAAAGTGACCTACACGTTATGAGGCCTCGAAGTGACGTTGCCCAGCTTATCCTCCTAGTCCATAAAACTTTGCTTCACCTAAATTTGCCCGAACGGCCTACAGCAGAATATTGTTAATGCCGTTGCCTCGGTCTCTGCAGTCCAGCCATCTAAGTTGTGTAGTTGTTAACATACAGTAGAATAAATCAAACCCCACAAGAAACCTACTTAGCTGAAGGCGAAGTAGTGAGCACTGTGTCATGGAATTTCAGTGAGCCAAATGAAAATCTTTCTTATTTAAGAACAGTGGTTTGACGTTTTCCGGTCTGAATGCCATTTAAAAGTTTCGTCTATCCTTCACAGTTAAAGATGGTCATTCATTCATTTAGAAAACAATGAGGGGTTCGTCCGCTTGTTGTTAACTCAGTAATAGTGTCCTAAACGAATTCCAAGTCGATTGGATAACACTGCTAATGCCTAAGCATTTTTAGCTCGGTCTTGCAAATAACTAGTTCCCTTTTGTCACTGTTGACTACTTTTCTTCGATATTTTACATTTTTCGACGCCAAAAAAACTTTGCTTTCTTCTTACACTGACAGACTTGGCTTGTAAAATGCTAACCGAAATTGTGAGGTGCCTTTTAAATTAGAAAAGATTACTTAGGTAGTGCCGTTACATTGATCATCATGCAGCATGATTCCAGAATATGTCAGTCATGACAGAACGCTGGTTGTTAGACGAGCTTTCCTCAGCGGCCTGCAAGGGCCACCCACGGTAATTGAAGAATATTTAATTAGTGTGTTTGTCCGTCGATATTGACGTCCTTACAAACTGTAGTATATTTTTGAGAGCGTGCATAAAATATTCCTTTTTACACTCAGTAGGTAGCAAACTATGACTTCATCAAACATTCAGTTTGAAAAAAGTGTAGCTTTAAATTAAGAGACATTTGAAATCATGGCATTTTTTAAGATTGTAAATTCTCCATTTAGGTGACATTGCATCTCTGCGCTTAGTTGTGTTGCTTACGATGTATACAAAATGATCCGCATCAATAATAAAATTCTCTGAGACCCGCATAGCGTCTCCTTAATACTGGGGAGAAATTTATGGCTTACGCAAACACAGGCCTAAATTCAACTCCTATATAAGATTATTCGGGAGTAGAACAGGTTTTTGGAAAACTAGAGGAATCTTTTTACGAGTACACACTCCAAAGGAGGCCTAAGTTGCTACTAAATGAGTATAATAAAAGATGATTTTCTGCAAGTCCTCTAAGACGTGTACCTGTATTATATTGGTATTGCAAATCATTGGAACAAGTCCTAATAATTAGGTAATCATTCCTTTCCAGTATGATTTTTGCAGACAGCCGAAAGGAGTCCTACTCAAAAACCGACTTCCTAGCGTCACCGAAACATTTTGGGGTTATGATGCATGCTAATCGATAGAACAGTCCAGCCAAAAAATCCTTTCTTTATTAACAAGACATTTCAAATTTCACTTAACATTTCGCGAGATGAGCTAAATACTGTGCATGTGTTCGAACACTATCATGCCAGGGTCAGAATAGAGATGGATGTCGGCAAGACAAGAGGCCATTCAATAGGTCTATCAGTCTGAAACCCCCCACCTATTAGCTAAACATTATTCCCTAAGTTGTGACTGCGAAGAAATTTCGCCTGTCCTTGTAAACGCGCGCCTCTGGACAATCGAGAAGCAATTTAAGCATAGGTCTCTTTATCAGATTAAGAACCTTCCAAAAGCGTTCATGTAAGCATGACAGCGGTTCTGAAACAATGTTTTTCACAAGGTAAGATGAAACTTAACCGGACTCAAGGGTACTTTTAAGAGATGAATTTTGATTACAGTGAAAATATGGTCGTTGATAGTTTAAATTACAGCAAGTATTTATCGATTAAATCTTCCTTATTCAAAGCCGAATGCAAGTCTGAGGGCTCGATCTGGAGGCGTGGAGATAACAGACATTGCTATATCGTAGTTAATAAAAGGCGGTAGCACGATTCGGAGGACTTGAGTGCTTTCAAATTCATCCTCTATCCTGTCTCATGATTAAGGAGTAATTGTGTTCGCCTGAAAATGACTGCATGACCCAGAAGCAAACCTTTGCCCAATTTCGCTAAAGCTCTGACATCGGTTGAAATATGTGAGTCCTCAAAATCCCTATCGGCGAAGTTTTATACCTTCAGCTTTATTCATTGGTTTTTTCGTGCCATATTCCCCTTATAACGACGACTCAGTAATTTCGCCCGTTTTCCTATTTCCGCCTTTTAATTTGGCAACTTTTCTGACATTTTCCAGCACGTAGGCGTGACGTGTAGAGCCTTGTAAAGGAAGGAAGTAGGCATTTCCGTTTTGTCTTTGAGCAGTCGGATGGCGACTAGCGGCCAAAGATCGATGAGACTTATTAACAAAGGCAGCTAAATCATAATGACCGTTTCTTGCCTGTTTTTAATGCGCAGTGCTAGCTCAATTTTAGCCTATTCACCCCTGAATAGGGACCTCATCGTATGATCATCGACAAATAAACGAAAAAATGACCATTTCAATGTCGGTTTCTCTATCGCCAACACAACTCGGTTGCATATGCATTGTTGTCTTCTACATCGTTTTTTCCCACTTTGCCTACAACACATCTTCATTGTCAACAACTTCCCTTCTATTTTATATTTTAGAGGCGCACTTTAGTAGACATTATCCTGCAGCGGAAGTTATCAGCAGATAAGCAGAATATTTGAAAATGACCAACGATAACGCCATTCTCATTTTTGGGACAAAAAAGTTATAAAGCTTGGCCAAGCAGAATACCTGCCCTAGGCCTTGTCAAGGCTTCCAAATCATATTAACGTTATTATTCCATTCCTTGTGTTTATTTGGGTTTCGAGCTTCAAGAACCATAAAGCGGTCTAATTAACCAAGACCTTTGGCATTACCTACTTTATGGCCCTAATTATTCGGACTGACTTTTGGATTTATACTATGCGAACCTGTTGCCTCGGGATCTGGTTTTATTTTAACATTTCAACAAATCATGTAAGGGAAGGGCGTCCCTGGGAAGATTTTTACGTCCTTCAAAAGGAGGCATAGAAAATTCTAGACAGGCAGCTCAACTATCAGTTAAAACTGCAAGATTTGAAGTCGTCGCCCCTTAGATGGTCTGTTTTATGGTCCGGAGGATAATAAAGAGAGGTAAATTTGAAAAATCTAGAAAGGGACTAAAAGCTGGGAGGGGCAGTGCACAGGGAAGAAGTGCTCACTGCACGTAAGCAACGTGGGAGGCCGTTACGTCAACTGGTCCGTGAGAAACAGGCTTTCGGATGGAAAGTCGACTTGTATAGGGCTATCAGGCGGTAATAATTTCGTCCTCTTTGCGTTGATTTTTCAGGCAAAATTTGAGAGAAATATAACCTGACCTAGACCTGTGTGCAAGCAAGTGCTCAGCGGCTGTTGGCAACATGGGTAAAGATTACAGACGTAACGTTCATTCATAACTTTCCGCTTGAAGATGTATCTATGAATTTAAGTCTTTTTCCCCGACCTTTGGAGCACGCTGATGTTTCGTAGCCCTGGCTAAGTAATTTTCTCGTTTCAACCTTCAATTCTAAGCAATCGAATTCAATAATGAAAGAAGTTCAATTTTTTTTCAGACAGCAACACCTTTTCTAAAGTTCATCGAGGCGGACACATTTAAGTGTTCGTGTTCAAGAACGTTATGCCACCTCGAGCGCGATTTTTTCTAGGAAGGAGTTTCAGAAATGGCTTAAAAAGCTCTTCTCGTGGAGTCAACTTGTCTCGATTTTGCACACACTCAGATAAATTTTGCTTGTTGTTGGCTTTGTCACTATATTTATGGCACTCCTCCGAACGTGATGGCAGAGACATTTTCATAGAGGTAACGCTTTAAAACACTCAAGTATACCACCACGCCCACTTCAATAAAAACTTCAAAATGTATCAAGTGAAGCGAGTCAAACACGCCTTAGCCAGACGTTCATTAGACGTTAACTTCGGTATGAAAGCAACTTGCACATGTTGAGAAGTGATTCCATATGAGAGAAGGCAGTTTTTCAACAAGAACGACGTAATCGGCAATACAAAAATGGCATCTATTTCAGAGAGAAAGGGAGAGAAAATGAGAGGTTAACGCGGACTAAAAGGCCGAGGAGTCATGCTGTCAGACGAAGGCATTTTTTGTCAAACGTTGGTGGGAAGGTGAGTGATGACAAACTGTATTTGTTCGTAATGATTGTAAGTTATCAGGAATGGCCTAAGGGGCTGAAAGTGGCGTGTACATGAGGTCACTTGCGTGTTCATCAGTCTATTCCTTCCATTAAAATCGGAATAGGTTCAATAATAGCCAATAAGTACTGGAAATTATTAATAAAGGAGCTAACTGAGGATGGGCAAACTTGAAGGCCTTTAAACTAGTGACTTTTACAGATGGCTATAGGTAAAGTGAACGATAAAACTCTCTAAAATACCCATACTTGAAGATCCACCCTGTTGTCGCGCTGGATCGGTTATAGTTATTCCCATGTGACGTGCCGGAACGCGACTCCGGGACTCAAAGAGTTCAGCGAAAACTTTAAAACTAAGTAGGCTAAGGGTTTCAGTGTCCGGTCCTCTCATGAAATGCTGGTCGAAATTCTAAGTCTTGTTTTAGTTAATGAAGGAATACCTGGATGGGGCTGAAATAAAACTTATCAAAAAACACACACCCTGGGTATCTTATTCCCAATTGGACCATGCTAATTAAATAGGTCTGCCAAAAAATCTATGAAAACAATATAAACATTAGTTGGCCTACCTTATGGAATGTTAACGAAATTTTTTAAATGAGGTTTCAAATAAAAATGATAGCAGTGTTTTAAAACTAATCGTCATGATACTGGCTTTTGAATGCTCTTTCTTTCTGACGTCTTCAAAGACAACATTCGCGTCAAAGTGGCTACTTAGGTAGTACTACTTTTTCTCCTAATTTTAAATGTTTATACAAATCAAAATATATTTTATGGCAAATATGCACTCAAATATACTTTTCTGTAATAGTTTGGTAGACAATTATGCCCTCTTCAAATTTAGTACTTGAAGAAAGAGTCCTCTTTGAGTTAAAAGAATACTTTTTTTAAATCCCGGAATAACTTTAAACGCGACCGGCAGTTGCACTTGCGCTGCACTTTTTTTCTGTCCAAGAAGGTTAATTGCCTACCTACGCAACTAGGAAGGCAAAATATAGGGTTTATGTAGTTTTGCGTTGAACATTGGCCATGGTACAGTCTTCAAATGCGGCATTAATAAGCGTTTAGATACAATGCTGTATAAATGAATATTTCACAGTTTTGAAAACTTTTTCAAGTGTAAACTTTTTGCATTGGAAAATACTTTTCTGGACGTTAAAATTAAAGAAAGGCATAATTTTCCACCAGATATGTACAAAAGGGAATATTTGTGCCCGTTTCCTATAAACAATACATTTGGATCTACAGGCCTAACATAAATTAATGGACAATAACCACACTACTTGAAAACCCACTTTATTTAAAATGTGGTCTTTACAGGCAACCAAAAGAGGCTTATTCAAAAGCCGCCATCTTGACGGGACAGCAATATCCGATGGTTTTACTGCAAGATATTCAAAATCTATAACACCACCTGAGTAGTCCTCTACACCTGAAAGCCCATTTTAGAATTTCGGTTAACGATTCTGGAGATAGCTCAGACATTGTAAATGCCAGGACTTTATGGTCAGCGTCTGTGGGGCGGCCACCAGGTGATAACAAGCGGGAGTTAGGGCGAGACTGGGGAAACCATCCTCAGAGCAAATCAGCGTCGCCTTCATTATTGAAAATTTAATGCGCATGAATCCATCAGGACGCGTTAACAGTTGTCACTTAGATTGCTGACAACTGAGAGGAAAACCCGATCCCTATGGGAGTGCTTTGAGCTGACCGGACGATTGAAAGTCAGGCTTCACTGGGTCCTTCTCAGTGTGCCCGTTTTGGCCCTCTCACGCATGTGACCTGCGAGGCGCCTGCGCAGTAGTAGTCTGACACGAGCAAGGTGCACCATTTCGTGTGTAGCTGTCAGGCTGTCGGCCCTGGTCAGTCAGTTTACCCGCGTCCAGCGTCTAACACTGTTCTGCCAACCGAGCGGATCGCTTGAGGTGAGAAAGAGTGCGATAAATTCAGTGCAAGTCTTCATCACTATAAACTAATTCACGCCCAGGTCACCGGCGCTGCACTCTCTCTCTGGAACTCGTAGTGCACGTTGCCGCTTGTGGCGATTAAACTATCAAATGCTTTTGCTATGCGTCATATTAGACGATTTTCCCCAATGAACTTGACTTCTACTCTCATGATCGGGTTCATTCTTCAGTGCACCCATCAACGTAGGAACCAAGCTGTCTTGCAAACATTATATGAGTGAGAATTTCAAGGAACAGGTATCATGCAGAAAAACTCAAACTGTATTAGGTTAGCTTTAAACCGTGCTTCAGTATCTTAACGGATTTTGTAAATCGTCCGCAATAAATACTGATAGGAACAGACTTGCAGAGTATTAAACTAGTATACCACAAGCTCACGGTCGACCAGCGTAAATGCATAATGACTTTTTGCCTCATGTACGTAAAAAACACAGGCCCACTAAACTATTTGTCTGAGCGAACGCACTCCCTTCTTCTGAGCAGCTTCCTGGAACTCGCCTGCTCGCTTCTACCTGCAGATCTGACGACTGATTTTGAAGGTTTATTAATACTGCATGAAAATCGGCGTCATAGTTCATTTTGGCCACAAGAAGAGTTAAAGTACACTGTTGAGCGAGCATGTAAACAACGTCGCTGACAAGCATACCTCATCTTCCATGTTTAAGAGAAAATGAAGAGTCGTAAGCAGTGTAACTGAGAATGGGGAAGAATTTGAGGGCAGAAAAAGTATTCATTCACTCCCACCTCCTTTGGTCAAAAACAAACTTTCGGCCTCTACATGTGCCAAAATAAGCATACACTGAACAGACCTAAGTACTGACGTCCTGTAGTCGACGCTGTCTGCCAACTGCCCACTGAATACATAATGACGGCCATAAAAGCAGACATGAGCTGCACTGCCATGATTACTAAAGAGTTCGTTGTGGTTACCAAATCTTTAAAAGCGTACTTCTGTCAAAGACCACGACCATCATCATCATCATCATCGTCGTCAAGCATGGAATGTTAATTTTGGGTGTGTCTGCATTAAAAAACATAGAATTCTTTCGCTCCAGTACAGGAATAAAATTTTACAACGTACTGAGCTTTGGAGCAAGAAGAAGTACCCGGGATTTTGACATAAGACTTTTCAAAGTTTATAACAATTTTGTCCAGGTAGTCCGCTTAAAATCACGGCATTATCCATAGCAAAATGGGTGATTTTGATTGGCTTCAGCAGGACGTAGTTTCTATTAATGAACCCACCCAAGAATTCGCACCATTTTCATGTCTACAAAAGGTCCACAAATATGTCAGCGGATTACATCTCTCAACTCCACCAGTGAGATACGGGAGGAATCTCAGTGTTGCCGTATCTCCTCTTGCGCCCAGCGCGTATCGTTTGCAAGCACATGTACTGAAGACGACTGGGTTGATGCTGATAAAAGGCGATGTGAGTCTTCGTCGTTCCTGTTTGTAGCTGTAATGTTTTAAGAGATTTGCGATCCATCAGAGGCGGTGAAAGTCGGTAATTTCACATCGTAATATGCTCCGATGAAGATTCGGTCATAAAAATTTGTGATAGTAGAACCCTGTCACACAGAGCCCTCGCTTAAATGAAAAGCAGCACTGCCTTTTAAATCACTGACTGCCCCAGTTCTATTTATTTTCACATTATCCGGGATTATAATTCTAACTTCGCGCGATATCTTTCCCTCGAGGCCAAAATGTCCTTTTTTCTGCGAGAAACGTCACGAACACAAAACAAAACATCTTATTGCCCCGAAGGAATGTTGGAACCGGGACTACCTCACCCTACTTGAACCTCTCAAAGTTAGGGCTACTAAATTCCGACAAACAAAGGCACGAAGAAACCTAGTACTTATTAACTAGGAGCGTAGCATTCCCGAAGAACTATATGCATCTTTTTAAGTCCTAGGAATCGCATAGTTTGCCCTCGTTATGCCCGGTCTGCCAAATAGTCAAATACCGCGTCGAGGAGTTTTTCCAAAACTGGTATTTATTGTGTAGTATTCAATCATGAACAACGACTGAAACCACTAGGAATATAGACATCGGCATGAACTGTCGTACTCAAGTGATAAGCTGCATTTAAATGTCAGTCAGATTCACTTATACTTGTTTATACAGCTCTGCGCGGTTTAGTTAGCGACCTGTTTTGTTGTAACTGCATCGCTCTGGAAAGAATCGTTGTGGGCAGTCCTGATGATTTAAAGTCTTAAGGATTCAGCTGTGACTCACTACTTAACTGTGATCTCCGGTATTGCCCACGCCCGCTGTCAACCTTCTCGCATTGCCTGGAATTCCAACGCAGTGAATTGTAATGCAATTTACTGTGAGTAGCTCTTTTTCCAGACTCTACATCAGAGCTAACTCAGCAAAATGTTACAGCTTAGTTGCCTTTATCGGTTTACGTGGAGATTCCTATTAGATAGCGGCCTTTTGCGCGCAAAAGTTTACAAAAGTGGAGACACAACATGGACGAGACTGATCGCAAGCTGTTATCGAACTGCGTGTTTCTGTTAGCTTGCCAGCTTTCAGTGAAACCGGCTTTGCACCAGGCGTTCATTTTTGTCCTCCTTGACTCAAACCGGCCTTGTGAGATAGGCAATCAAAGACGCGCGTCGGTGTCTGTGGCCTAAGCCCGATAAATTGAGTTAGATTGAGCTCACTTCAGTTCTCCAGAGAACTTTTACGTCGTGTTACTTTTCTGGACATGCGCGTAAACCATAGAGCGTGAGATTTACCAAAGCAAGTTGTTTCCACGCGTTAAAGAACCTTGGGAGTTGCAGTTGGAAAGCAGGGATTTTATGTAGTCACAACAACAACAATGAAAAGCCCATATTCTCTGTATCAGCCACTTCACTATTGCAATGAATCAAGTAAAATCAGTTTGCACGCTGAAGGGAGTTTCTGCCGTATCCGTACGTAGAGAGGCGCGTTTGCATGCCGCCTTTATCAAAACCTTTTGTTTCGGCCTTCTTGACAACTAACCCAGTGAAAGTAACTCTAGCATCATGACAGCGTCGCTACAGCATAATTTAAATTTTGCAACACTCCCCAGGTCACTGCGAAAAAGAGCATTACAACTCTCTGTATGTGGGTAGCATGTGAGTAAAAAGTATCTGTGACAGCCAAACGTTATCTGCGGGTTGGGTATAGACCAAGTATTTTAAAATTTAAAAGGCGTAAGGGACGTGTAATATATAACATGACATATATAAGGTGAAAAACGGGAAGTGTTTTCAGAAGTTACCAAATTACACGAACTCATAATAACTTTAAAATCCACCAATGATTTTGGACACGTTAAAGACTTCAACGGAAGCTTAAGTACTTGTATAGCAATATGTCCTGAGACGACGGACACGATAAATAAATACGTACCCCGTGGTCAATACTGTGTGCATGTAAGATAGCTGTCCGGTGGATATAGCGTCAGAGTCAGTGTTCCCTTCTAAATATAGCCTCTAAAGCACTCCCAGTGTCGCGAGATCCGATCCGTCCTCCTTGCTACCGTGACAACTGGATGCTAATCTAGAGCGAAAACTAGCTCGGAACTTACAACGAGCCTCATTCTATAGGCGATATGTGGATGACATTTTCGCTATAGTCAGAAACCCAGGCGACAGAGAACTACTACTCAAGGCTCTGAACAAAGCACATGCAAAGATCAAATTTACGATCGAGCATGAGAAGAATGTCACACTGCCTTTCCTGGATATTCTTGTGCGTAGGTGGGCAGATGGCTCTATTCAGAGATCCATCTGTCGAAAACCCACCTGGAAAGGACAATACATGCACTTCCTCAGTTTCGTTCTAATTCAGAGAAAACGAAACTTGGTTTTGTGCCTGTTCAATAAAGCCACCAGAATTTGCTCCTCAGATACGATCGATGACGAGCTTACTTTCCTAAAGAACGTTTTTCTTGCAAATGGGTATCCGGAGAAATTCATCGATAAATATCGCCATCCCAGACAAGAAACTCCTGAAGAAATATCTGTACCTAAATAGTCCTTGACCATCTACCTCCCCTTCAAGGGTGATAACGTGTCAAATGTGATCAAGCGACGACTTCGGTGCACTATCGAAAGGACGTATGCCGCCTCTAAATTGTTGTTCATAAGCACCACAACCGCCATCCCAGTTAGACCAGCTAAAGACATTTTGCCTATGCACGCCACATCAAACTGTATTTATGAGTTTACATGTAGTTGCGGATACAAGTACATTGGGCGCACGCAAAGGCAGTTGGTAGCTCGGTCAGCTGAACACATGCCGAAGTGGCTGCTTAAGGCGGAAAATAAGGTACCCAGGAGCTCAATCACAAAGCACCTAGTGGACACGGGCCATACGGTGGACCCAATGGTTGCATTCAAGGTCCTGTTTCGGGCAACGACCGGGCGTCTCTTGCGCTTTGCAGAGGCCGCTGCAATACGGAGGAGGAAACCAGAACTCTGTAAGCAGCTGGACCATGTGATAAACCTGGCACTGCCATGGTAATTATCGATTATGGACGAAACCCTGTTCCCATGTACGCCTTCTCATTTCGCCCCCACCCGCCCCCCTCTCCCCGGCATGACTGAATGCTCCCCGCACGTTGCACTCTAAATCACGCCGCACAAGTTCTCTCATACTTGGACGACTTCTCTCCCCCTCCCCCTCCCCCCTCGCCATATGCACCCGCATACTAGATCCTGCTTCAGGTTACCTTTCACGTTTTATCTCTCTAGGTCGATCGTTGATTGAACAGTTTGCCTTGTCATATAACTATGCAATGACCGTGTGCAGCTGAATGAGAGGTCTCGAAATTTATGACGTCAGTAAATTCTGCGTGCTTTGTCGCCTTTGCCTTGTACAACTGGATGCATCATGCGGAGGTCAGATCATATGCAGCATGTGTAGAGGGGCCGTTTTGCGTTGTCGGCCACTGTAATCGATGAAACCGCCGGTCGCCATGACAATGATTTACTACCAGGGACAGATAGGTGGGGGAGGAGAGCGTGAGTTAGATGCTGTGCAAGTGCGCCTCATTAC
This sequence comes from Spirometra erinaceieuropaei, assembly GCA_902702965.1. Lineage (NCBI taxonomy): Eukaryota > Metazoa > Platyhelminthes > Cestoda > Diphyllobothriidea > Diphyllobothriidae > Spirometra > Spirometra erinaceieuropaei. The sequence continues at coordinate 932,268 of CACRXP010000008.1, read as the reverse complement.
AAACGAATTCATGCGTAAGTAACCGTTCTGCGGCCCGTCTGCGGGACACACGGTGGACATCATCGCTTGCGCCGGCCGAACTTTTGCATGTCGCAGGTTGTTATTTAACCGGAATCTTCGCGCTCAAAGCTCCTGTTGCTGCCCTGCCTTAGTGCATCTTCTTAGCTTCAAATCCATTGTGACGCAGTACGCATTGCATCGCATTGCTCGAGCCAACAGCAGTTGTTGACTCCTACCTGATTGGGCAGATCTTATGCGTTGCAGTAACCTCGGGCTGTCTATTTCGCATCCTGCCAGAAAGTGGAGCCAACTGTGTTAGGTGTCTTGATTTTGACCACCCCCTTAAAGGAGCTGCGTTATAATAGTGCTGGACCAAAACGACGGTCACACTGGCCCACGGCGCGCGTTAACCAGTCTGCGCGCGTGCTCCTACTTAGTGCCTACATGAGAGAGGAAGGTCGTTGTCCGCCAGACGCAGGCCTCAGCCATTGCGCCCACTCCAATCACCGGCCGATTAACAGACTCAGACAGACGATTGGCGAATAGGAGTGAGAAAAGAGAATGAGGCCCGTCCCCGGGGAATCCATCCGCATAACACGCATGAACCTACTACGATGCGTTAAATTTCGTGGCTTGGATTGCTAACTGATATGCTAGCTCGGTTCTTCTTAGGACTGCGACTCGGACTCAGTAACTGCTTTTGAACGCGGCTTTCGAACACCCACAACTATGTGAAGTTCACACAGACCCTTCGGGAGCCTGGTACTTGAATGTGGATCTAGGTCGTGTATGGCACGCTTAGAGGGGCTAGTTAGCTGTCGTACCTACCTTCTTCCCGTCAGAGGAATGTGAGGTAAGATGTGGTCATGTAGCCCCATCTGATAGACACAATACTGTTGGGGATGATGTTTTGGTTAGGGATGATGATTAGGGGTAAGGGGTAAGAATTAGGTGTCAGAGGTTGGAATTATTCCACTCAAAGTACAACCAATAGCTTTTCTTTTACGTATAACTACTTGAACTCGTCGCCTGTGCGTGCCTCGGCCCCACCTGTAAATACCCCTATCACCTCCGGTCCCGTATGACAGATGGCTGGGGTTTGTTCACTTCTGACGGGGCTACATAACTACATCTGACCCAAGATGGGTGAAAGAGAGGAGAGTGAGACGGCTATTTTGTAAGCCTGTCTCGGTACAGACTTATTCACGCGTAAGTCACTTTCCTGTGCTCACTTCGTGATGAAGGTCGTTGTTTGCGAGGATCGAGTATTCGAAGGTGAACTCATAAACGCATGAGCTTTCCAACACCTGATTGACAAAATCGGCTGAACAAAAACCACACACACTAAATGAAAATACAATTTCACGGGTTAGGCCGAAAAGAACCCTCTCTGCCTGCCTAGAGTGCTAGCGCGACTGCACTGCGATCGCACTCTTGTTTGCTCTGCGAAAAATCCTTTTATTCGGAAAACTTCAAAGTCCCAAATATGACTCTCAAAAAAGCGCGTCACGAAAGAGACATTGAAAGAAAGTCCCAGATTTTCACTCGAACCTTGTCCAGGCGGACGGCCATAAGCGAAAAATCTAGAGCAAAGTTTCGCCAGCACAGGAATTTCGTCCGCGCATAATCAGACACAAACATGCAATTGTCCGCATGTTTGGCGCATGATCCGTTTTCAAGTCTGTGATAAGAAATGCGTGTCGATGACTCTGTTCTAAATGACCAAAAAGTCGGACTCCCAGGCCTGTCGTATTCACACTGAAACGTCTGTTAGAAAGAAAATTGTCACCCGGTGAATATTTAGCCCTCATTTTCGCAACTATTATTTGCTGGTTAACGTTTTCTGGTGATCTGGTAAACTGTTGGCCCTTGGTAAGAGTTCTGAGGTATTAGAATTACTGATATTGGCAGACGTCGCTCCTCAAAGACTCTCAATTGTTTATTATAAAGACAAATACTTACTCATGAATATGTATCTTCCATCTAAAGCGGTTCTCAGAATCATGAAAACGACCATCCCTTTGTCAGTTGATTTCGGCGACGAGTGAATTTATTTACCTGGTCATGTTAGTGGGATTCAGCCGGCGTATCTGTAGTGTTCTGTCGAACCTTCCGAATCCTCACCGATTATCCCATGTTATCCATGAGAGGCGTAATTTCCTAGGTCAAAGATTGTCCTTCATTCTTACGTAACTAATTTTTCTGCAAGTTGCCTATCCTTCGAAAACTATTATAAACTCCGCTGATAGGTTTAACGTATAACAACCAGCTCTTCGCTCTCGAGTTGTGTCTGGCCATAATTTACGGAGTGCTCCACATCTGCCTTTTAATGGCGCCTTGGAAGTCCTCATCCTGGGGTTTTAAAATGTAGAGGTTGAAATCTGCACCTATTGGCTACCATGAATATTAACGGTTCAACGAGGTCTAAGTAGAGGATTCAGGAATCGAGTGGTTTCTTCAGTTCGAAGTTTTATAATTTAACCAAACGTTCATGGACTGATGATTTCTTAATTCTCGTAAGCCGATAGAGCATCGCTTAATAAATAACTGGATTTCGATTCCGCCCACGAGTTTCTCAGCCTGGGGTTGGAACATGGTCAACCAGTGACGGTCGACATGCCGGGAATTGAAAATTCACCCTCAAAACTCTCACGGGTGAGCTAGTTTCCAGGACCCGCCTCCTCGCTATGGCTTTGGCAGGCTGAGAAGCCGTTGTTCTTTCATCGTCCTTTTTATCCCTAGCTTTAAACAGACGCCTTTTCTGCCGCCAGTCAAAGGCATTAAAAAGGGAATTCAACAAACAACACCGATCAGTGCCTGGATTTGCAGTCCTTTCTGCCGCTTGAAGTAGAGGCATCGGCTAAACGACGCTCCGCAGCGTAATACCAGCTACCGTGGCGTAAAAAAGTCTTTTAATTTCTGCAGTCCAGCTACCTGGGACTGATTGTGAAGCGCCCTCGCCACGTTCCCCGCCTGCCTGTCGTCGTCGCCGTATTCGAGATTGTTTTTTGACGCAGGCAGTAGAACAAGCGACTCTTGGTTTGCACGCTGACTCATACGCCACTAATGTGATTTTCCCACTACATCCAAAGATTAGCAAATTTGCCCCGCCGCCTCTCTTGTGGCTTTGATGGGCAAATAAACAGTAGACTGCCGAAAAAGTGGAAGAAGAATGAGGAGAAGAAGAAGAAGCAGGAGAAGGAGGTGGTGGAGGTGGAGGACACTAGAAGTCAGTTTTACTGGAGAGGTGGTGTTAAAACGATCTAGTGGCGTGCTTGCGGCTGCACTGATTGCCGTAATAATTGACGGACGAAGGGCACTATTAGTAGGATAGGTAGGCAGCGGAAAAAAACAACAGGACACAACGGAAGAAACCAATCCTGTAGGCAGGAGAAAGAATCCTATGCGGAGGTAATTAAATGTTAACTCTTAATAGAGAACGCACCATATACCATTAGTTACACATGCCCCGAACGGTTAAACTATACCGGATCTTGCGATAGATACAGGATGAATGGGTAGCTACCGGCCACAAAGACGCAAGCTGAAACTGGGCCGTTGACACCGTCAATACAGTCAAGCCCCTGATGGAGGACCGGATGTGAAAAATTAGTATTTGATGAAATATCACATCTGGACCTTAGAGACGAAAAGGCATTTGTTGGCCTTGCAGACAAGGTTCGACCGTTTTCACCGACGATAGTCACTGCGTGTCTCACAGCCAATTTCGCACAGGGACGGTGTGATTTGCGCATGAGTTAATTTATATTGATGGTAGACTTTCGTCGCATCTGCTGCACACCCTCCTCCACCGCACACGTAGGCCCTTTGTGATGACAAACCAAAGAAACTCGGAGACGGGATCAGGCGCAGTGGCTGAAATAATTTTAAAAAACCCGTCTACGCGTGTCACACACGCCTGGTTCCTACACGATTGATCGGATTTTTGTACACACAAGAAAGGGGCTCGGATCCAAACCCGTTGGGATCGCCATAGACGCTACATGAGGGAGGAGGTGTTGCAGTCCGACTCTCAGTCCTGAGAGAGGTACAAACTCATCCCGTCAGTATTGAAAGGCTTTCATGTCACGGATTTTAGCGAACAATGATAATTTAAAAGCACGTTGGATTGTTTGTAGTGAGGAATATGTCCTGAATGCGCTGGGACCAAGTCGAGAGAATCAACCTCAATCTCTTCTCTCTCTCTCACTGACGGAGCCAGTCGGTCATCTGAGGCGGGTATTGGGCCCAGTGTATCTGCATGTGCTCCACATGACCTGCCCTCCACGCGATAAACCAAGTTTACATAAAGGATGATCCGCTTGGATCTCACGTGCGAAAAGGTTCCATACAGGCCACATGGAGAAGTAGCCATTAAATAAGGTTTTGGTCAACCATTTGGCCATTCCACACAAACACACAGCTGGAACGCAGTTGCTGACATTGTTGAAACAGTCTGTCTACGCGAGTCACACCAGACTTCCTCAGGTACCACAACACATCAGGTTTTTACACCAATGGAGCGAGCTGCTGGGACTTCACGTGCGTTAAAGGACCATTGAGGCTATATGGAGAAGCATCCAAAGAACACGCTTCCCACTTATGTGAGAGGTGCCTATTTTGTGCCTGTGGTGGGCGATGTGGAAGGAGTTTATGCATGGGATACGTGCCGGTAGGAAGCCTTTTGGAGATAAGGGTTGGTCTGCGTAGTTGTACGGCAAATTTGCATGGAGGCGAATGTGGCTGAGTAGACCCATGCCGGTAAACGAATGTACCTGAAGATTGCGGACAGGTAAAGCGGGTGTGATGGCTGCGTGTCGAGGTTCCGAGCACTGGTTCGCCGGTTTCTGTACCGTGGATTTGAAAGTAACCAACCGTAGACATCGAGTACACTCATGTAAGTCGTCAGTCCGCCACGAATAATCAGCTAAGAACTGATCACGAGTCTGTTGGTCACACCGCACCTTCAAGCCAAACGTTCTACCGTACCCGACACGATTGGGACCACGCGGACACACGGGAGTGGCGTTCAGTAACTTTTTCTATCTGCAAAAATGATATTTAAAGTCTTCTTGCCTTTCCCAGAAGCATGTCCCTCTGACAGGTTGCTCGTCATTGCGCAACTATCTATGAGGGATTTATACTCAGACCTCAAAGGTTGGACAGACGTCACATCCGTATGTGTCTGGACATTTCCAATCGCAACAGACATGGCATGAACTCGTGTCTCTGGTGCTTAGGTGTTTGATTTGCAAATGTGCGATAACCAGTCAACTCATGTTCGAATATCAGATGCCAGACGGGACTTGGGGCAATGACTGGCTGGCTGAGGTCTCCTTTGTCTCTTCCGCGACCCTGATTACTACCTATACGACAGTTTGTAAGAACTCCAGATCTAGAGCATGGTACTTCACCCATGATAGATAGTGCACCATATTCTATGTGATTTTATTCATGTCAAATCCTATCCTACCGTCCTCCTGCCAGTCAGTACCCATTTTAACATCTATGAATGAGGCCGAAACATTCCACCCAGGAAATTTATTCAGACGAATAATATGGCGATAGAGGTGGACGCGACGATCGATTTACGGAACCCACTCGTCCAGTTTTGTCTTGGATCGCTCTCTCTCTCTCTCTCTGTCTCTCGAGTCCTGCCAGCAGTCGCATAGCAGTACGTAATATAAGCAGGATATCGATAACTTCAATGACAAGGGAAACTAGAATGGCCATTTCTGGCTCGTTCGCTGTCAGAAATCATCGGGTCAGATAGATGGACTTGCCCGATGGTTCAAACTCATGTTCGACTTTATCTTCAGAGAATGAATATTTGCCAACTCTGGTGTTTACTTATACCGATTCAGTCGTTTGTATTAGCATCTGGCAATGGTATGGAGAAGGACCCCGCTTAACCGACGGCAGAACCTGAATCACGTCATGGGGGCTTTCATTTTAGCTTCCCATCGCGTACCTTTGCAGACATTTCACTGCCAATAACAATCACTTCCCATGGCTTCAACCATCGCTCAAACTCCTTTTTATATTTTTTATTACCGCGCTCATTTCCAATGTCGTACGAGAACGTACGATGAGCCCTTCGGAACATATTTAATCAATTTCTGCAATTTCCTGCGTTTTGTCGGCATCACCACCCGCAAAACTCCCCTTATCGCCAATCATGTGTGACACGATCCACAGTCTACCGACAGTAAAGTGCGGTTCTTCTCCATACCGTTGCCGGCATCTGTAAGCGAGTGGGCAAAGATTTACGCCAACGACCGTCTGGACGTCTATGTGGCATGTCTCCTTCGCCCTCCGTCTCCTCTTAGCGAGCTGATTTATGAAAGCTACGAGTCTGCATCAATAAGCCACAAGTTAACAGTATATTTGTCAGTCGTTTTTTTTCCTTTAACGGATTCAAGCACGAGTTTGAACAGTCGGGCAAGTAAATTCTTAACTAAGACGACCGCACTCTCCTCGCCGCCCCCTCCCCCCGTTCAACACAGTTTTTCGTGATTCAGACGTTTATTTCGGCCCATAAAGGTTACAACTTATCAGATACTTAGTGTTTGTGCCTCCAATAGAGGAGAGTTTTCTAGAAGGTCTACGTAAGTGGAAACAAATTCAACAGATGTTAAGTGATCTTGTTCTGGAGTGTGCTTAAACTAGGAGTGAGAAAACGTGTCCTAGAGAACAACTAAGGAGGAGGCCCGATTGACGGATTAAGAATTTTACTTGTCTGACTTTTCTTTTGCGTTCAGAGATAGCAGCAGATAAGGGTAATTAATGCAAAAGGGATGTGCGTATACAGTTTTAAATGGCTATGCGACGATATACCTGTCAAAATTACCAGTTCGCACATCCAGCGTAGATGGCAGTACGTGGTGCGATGATTGTTTGAAATAAATTGTGTGCACTGTCACCTTTTATTTAAAGTGATAGCCTATTACTTCCAGGATTCAAATTCAACTCTTCGTCTTCGATTGGCAGTGGAAATTCCGTCTGTTTCAGTGTTGCGTTATGGCACGTTCAATTCGAGTATTGTGATCTCGAGGGATCGAAATCAGTACGGTTCGCCAAAAATCCCTCTTATCGTCCTGACTTCTGTAAAATAGTATGCGCTGAGGCAACATCATGCGCTACCAGTGAAGTCACTTGACAGTCGGTGTCCACTATTGCAAGTAATATCACCTAAAGGTCACTCTCAAAGCCGTGCTGTCTTTTCACGTAGAGTAAATAAATCGTCTGATCGTCGCAGACGATACTGGCCTTGGTGTCTTAAAACATGCATCTGGTGTGACCTCCTCATTCCCTCTGCTTCGTGCACATCTCTTCTGTGAGTTCTATTCTGTTTTGTGTCCGGCGTTGGCTCACAAAAATTGAGTCTAGAAGGTTTCACCCATTTAGCCAGGTTTGGCAAGTTCACTATATTTGGCATCGTAAGGTCTGTTGGCAGCATCAAAATCCTCTGTCGCACAAAACCTGGGGTATGCTAGCAAGTTGTAGCATGGAGAAGGAGTCGCACTGTTCTGGAGTGCATTACTATTTATGTCGATAAGTTGTTGTTATGTAGCCGCACCTGATGGACACAATACTGTTCACCTACTTAATTATTTTGAGTTGGTCTGATTACGTTGGGATGGCGTTGGTGTGCGTTGGGGTGTGTGTTCTGTTGGCGGCCTTGTTTCTTTGTTGCCGTGTCTACCATTTTCGGCCAGATGCTTGTGGTCCTTCTTAATTGTCGTGTTCGGCGTTCCAGGATTAAGGTTTAGGGCTGCGGTTAAGGGTTAGGGTTAGGGGTTAGAGTTAGAGGATAAGGGCTAGGATTGGGGCTTGGGTTAGAGCTTGGGGTAAGGGTTATGGGTTAGGATTTAGGGCAGCTATTTCTCAAACCGCGCATTCCCAACAGCTTTTCTTTTGCATACAATTACTTGACCTCTTTGCCTGTGCGTTCTCCGGCCCCATCTGTAAAAACCCCTATTACCACCGGTCCCATAGTGCAGGTGGCTGGGTTTTGTTTACCTCAAGTGTGACTACATAACCACATCTGACCTTTACTATGTCCTCTGATATTCTCTCTGAGGAGAATCGAGAACAACCAAATCCGCTTGCTCCCATGCCTCCTTGTCAAGTGCTTGAAACGCATGTAACTGCATTTTGTATAACGGTCCCAAATCAGGAGTTTCCCATGGGGAGGGCTCGTCAAATTGGGTTAGCTGGAACACGCCGCAAGACGGCCTCATCCTCCTCCTGCCCCCGTTTGAGTATAAATAAATGAAGATTGGTGAAACATCGACCACCATGAGTGGCGCAAGTTCGGTCCATTTTAGTCTGTTTTGCCGCTAGTCACCTATCGGCCGACTCAGTAGGCTTTTACATCTAACTTTGGATGTCGGCAAACCGGTAGCGGGACAGCGTCAGGGTAGACTGTAGACTGCTGGAGACACCGCTAACGGGCACCATTTTCTGCAGAAAACCAGCCCGAAACCTGCCGAAATATTAGAAGAACGTTGGCAGACGGCGACCTGGCTCAGAGCGTTGGAGAGGTCTAACTTGTAATTACTTTCGGCGGACAGCTAGGCAAAAAACAGGCCTTGTGCATTGGAAAAAAACTTGGTGGAAGAGCTGCAGGATTGTGAATCATAGCCAATCAGCAGGGCGGTGTCATAGGGGTTTGGTTCAATCAGCTACTCAAAAAACTCACGGTTCTATTTAATTATTCGTACTCTTCTTTTTTGGGCTCTCTAGTTTTTTAAATAAAAAGAGCACTGTCCAGGAAAGGGTAAGTGAAACACGCCGCAGGAACACTCTATGGACATGTTTGTATGAACTCCGGATCGCAGCACTTGTACGTCAGTCTTATTTTGCTTCTGTGGGTCTGTTTCGGAGATTCTCCAGTCTTCGTGAACACTTGCCTGCCCATATACTTCAAGCAGGTTTTTTATACTTCGCCTACTTTGCACCTTTTGAATTGAACCCGCTTTGCGAATTTATAATTTTGAACAGGGGTTTGTTGATGTTAGTATTCAACGTTTTGGCGTTCATCGCAGCTACGTGTTTGCCGGCGAAGCTGCCAGGAGTTGCCGTCGCCCATGTTGCTTTTGGCCTTGGCGTCTGACATTCGCACCGTTCGAGATTGATCCAGTCGTCAAAAAATGCGGGTCTTCTGGACCCTACTGCTTTAATTGCTGTCGAGGCATCGGGGCAGTGGATGTTAGTGGCAGCTCGACAGCCGCAAGCAACGACGTTCACTGAGTGCCGCACGGAGTAGGCGCATTGGTTTCTGGCGCGTGAAACATTTTATGTTGGGGCAGACCAGCGCAGTACTTACCGCCCTCTCTCTCACACACATTCCTCACCCACTTTGCCCTGACGGCAAGACAGTGTCCAGACGATCAGAGGTAGTGGGGAAGCCAAACGACTTCTCTACGCGTGCCACACACGACCTGGCCTCAGATACATGTGCCAGACCATAACTGGGGGCTGCTCGGTCCTCGTATATTTGATAATGTAAATAGAGACTGCATTAGGAAGAAACCATTAAGCCTGGCTCCCAGTTCTCCAGTCCCTCCCGCTACACTCACCAGGAGGACCGATTTATCCCGTCAGTCTGTAAACTTGTAAGCCACGAGTCTTGGCGCGTCATGACATATTCATGCGCGTCTGATTGATTAATAGTGAGGTTTGAGCTGGAGTGCTGTAGGGATGGAGGTACCAGGGTCGACCTCATACTCGCCCTCTCTTCTCCTTCCCGTCCACTGTCCGAACCTGTCAACCAAAGGGGGATAGGATTGCGGATCGTGGAAGGAAGCACTTGACAGTACCTGACCCTACTGACTCCGTTAAGCCTCCAAGGGATAAACTTGGATTTACGATTGAGTAAGCAAGTTATCGGTCTCGTTGTCACAATTTGTTTCGAACCCCTAAGTCACCTGACTCCAAGTGTTTGACCAAAAATAGGAAGCACGAAATTTCGCTGGTGCTACCAATTTCAATCTCAATGTCCAGCTATGATAGCATACAGTATGTTGGTGTTTTCGGAATATGCGAAATAATGTTCGACAAAAATCCACACATAATCTGTAACTTTAGCTCTTCTTTACACTTGTCCAATAACAGAGGGAAAGGATGTGGGATTCCAAGGAGCGGGGTTTTAATTAGTATTAATTGGTTTTATTCCAGACAAAGAATGGCTGACATCAATGAGGAACGATCGACGACTTCTTACACTTAAACATACAACTATTATGTCTTTTATTCTTTAAAGGAGGAGAGATCATGTGCAATGATGTTAGTGGGGCGGACTTACAAAAACAAACCCCTTAAAGCTGTCGAATGTTCGCGCATGTGGACAGTGCAGTTACACTTGAAAAACTTCAAAATTGGTTCCAAAATCGGCCACCGCGCGCCGAAGACGGTCTTTATATTACTATTCACCTAGTTATTGCAGAGTCCTCTAATACAAAAATATTTACATGGCAAAGTTGAAGACGGATGGTCGTTTAATTTAGAGACACGGCGGGACAAATTCCACGCAATGAAGTCTCGTTCCTTAACAGGTTTCTCGACTCAGTAACGCCACTCGGTTAGGACTCCAAATAACCAGGGACGAATAAATAATGTTCAATAGACTATCAAGAGATATATAACAAAAGTCGCTCTTAGACATCGTGCACAGAGAGTAAAATCAACAGTCGCCCAAACTGCCTACTGTACATCTTGTTTGTTGGAACTTCGCCGAAGGCACTATCAAAGGCGTAGGGTTTTTTTAATGCCGACCAATTTAGGCCACCGGTAATGTGATTTACTTTCAGTGGAATGTGTTCGGCCAGGCATTCGTTCAGACCGCCGCACCTTATTAATTTTCATAATTCAGAAGATGCCTCTCTCTACAACCTGCACTAAGCAGGCTGGAGGACACCAAGTAAGACAGGCGGTTAGACTGAAATGCAATCAGTCCACTGAAATCTACTGCCAGACTGCACTGTAACGCGTGAACGCGGAAACCCCCAACATCTCTCCAACCTTAGTGTTCAATCCTGTTCATATTGTCCGTGGAAACGGTGCCCACATAAACAGCCTCAATAATCGCATTCTAGATCAACGAAAACATTTCTAACCTGTGCATTTCCTTCTGAGCTTTGAAGTGAAACCTGCCCCTAACACTCTTGTACCATACCAATAAATGTAACTCCTTATAATTACGTCATATAAAGTTGTCACGTTTTTCATTTGTATACGTTACAACCAAACAAAGAAGTTAAACGTGTATGCTTTTAAATGCATAATTTTCCAGATTAAAGAATATGCTACACATATTGTCGAACGTAGTATTTTCGAGACCGATTATCTAATACAAATTTCTACGCAGGTGACGTATATATTTATCATGTAAGCATGTACGTTAAACGTTGGGCGGTTATCTTTCGGCTTTACTTACCAAAGTTTTACCGATCTAGCTTTTGTTGTTTGCAATTTCTAGCATTCTAATCTCCTTTCGAGGGACTTATATCATCAAACAAATGTTTTTGAAGTTTATTTCTTTACCGTGCCTTCCACGAACAAACCTATGACAAATGTAGAGCCCTATACCGCATTCCCGTGTTTCCAGTAGATTTTGATTGGTCGAATTTTTAGTTAACCCGGCCGGGTTCTTGTACTTAAGAAATGCAGGCACTCTGTTATCGTGTTGAGAGGCTTACTTGCTGGACGATTTATGTCCGAACTAGGTTTAGATTCTCAGCACGGGCAACATGAATTGTTGACAAACATTTGCATTTCGAATAACCGCACTCTAAATGTCCTTCTTTTCAGCTCTCAGCCAAGGCTGTCTGCCATGTCTTCTGAGACCTAATTCGATTTGATCTGGTTTGCCTCGCAAACTGCCTCGGTTGACTGACTATGTTCATCGAAATTTCGCACATAAATATAATTGGGAAATCAATTTTCCAAGAATGGTTGCGAATTGTTATAATCAGACAGATCCAGATGACTCTGAGGATTGAAAATCAGGGCGTTTAACTTTAGTTACTGAAAACTGTAATCCAAGAAGGCCCTGGCCATAATTTTCAAGTAAACGCCTAAAAGCCCTTCAAGCTACTAATCTAAAAGTTTCGTTTAAGGTGTAAAAAGAGTTTTAAGATCACATGCCGTCAAGAAAAACAATCTTTGGGCAAAAAACTCATGTTGGAGGGGTTTGACCATCCTAAGAGGAAATAAGTCATTGCAAATTACGTGTGGGTGATGGTACCTGATAAATCAGATGGTTAAGCTGCATTCCTCAGTAATTCGTACTACTTAATTCTCTTCTAACTTTGCGAGTTCTGCCAAAAAGATGTTGACGGTTTAAACATACTGCAAAAACTGACTAGTAATTTCTTCGGTTCAGTCTCCGAGCCACCAAGTGGAATACGTGTATTTGGAGGGGAAGCCCCTGCAAAGTTTCGCGTTTTTGACGCAGACGTTGGCTTTTCGCACAACACCGTTTATTTATGATGGTGGGGGCGCTCACCGATCGTCCTTAAGGAACTCACTCGTTCTGTTGTGCCTTACGGGCTCCCTATCGAGCACAACCGGCAGCCACACAGCGGCACATGATATAGGCAGTATTTTATTACCGACAAAGACAAGGGAAACTGGAATGGCCACTTCTGGCTTATTAGCCGTCGTCAGCCAGTCACAGCTAACCCCGAGGTGTGGAGCACCTGGGGCTCGATCCCGCAACCTGTTAGTTAGAAGTCCACGCCTCTAACCACTGGGCCACGAGCCCGTTGCCTGTATTATGCGCCGCTGTGCGGTTGCTGGTTGGACTCAATAGATAGCCCGTAAGCCACAGCGGAACGAGTGAGTTCCATAAGAACGAACGGTGAGCGTCCTCTGCCATTGTGTATTCCTGATCGAAACCGACAGGGCAACGGGCCCGTGGCCCAGTGGTTAGAGGCGTGGACTTCTAACTGACAGGTCGCGAGTTCGAGGCTCGGGTGTTCCACACTTCGGGCTTGGGTATGACTAGCTGACGACGGCTAATAAGCCAAAAATGGCCATTCCAGTTTTCCTTGTCTTTGTCGGTAATAACATACTGCCTAGATCGTTTATTTCTGCCAACATTAGCAAACCTCGTTGTACTTTAAGAGGTTTTTCTTGCGAAAGTTTGTTACTATCTCAAGCGCTCTGTTAGGTCTGACGTTCAGCACAACTAAACCGGCTGCTTAGGTGTCAGAAGAGACCAAGTCAAGAAGCCCCGTCCGTAGGTGCAAACGTGAGCTTAAACTAGCCTCTGGCTTCTTGACAAATGTAGTCAGTTTTCTGCTTGGCAGCCAGACTTGACGTCCACTCAGAAAAAACAAGTAAACAGAAATAATTGCTCACAATCTCTCTAGCGGGGGGTGTACCGAAACAGAACAGGAAAAAAAACAGGGAAGTAGTTTACGGGGACGAGGGACTATTTACCGCCGTCTACTAGACTGGACTCAGCGGCTGGTAGGATGCGCCTAGTGGGAAGATAAAAAGCAAAGCTGGATCAATTCCGCCTCCGGCCGACCCTCAACGGAAGTGGGACACAGGTGCTTGCGCAGTCGGCGCCAGGGTTGTTTCCTCCTGCCAATTGGTGGATGCCTGTTTGAGCTCTAGCTGTTGCCAACAACTAAGGCGTGGCAGTGAAAGAAGCATCCATTACCGTTGTCGGAAGCCTTTGCTGAGCAAGTATGTCGCCCGAATAACTAAATCTCGCTCATCTTTTGATTTACCCCAGCGGACTGCAGTCCACGCGCGAATATGTTTTATTAGTGTCGAAAGCAGCGATTGTTGGGACAGCGGGGTTGATCGGTGCTCCTGTGTTTTACTTTCGTCTTTTATTCCCATAATTTCTCCCAATCCCTCTTCTGTTCCCTTATACACGAAATTCCTGTCAAATTCGCAACCATACTGTGTCCGTTACAGCCTAAAAACGCTTCCACCTGAATGATTATCAGGATCGAATGCATTTGCGGTTGATAAGACCATGACGTCTACAGTAATCTTCACTCTGAATTGCTACAACCAAAAGGATTTGCTTAAATGTTTCCCACATACAGTGACTGGTCGCCCTCCAAAAACGTTAACTAAAATTTCAAAATATGTTTCCGACTAGGAGATATTGTTAAGGTGATGTCGCGATATTAATCATCTTGTGGAACAGCCCTAGGGCACGTGAGTCACTCCAGGACTTCGGCTTTTGAATAAGCTTTTTTCCGGTTGCCCATAAAAACCACATTCGAAGAAAAATTGAAATCTGTATGATACTAATTTTTCCATTCTTTTTCGACGTTTTTACAGGCCCAAATATATCATATGGCGAACACACGCATAATAAATTCATTTTGCATCCATTTAGTGACAAATTGTGTCTTTAATTAACTGTGTACTTAAAGAATGTATGTCTGGTGTTTGCAAAAAGGTTTGTGAATATGAGATTTTTTTAAACCGCAAAATCTTTTGTTCAGATATTTCATACTTATCCCTTTATTATGGATGCTTATGAAGCATACAACCTGGTCTACAGCCACTACAAAATTTAATGACATCTATACGACGTATTCCAAACAGAGCGAAGAAATACAGGATTTTCCCTACAAAGGAAATTATCCATCAGATCGATTGGAACCCCTGAACGCCAGTGTAACTGACGGTCGGTTCAATAGTATTCCGGAATTTAAAACGTATTTAAAGCTGAAAAATGTCCTTTTTTAAAGTTCTAAGTATGAAGAAGATACATTTCCTACCAAAAATACACAGAAAATAAAACAATATGCACATTTTTTACAAAACTTATTTGAATTGATATAGGAATTCAAAACCGATGGAAAAATTTCATGCTTAATAAGCTGAGATTTTTTGCAGCGTGTGATTTCTGCAGCCGGCCGTAAAAAAATCGTTTTCAGAAGGCAGTATCCCGGTGAGAGTGAAATAGCTCGTGAGTCTGCTGCACGATGATCAATCTTTTGACCCTGCCTTAGTAAGATTTTCTGATCGAAAACGTAAAAAACGGCCTGAGACGTCGTACACAGAGAGTAAAATCAACAACCTCCCAAACTGCCTACTGTACACATTGTTCGTTGGAACTACGCCGAAGGCACTATCAAAGGCGTAGGGCTTTTTAATGCCGACCAATTTTGGCCTCCAATAATGCGAATTACCCTCAGTGAAATGTGTTCGGACAGGCATTCGTCCAGACTGCGCACCCTACTCATTTTGATAAATCGAAAAATACCTGTAAATAACCTACATTAAAGAGGCTGGAGGATACAAAGTAAGGCGGGCGGTTAGGCTGAAATGCAACCAGTCCAGTGAAATCCACCGGCAAACCGTGCTGCAATACGTGAACGCGGAAACCCCCGACACCTCTCCAACCTCAATATTCTATCTTGTTTATAGAGCCCGTGGAAACGGTACCCACATAAGCAGCCTCAATAATCGCATTCTAGATCAAGGAAAACATTCCTAACCTGTGCATGTCCTTCTGAGCGTTGAACTGAAACCGGCCCCTAATACTCTTGTACCGTACCAATAAATGCAACCGTCCATAATTACATCGCATAGAGCTGTCACGTTTTCTATTTCAACGGTTTTCATGGTGTACATTACAACCAATCATATAAGTAAGATGTGTATGCTTCTAAATGCATTATTTTCCAGAGAAATGAATATGCTGCACATATTGTTGAACGTATTATTTTCGAGACTGATAAGCTGGTACAGATATCTACGCAGCTGACGTATGCAATAAGCATGTAAGCGTAGATGTCAGGGATTGTACCGTCATCTTTCAGCTTTACCCACTAAAGGTTTACTTATTTGGCTTACAGTGTTTGCAAGTTCCAACAACTCAGTTTTCTTTTCATCAAAAGTAAGTTTGAGCATTGAGTTCTGTTATCGTGCTCTCCATAACCAAACCTACTGCAGTTCCAGGGCATTATCCATCAGCTTGGTTAGGACTCTTGTACTGAAGTACCTATCAATATTACGTCATGGCCTATCTAATCCTTTCTAATACAGAACCCATTTAAGAAATTCAGTCCACATTTGGTGACATGGGCCAGTCATTGTTGGTTCCTACAAAGATGGAGATTTTCAATGATCCGGTCACCATACATGTAAAATCTGGATCGCTGAAAATAAATTATCAGTTAGGGCAGTCATTATATTTCACAACTCCGAGACTGCTTTGACGATATGCATAGCAAACCAGACAGACTGGTAAATCAATAATTTTCCTAACTTTGTTCTGCAGCTTGCGGGTCTTCTGCCGTAGATGGATTAACCAAACATTGAAAACAGAAGGCGTGGTGGACGGTAGGGCGGGTTTTGGAAAAGAGGCAAGAGGGAAAGCAGAAAAAAACAGAAAAGAAGAAGAGGAGGAGGAGGAGGAGGAGGAGGAGGAGGAGGAGGAGGAGGGATGGCAGTTGCTGTTGATGCTGTTGCAGACGATGATGACGATAAGGACGACGACGATGATGGTGATGGTGGTGGTGATGATGATGTCGAGGACAAGGATTATTCCTATGCTGATGATTACTTGGGGAGCATGAGAGAGAACACTGGGCTTAACTATAATTTTGGAAGTTTGAGTAGTGTTGGATGAAAACGCGTGGGCAGAGATTACTCAGCATCCGGATCTGCCGACCTTATCAACTTAAACAATGCCCAATTGGTAAAGCGAACCATAGAGAGAAAGAGGGAGTTAGAGGTGAATGCAGGCGGAAATGAGTTCACATTAATTTCTCCTGGGACTGTCATTTTCTTTCGCGTTGAGACGGAGAGACAAAGAAGGAAGACGTTAGCTGTTCCTTTGTTGGCAATTTAGTCCTTATATAGACAGCCTGCAAACTGCCTGATACGATTGTTTCGAACTGCCGGTTCAATATCAGCGAGTAGTGCTACTACAGATAATTTTTTTTAATTCTAGCGGTGTCTTACATTAAGCCATCGCGTATAGTATAAATGTTAACTGAAATTCTAAAATGTGTTTCTGATCCGAAAAGATTACCTAAGCAGGCTTTTTATATTAAGTATCGTGCGGCATAATCCCAAAAAATTTCAGTGGCGCCAGAATGCCACCATTCGAGCATACTTCTTTGTGATCGTCTGCACAAAATATTCTCCAAAGTGTGGCCAACTAAGTAGCTTGAATTTCCTAATGGTTTTTGATCTTTTGATAAAGCCAAGTATAATCTTAAGAAAACACCCATAAAATATGTTGGTAGTTGTTTTGCGGAAAATCGCATCTTCTTTAAATTTGACGCTTGAGAAAAGGGTTTCTTATTACGAAATTATTTAAGGCAGTGAGATGTCCATTCATGGGACCTCGTACCCTTCGGTTTACAAATGGTTCTTATGATCCACCTCCATTCGAAAACTTTACAAGCCCTTTATGCTGTCTTTTTAATAGCATATAGAGATTTATGATTTTTCATGCACGAAAATGCACAGCTTACAGTTTGGAAATCCTGAGTGAAAGTACAATCGTAGATTGAGTTCGACATTATTTAGAAATTCGAAAAGGTCTTTAAAACCAATCGGTATCCGTTTCCCCAGTATATAATTCTGAGGAGGGATGGTCGTTTACAAATTAAGAACAAAAGTATGTTTTATGCATGTGGACTGCAGACTGCATTTAAACTTTGGAGGCATCGAAAACCATCCAAGTTGTCACTTTTTACAGAACGCAGTTTTTACAGGCGACCGGAGAGAAGTCCTTTCAAAAGCCGGCGTCCTGGCGTGACTGAAATATCTTAAGATTACTTTCTATAATATTTCATCTTACCACCCCGCTTAAGTAGTCAAAGACTGTTTCATAATTTTTATAACAATTTCATGAGATTGAGCATCAAAAGCAAGTTACTTCTTTACTGAAAAACCTATGTCAACCTTTTGCAACCACAAGGATATTTGAGTCACACTTGACAACCGCCGGGCATGTTAGTCGATAACATATCACAATATACTACTTCGGAGTTAAACTGCCAGCTCAAGTTCACACCCCAATTCTGCAGAATGGATAATGGGAATGATGAAGCAAAATGGATTGGCTGTTTTTACCGTGTCTGTCGTCATTGGTTGACGACTCCTGATTTCCAAACCCGAGAAGGCCTGTAGCTGGGGCAGCCATTTAATCAAATATTAACTTCTTTCATTCCTATTTAGGTACTAAATTCTTGTTGTTTATGTACTTTTAAAATGCGCGGTCGTTTTTATTTTAGGTGAAGTTCCGGGCACTGCTTTGGTAGTCGAATTCTAGCCATCCCAGTTTGCGCCCTATCTAGAAACCCAGCGAAACAATGGGTGTTACCTTCATCCGGTGGTGTTCTGAGAACCAACATATAAATGCAGTAAGCTGTAAGCAAGGCCTTTTCCAAAAGAACAAAATAAACGCTATGACTACGAGAAACCTCCGCAGAGCATTTGCGTGGTTTGGCCGCCATAGTCAGCCCTAAAGCAGATCTTGAAAGACATACTAAGGTCTCGAAGACGTACTAACCAAGTTTCTCTAACGGTTTGAAAGTTTTTAAAATGTGATCAAATTCAGACAACTCGTATTTTATTATCAAAACACCTTGATGTTTTAATACGAATAAATGGTTACGCAGACTTTGCCTTGTGTCCCATACGTTCGGTAAAGTTGTGTCAGCTTGTTTTTATTAATTATTGCAGTACAGGGACTCGATCAGCATAATGTGGAGCAGGCGTTAAGTAGTAGGAATACACCTACGGGATTTAGCCTTGTTCCCGAAAAAGAAGCGTCTAAAGTGAGTTGTTTTTGCTAACAATTCCATTTTTTTCAATCTTACTGCCTTGTCACCTGCTGCGACTTTCAAACAAACGTGTGGCTAAAATACCACATTTTTAAGTCACGGTAACGTTCTTTTGCCCGACGGTAGGTTACTTATAGTAAACGTCAGATGACAAACAAACTTGAAATAGGTCTTATCCTATTCGAGTCAAATAATTCAGTCGAAAATAATAAAATCTCGCTCTTTGAGTTATTTAAAGTTCACTTTAAAAAATGACGGACCAATGTTGTTTGCTGCTGCGTACCAATAAATTTAAGAATTGAGATAGGCTCGAAGCAATAATAACATGTGCATGCTACACTCAGCTGGGTAGAACAAATTAGAAGAAGGTTCGGTTGCCGTTAGTTTTTCAATACATGAGTCAATTTATCTAAGAACTGCACACTCCGTTCTCATAGTTATTGAATGCATAATTAGTCTTTTAACTAGTTGTCAGCACGAAGAAAGCCAACAATGAACTCTTTAATAATTTTCCAACTGTTTACTTTCAAGCTGTGGACGACATTAAAAAAAACCAAGTGCCTTTGTTTATTTGTTGTAAGAATGCTCAAAATCTGAACGGCAAACTCACCCGCAACTAGTCTCGAGCATCGATCCCTCGGGTTGAAGCGAAGCCATACCGAAGTCGGCAACACGAATATTGAGTTTGCTGTCAAGCAAAAGGTTCTCCGGTTTAAGATCGCGGTGGCTAAAAGCAATTAAATTTGACGTAATAAATTAGGCTTTGTCAAAATGTGAATTTTTCAAGAACGCTTTGGTAGAACAGCAATTAATTTTGGGCGGTAATTTTCTTGTAAAAATTAGCAAAAGTGGTAAACCTATGTATCAAATGCCGTACAGGAATACAGACCTGCATGTTTTCAAAGTCAGGTGGAATGAACGCGAATTTCTGCAGAATGATGTGATATATTGCAATAATATATTTTACGCCTAGCATAAGGTCTTGTGTTCGTGTCGGTAAGTTTATAGCTCGAAAGTAAACGTCAATGAATTAGTAAAACGCAGTTAAGTAAAAAGAGGTTTTTTGGAGCATGTGCTGTGGGGACCACGCTCTATGAAAACTTGAAATTTTTATGCACGAGCAAGCTCACCCTTCCAAACGCCTATGATTATATACGTCTGTTAAGCATGTGCATATGTAGTACTTCCTAATAGATCCTTGTCACACGCTTTGACTTTTAGAATACGCTATATATTTTTGGCTTTCAATGAGTATTTCAGTCATAAGTTTATAAGTCATAGACAAAGGGCTTCTGTGACTCATGCGCTCGCGAAGTCGTCCTGAGTGCCTAGTGCGATTTTTGAATGGGGCTACCAAGCAATAAAAAATAAATCTATAACCGAAAAGTCGTTTGAAGTTTGCCTATAAACAAGACCCCTCTTGCCCGCCTCATGTTGACAGGCCTTGCATTACGATTTGGCAATCTTTATGATGCGGTCGCTCATAGCGCACACGCTCAAATTTGTTGCCATTCAAGCTGATCAGCGTGCTGGTGTTATCTTTTAAAAACAGATTAATGGATCCATGATGTAACACTTCGGTCCTTTATACATATCGACAAAGGTAAGGGAGACTTGGATGGCCATTTCTGACTTATTGGGGGGTCATTGGTCAGTCATAACCGACGTCCATTTTTTTCGACCCCTGAGCCCCTAAGCCCCGACATGTTGGTTGAAAGCCCAACGTCCTAATCACTGAATCACAGGCCAATTGTGCTGCCGGTGGAGATCGGGTATATTAGCAATGATAGAAAGGGTACTCTCCGGACGCGTTACGAAACAAACTCGTCTGGTTGTGCCTTGCCGTTCGATGTCGGGTCCCGCCAACATCCTTTTAGCGGCTAGCATCATAAATAAAATAACATTACGGACAAAAATACATTAAAGCGGCGACTTTGCGATCGCAGTTATTAATTAAGAGAGGACACGATAGTGACAATAAAGCAAACCGTAGTCCTTTCGGTACAATGAAACTGTAAATTTAAAAATAACTGTCAACATCCTCCACTATTTCCAGTTCAAAAATGAAACTGAACGACGTGCAAAATTTGTCTTCTGCTATGTTCTCAGACAAATGACACGCGCATTGGGTAAAAAAAGTTGGCTACTCAGGCTTCAACTCAAGGCATGCAGAGGAACAATAAAGAAAAATTTAAATATAATAAAGCGTCGTCAGGTATTCAGTTACATTTAAATGTTTATAAACTTTTGCGGAGCAACTCAAAAGCTAGGTCTGAACGTTCTACTGGACATTTTATTGTCTGTGTTATGAAATTCAGGCAGCCATGTTACTTTATCGACATCAGTGTGGCAGCCCATTTGATTTGAGCAAACCTCTTTAGGTTTTCCAAACAAAATAAAATAGTTGACACAACGCGCTTACCAAATACAATGACTGTGACAAAAGTCGATAGCAGATATGATTTGTTTGAAGAAACGCCTTGCTTCTTTGACCGAGAGCCGTCCTTTTTTAACCAAATAATCGAACAGCTCACCGCCTGATACGTGCTCCAGAATTAAAAACCTACAGTTTAGTATCGCGAAAGAAAACTTACAGGTAGCGTCTATTTTCGTAAACGTCGTACAAACCAAGAACGTGCGGATGCTCAATTAGCTTCATAATTGCTATTTCTCGTTCCACCTTCAAATATAAAGAAAAATGTACGCGTGCCTTTTGAAGCACACTGTCGCTTAGTTTTTCCCTATTGACAATTTTCACTGCAACCCGCCTTCCGGTAATGCAATGGACTCCCATTTTTACAAGACCTTTACATGTCATTTAACTAGTGCGTCGTGAACAGATAATTACCTGTTTGGCCCTTTCCAAGAGTTTTTTCTAACCTGTATGGGCCGACGTACTGGTCTTCGCGTGTTTGGCCATGCCGGGACATTCCGGTCAAGGAACCTTTCTTTGCTAATTATCAAGCACAATATTTTGTCCCTTCTGGTAACGCCAAATTCATCACAAACAGTTACGCACAATCACAGCGCTGTAAATTATACACTTGTTTGCATTTAAAATAGCAGATTTAAACACGAACATGTATGAATTAACTGTAAATAGTGGAGTTCAGTAATATAATATTTCAAGATGGCAGATTTATTTAAGACATGTTTTTAGTAGAAAAATTGTCTTTTTCAATATCTTTTCATGCGTGTAAAAGGAAAATTAACGGTCATTGTCACGGCCGTGTTGAATTCAGCCAATTACCCTGAAACAAACTCTTACGCATTGCTATCAGGGAGCCCCGTCGCATGGACAAACCGCCGGTGTAGCAACTTTCTTCCAGACGTATAAGAGACATATCTCAAAAGTATTTCATATAAATTCCCCGCCACATTTACTAGTATACTACTAGAAGATGGAATATCCTAGGTCAGTTCAGCTGAACTCGATTCGTTAAGGAAAAACGCATAGACCTATTGATTATATGATTGCAATTCAAAGTGCGATTAAAGCACGCACTCCGATAAGGAATACCTTTTTACCGCAAGCCTTGGCTATGGATCAGCCAATGTCTGGATTTTCCAGTTCACCTTGTACCGGGGATATTTAAAATATGAACTGAGGCCCCCGTTCGAACCTTTATTGTGCGTCCATTCAACACTTTAACGTAGATTTGAACGTTCAAACGTATCCGGCCTCATTTATTAATCCTCCACGATGCATGCTCTTTCTCGCAAGATCATGTCTTTTCATTTTCTCTGAGCTAGCTTCACCAGGAGAAGTTGCTTAAGTTTTCGATTATAGTGAGTAGATTTTTGACTGCCTGAAAGGAACAGGAACCGTTCCGTTTGTTCATATTTCATTGGTGAGGAAAGCTAGGTCTCTTGTCGGATAATGCTTCTTTTGTTTTTAGCAGCGCAGGCCCCACAGCTCATGGTGCTGTTTAACAGCCCTTTGTTAACAAATCTCGTTTCTTTTTATTCTCAAGGGCTTCCTTTTATGTTTTTGATGCACCTTAGCCGACTATAACGGTATTCATCAATCCAAGGCTTAGGCAACCTTAACCCTAGTTCCCGCAATTCCGTTCGCTCCACTCACAACAATCTCTGTTCACAGCATCCTTGTGGGCGTTAAGCAAACAGTTTATATATTGCCTGTCAACAAATTCCATTATTTTTTCTTTTATATCCGTGAGGCAAAAATGAAGGTCGTCGTTGACTACGAGAAAATCTGCAACTGTATCTTTTTTCAAATAGGAAAGCAAAATAACCAGTGAACAAGAAATAATGTGGAAGAAACTGCAGCCATCCATCGATTTGCAGATTTAGGGTCGAGGTGTGTCATAGGAACGTTAAAGGCGATTGTAATTAACAAATTTGCGAATTTTGATGCAGAGTATTTCAATAAGAAGAGAGGACAGGAGATTTCAGGATGAAACAGCAATAGGACCCAGAAATCATACTCTTCATTGGAAAGAATGTCAAAGGATTCCGGAATGGCGAAAGAGGCAGTCCAAAAACACGTTGGTCTGATTACTGATTATCAAGTAAAAGAGCACTTCCAACAACCATGCACGGACATGATCCAGGTCATCCTTCAGAAACTGGAGGTTAGTCAAGTTTTTAATAAAGTGGCTAAGGACTATATCACCAAGCGTGGGAGAAAAGTATTTGGGAAGGGACTGTTGACTCGTGGGAAGAAAATTTTCAGCGGCATAACTGGAGACGCAGCTGCATGGTGGGGCAATCTACAATTCGAAAACTTTCAGTTACTTACGGAAAGAGATCGTTCATTCCAACTATCCTTTCGGGAGAAAGATAATTACATCTACCTTAAGTGGATAAATTCTAACTAACTGTCATTTAATGCTATTATTATTGTTATTATTATTATTATTATTATTATTATTATTATTATTATTATTATTATTATTATTATTATTACTATTATTATTATTATTTCTAATAGACTTCTTTCAAAAGAAGAAATCGCCTTTTGCGGCGTTACAAACTAACCGGCTCCCTATAACATTTATGGATGGAAAACTGGAGACTGACGACTGCGTCAAAGCGTCCCTCCTTTCTCACTTCTTTTAGTCCGCCTCCACCCGATAACCCAACTCTACATCTGCCTCTCCACCCGTTTATCAACCAGTGCCTCCTTCTACCCCCCTTTGCCCTCCTATCCCCTCCCTACCATTCTCAATCGAAGAGCCACGCTTTTCGTCAGATTTAGTTAGGGCCGAACTACTCCGGCTGAAACTTGTCAAATCACCTGACACGGATCCGATCCATTAAGGAGATTTACGCCTTGACTGCGAAAATTAGCATTCCGGCAGTCTCACTTGCATCGCGTGCAAAACGATGATGCGCATTATGAAAAGACATCTGATGGAATATCTGGAAAATGACAAAAATTGTATGTTAATCCCCAACACGGTTGTTGTGTTTTATACTCGTATGAGAAATGGACAAGAACTACAGATAAGGGTTATCCAGTGGATATCGTACTTTTTGACTTCAAGAATGCCTTCGAATTTGGCAGTACAGACGAACTACGCGGTCTTCCTTACTAAATCAGTAGTTAACGCACGCGGTTAGACCGCAGGAAGCTATTCTTCATCCAACAGGTTGTCCGAAGGTAGAACTCAGTACCAAGTGGGATGTGATGGCTGTCATAATTCGCATGTTTAAAAAAACCTGCTTACGTAAACTTTAAAAAAACGGACTCTTACAACATGACTTATCACAGCCAGCCTTCTAAAACACCTTGCCATATTCAATGTTTCCGTACTAGCTCACAGTGAACATATGCACTTCCCTATTATTACGGTTCTGTTGTGATAGGAACACATTCTGAATGCTTGCAACCTTATTTTAAGTGTTAATATGCAAAATAATTTTAAGTAAATACGGTCACCAAGGATTTTGCCTCTAACCCTTCAACTACAAATACAAAGCTGATACAAAATTGAGGGGACAAGATGCAGCCTTGTAGGATTCCGCAGTCATTAGGAAGAACAATAGATTTTCGCCGGTCAGACTGGACAAAAGCAAGGAGATGAAGAAATAATCTCTACTCCAAGAAGCCATCCGTCTAGAAGGACCGCACTCAGATGTCTGTCATGGAGGAGATGGAGGAAAGCTGCTCTTCCGCACGAGATGAACCGAGGGTTTGGATGCCGGATGCACATCCTGAGCGCACCATTATTTACCAGAGCACCGGGATGCCAAAGTCGACCGCATCACCGAGCTTTTCACAGAAGGGTCTCAGTGCTTGGATACCGAGCGACATTAAGCGAATATGGCAATGCAACAAGGCTGCAAAAAACACCATGGGGTGCCCTATGCAATCAAAAACCGTTCGTAACCTTTGATCAAGACCTTTTTTGGGAAAGTTTACGGCACCTTCGTTCGGCCCCACTTAGAATATGGCACATAGGCACGGCGGCCATGACTAGTCAGGGAACAAGCAGGCCTCAAAACCGTACGGCGCCGTGCAACAAAGCTTTTAAACGGTCTAAAAAGCTAATCCCACACAGACAGACTGAATCGCCTTAATTTATTCCTTCTGTGTTACAGGCAGCAAAGTGGTGGTCTTATCCTCGTCTAAAAGATAATACATGGCCTTGAGCATGGACTGAACTTTAGGACATGTTTCAGTGGCACCTTTCACCCCATCTTTATGGTCAAACGATGAATTTACGGACAAAATTGTCCAAACGGAAGATTTGTTTTGAGTTTTTCACACGAGGGGTAGCGGAGCAATGGAACGGTATCCCTCAGTCAGTCGAGGCAGCGGCGCCTCTGAAACTCTTTAAGAAACGCTTGGATAATTATTTGTGTCCCCTGTTTTCCCTCGGCAGTAAGAACCTGAGCTACATAGTCTGCGGCCCCAGGAGTGTTTTTTTCTCTGAAACAATGCTACTCAAGCGAATCAAGTTCTGCCTTGCTAGTAAATACTTTTATTGTCCGTGTGCAGTTGTTTCCAATGGGTTGAAATGTGATCAATAGTCATTTCAAAGGCCTTGCTTATTATCCTCAACAAATAAACAAGTAAACTGTTTAAACTGGAACATAATCGAATTCGACGCTGTAAGACGGTCACCCTGCTTCTCACGGAATATTGGCGATCATACCATAGCCAGTAAGATGCCACTATGAGAGAACAATTCACTGATCGTCGCCAGTGTCTGCCTACTTTCCAATGGCCTGCTCCGCTGACGTGAAGAGCAAGCTTCACAAAAAATTTCTGGTCCCCATGGCGGCAATGTTGAATGCAGACGAGTTGGTTGATCATCTTTATCATCGCCTGTGCTTTGAAATTGCAAATTCTGACACCGCTCAGGCAAATTCTATGAAGATCCGAGTGGCCACCTTGAGAGCCTGCCAAAGACAGACAAACTGGTTGTTCTCACTGATTTCGGCGACAGCATCGGTACGCTAACCGTGAGGGAATGCTTGGTGGTTACGGGTTCAGCGGTTACGACACGAATGGCTTCTACTCGCACATGCCTACGCAGAATGCCATCTCATCTGCACCAAAACGCAATTATCTACACCAATCGGAAGAGTAAACTTGGATTTATCCTCATTAACGTGGCCACCAACTAACTAACTACGTTCTGACCAGGAGACATGAGTAGATTCATGTACTAGGAATCAAATCAATGCGCTTTTAGGTAAATGGACAACACATTGCCCTGTCGACTAGAAAGTGAGACTATGACGTCCACCCAAAAAACGTCCACAGGACAAGCAAACATCAGTTAAGTTTAATATTGTATTATTATATACGACTGCATGCTCGCTTGGAATCGAGTTCCACGGTCGAACAACCCGCTGGCTGAATAAAAATTTTCGGCGATCTAAGCGCGTGCGCTCATTCACGACTTTGTAGGTATGGCCGCGTAGTTGTTTTGTACTGGCAAACTCAAGGAAGTCCTCTGCTCTTAATGAGCAACTCTGTCCTCGGACTATCCGGAACGTCCAAAGTAGACTGCGGTTTATTTGTCTATAAGAAAGGGGGAATAAGCCAAGCGTATTCAGCTACTCTTGATAAGACAAACGCTTTAGACCATCGACCATCTTTGTCGCTCTGCGCTGCACCTGTTCGAGTAAGTTGATATCCTTCCTCATCCATGGTGAAGTTGCTGGCATTCCATACTCTAGATGAGGACATACAAAGACACCTTAGAGTCATTCGAAGAGTTCGGCAGGAAATATTTTAAATGCTCGTCTGATCCAGTGAATAGTACTAGTTGCCTTCTCGTCCATCTTTTTGCAGTGTTCTGATGAAGATAGATTTGTGGTCGTCCATACACTCAGATCTCTGCGTCTTTCCACAGTTTCTAACCTCGTCCCGTCAATATAGTACTGGTGTTTGGGAAAAGCATTGCGGCTGGTGTTCAGGTGCAAGACCATGCTTTTGGACACGTTAAACATCAAAAGCCATCCGTTCGACCAAGCAAACAGTTTGTCGATGTTCGACTGCAAATCCTCCGCGTCATCATCGCACTTGACTTCACTCCATATTTTTATTTCATCCGCGGACATGAGGGCCTCGAAATTCACTTCGCCGATGCAGTCATCAGCATAAATCAGGAAGAGTACTGGGACTAAGACAGAACCCTGTGGGACACCACTTTCCACCTTTGCCCATCCCAACGTGGAGTTAACAACGACGATTATGTGTACTCTGGAAGACCGAAAACTTCTGATCCATTTGAACATTCTTCCTTGAATTCCTTTATCCCAGATCTTTTGTAAAAAAGGCCTGTGTGGGACACTGTCAAAGGCCTTCTTGAAGTCAAAAAATATGAAACCCGCCGGAAAACCCCTATCGGTAGCTCGTGTCCATTTCTCGTGCGAGTAAAGAACACTCGTTAGACAGGAGCGCCCTGGACGAAAGTCGTGTTGGGCATCACGCATTATTTTGTTCTATTCCAGGTATTTTATCAGGTGTCTTTTGATAATGCGTTCCATTATTTTACAGGGGATGCAAGTAAGACGGACGGACGATAATTTCCACAGTCAAGTCTTCAGCCTCCCTTATGGATCGGATTAATGCGTGCGCACTTCCATTCTTGCGGGAGCTCGCCGTCTTCAAATGACTTTTGAAATATTGCGGATAAGGGCTTCCACAGTTCATTAGCAAGTTCGCGAAGTGCTAGTGCGGGAATTCTATCTGGGCCCGGCGATTTGGCAGGTTTCAGCTGGAGTAGCTCGGCCCTAACTATGATCGATGAAAAGAGTAGTTCCTCGGTAAAGAAGGGAACGGGGAGTGTAGGAGGGGGAAGGATAATGGAAGGAGAGTTTGTTCGGCAAACGGATGGATAGGCAAATATAGAACTGGGTTCTCGGGTGAAGACGGACTGAAAGAAATCGGTAGGCAGAAACGCTTTAACCTGGTCATCAGTCTCCACTTTTCCATCTGCAGACCTAAGAGCAGGTATCCGCTCCTGAGTCTTTTTAGTACTTCATATATAACCATATAGAATTTTCGGATGCTCCACGAATTTTGAAGTATGTCCAGCTCAAACTTCGTTCGCAGCGATGAGGCCTCACTTTTACGAAAGTGTCGTTGCTGCTTATATACCTGTAAGTGTCCTTCGGAGCCAGTTTGTCTGTAAAGCCTCCACAGACGATTCCTTTTTCTGAAAGAGGCCTTTAGGTCCGGGTTTATCCATTTTATAATAATAATTATTATTTTATTTAATGCCAGTTTACAGGCATTGTCAAGGGAAGCGATTAAACACAAATCCGACCAGCAGTGAAAAAAAAAACTCCTGAGCTTAAGGGATAAAAATAAAGTTGATGGTGGTTTTTGTGGTTTGGAGGGCTCAGGAGAAAAAACTGCCGGCGGTGGGAGAATATCGACCGTCAAGAAGGGGGGAGGTTGCACGGTATCGGAGATTGTCGGTCGTCAATTCCTTTCATGAAGTTAAGCATAGTCAAAGTAGAGGCGTTGAGGAACAGCTGATGAGACCGGCCATAGTGTTCAGAGACCACAAACGCCATTGCTACGGTAGAGTTGATCAGTGGATTCAGCACTCAACATTTGTGGGAGCTTTTCTGAATATATTATGGGCGGTTTGTGATTGTCTTTCTTCTGAGAGGACAATTGGAATAAACTATCTCTTTCAATAAGGAACTGAAAGTATTCCAGTTGTCGTTCCTCGACCATGCAGTTCAGTCTCCCATGATACAGCTGCCGCTTTTCCTCCTCCTCCCGTTTCCAGATGTTTCTCTCATACCCATCGGGTTGAACGGGTTTTGAAAACAGTGAGTACTCGAAGTAGAGCGTGGTGTGGTCGCTTGACCCTAATGGCGGTCGGTCCTGCAGATCTAACACATTTTCCTTCTCCAGGGTAAAAATAAGATCAAGGCAGTTCGACTGCTGTCCTTCCGTGACCCTTGATCCAAAGGTAACATTCTGGCAGAGAAGTTTGTCCAATGCCAATAGTAGTAGTTAGTAATTAAACCTGTCTTGCGGCCCTTGTGCAGTCCACGTTAGCCAATCAATGCCAGGGGCGTAAAAATCCCCAACGATAAGGACATATATCTTCCCACTGACTTTGTTTAGTTCACTTACGAGCATGAGATCTTGGTCAGAACTATGGCTAGGTGGACGGTACACCACCGAATGCATCAGTGATCGCACATTTTTTGAAGAAGGAGACACGATCGCCGAAACAAGAGCGTCATTAGCCTGACGTTTCGGATTCCTACTCGAATCCATCATCAGAGACAAAAAAGCAGAAACGGGTGGTTGCTGCACAAGGGGCTGCGGTATTTATAGGATACCTATGAACATTCACGTCTCCCCCTTCATCCGGGATCAACGCACCTGGTGTGATCACTGCTTGATGGCCGACATTCGAGTCGATAATTGCTGCAATTTCATCACGTGCATTGGATGTCGGCGAGATGATTGCTCGACCATCTGACGCACAGACCCCGGTGTTGGGAAAAGTGTTCACCTCTGCGCTCCCCGCATGGCTTGTAACTCCGCCGAGGCGAAATTTTAGCACGCAGTATGGAGTGGGAAGATCGTTGCACATGTGGATGGACTAGGGGCCAGTAAACCATGATTCCAGTGGCTCCCGGCTCACGTTGTTGTCACCTCTTGCGAGAATTTCGGCCGCATCGAATTTGAATGTGTGGTCTGATCTCGTCGAATGAGCCGCAACTTGAGAGCTGGCGTCATTTCTGCGCACAGCTGCCGCTCGTTCAGCCATTCTCGTTCGGAGCTGTCTTCCGGTTTTTCCGACGTAGTTGTTTTGTCCGCAACTGCACCAGATCCGATAAACGACTCCAGATTATGTACATCAGCCATAGCGCGCAGCTTGCAATTGACATAAATTATGACTCCTCCTCGGCTTAGCCAGTCTCTCCTAAATTGCTGATATCCTCTAAGTGACACTTCTGAATCTGCGATACCTTCTGTAAGCCACGTTTCTGTGAATGCCATAATGTCTGGCTTAATTTCATCAACTAAGTCTCTTAATTCGTCTAGTTTGTTGAAGAGGCTTTGCAGATTTGCGGAGATAACCTCTAATGACTGTTTTGTTGGACAGACTCGGTCTTCATTGTGACAGGTTCTGACCACAGGAAAGACCCCTTTGTCTGGACTATTTGTCCATTTTTGATCTTCAGCCCTTTCTCTCCTCTGCCAATTCTCTCCTTCAATTCTGATCTTAGTTCTCTCATTTTCAGTCTTTCCCTCGGTTCGTAGTCCAGTTGAAAAAAACACTTCCTTGTGCCAGTTGCGTATGGTCGTTCTACTTTCTAACGGAAGTGCCGCTTGGGCTTCGTTTTCCAAAATAACTTTTGGGCTCTTGGGTATGTTTTTGGGTCACGATCTGGGTTCACTTTGCCTTGTCGGGAAGCTTTTCTAACAGTGAATATTTCCCCATCCTTCAGGACGGCCCTGGCGTACTTATGAAGGTCTAGTTCGTGCGTCACTTGTAGCGGCAAAGCGGTGACGATGTACGCTTCAGGCCATATCCCAAGTTTTCAGAAGCAGGACGCCATTTGGAAAGGACACTTAATTCTGTACAGAATAGTGATGGGAAAAGTTGGCAACCGGACGAGGATGCGTCGGGCGCCACGGAGGCGGCGTCCGCGAGAGCGGCGAGCCCTGTGTCGCCGAAGGTCGCCGCTGCAAAAGTACCACTGCAGATTGTTTACTCTATTGTTCTGTACTGTTCCCGCCTGCCTTACAAATCAGCGATAGGAGTTGCGTTAATTGGCTCCGAGCCCACGCGAAGGTAGTGGCAAGCCTCGCGTGGTTCAGGCAGAGAATCGACCGAATGCGTGGTGCAGACAGTGGATTGCAACGAGACAAATCGAAGCCGGGCAGACGTGCGCGTCATAGCAGGCCGTCGCTAGAACGTAGGTGCAGGCGCTAGCGAGAGGCGCGACGTAGCCATTACCGCTGTCCACTACACACTCGTTCCTTCGGAATGCATGACATGGACTCTGGGGCGCCCCTTATGACAATATTTTGCTTACGATTTATGGAAGAGCTCATTACTGTCCTGTCCGCACTAGGACGGTGTAATTCTACTGCAGAATTCGCGACGGATGTTGACACTTTGACACCTGACTGATTTTTGGCCGGCGAGGGGGTATAGGGCATGCACTTTCATGTGACGTACTTGCTCCGACAGTAGAGCTCTTACAATCATTACCCTGCTGCAATTTACTGCACGAAGGCTTATCGTGTCCTTTTCTGTCAACGGAATGCTTAGGGTACATCCCAGTTGAGTTAGCCTTGTGAAGAAGTGGAGTAACAGCGTTACCTTCCAAGAATAACGGCGAGTCCTTGTATTTTCTAACAGATCTTCTGAGGGTCACCCTGGCTTTTCCAACTTTATTGTTCGATGATTTGGCAGGTTTAGTTACTATAACAGGTAATGAAACCTGACTTATTTTAAATGCATTAACGTCGACCGCCACGTTATCCACCGGAACTTATTTGTCTGGAGTTTCCTCTGGAGACATAATTCGCTTCCTCTTCCTCACTGACTTCGAGCTTTCTGCGCCAGTGCCTTTATATGTAGGATGTTCGTCGCCTATCGATCGGAAATTTGGCGGATAATTTCGTAATTCTAACTTACTGTGCTTCAGAATAGCCATAATGATGTCCGTAAGTAGGCTCTGCTTCTCTTCTAGCGTCTGGACTCGCCTTCCAAGTTCCTCACAGCCGACACAGCGACCGACAAGCGCAGAATCCGTCCCGTCTGTCATACAGTTTTCAAGGCCTCTTGGCAGTGAATCGGTTCTTATTTCCTGTCTTGTCTCATGGAGCCTATTGTGCTTAAGCCCCCTGGCCTCTAATGATTCCATCGCCATTTTATCGCAAAAGACTGCTTATGAATTAAAGACCGTTCTCAGTTGCTCTTCAGTAGTTAAAAACCTTATCTGACCAGCCTCTGTCCGTTCGTCGATAGTGTAGTGGTTGAGACCCTGGCCTCCGGATTCGCAAGTAACGAGTTCAACTCCCGGTTTCGCGACTTTTGTGAACGCCATTTTTATAACTGATTGGCTCATTGTTGATGGTTTTGAAACTCGTCAATCAGTTCTACCGTAGTGCAGGATGTTTCCAGCAATTGTCGGAATAAAGACTTTGTCAATTATGAAGTTAAATAGGAAACGACTCAGCCGATTATAGTTTTCGACGTAGATCTCGGAGAAAAGTCGTCAAGTAGGGAGTCTTGTACACATGGGTGGACAATTGCAAATATCTGTTGATGGAGAATCTGTGGTATACTTCACCGGCGCGAATTGGAGGACTAATTAGTGGCTCTGTTTCTTGAATAATTCCGATAGCATCTTCCTCCTGATACCGTGGGAAATAACGTCGAGATCCGCAAAATTCCAAGAATGGTAGAAATTTCGAGTTGGTATGCTCGAAATCCAAATCAAAAGGTACGTTGTCAGTTCGCAGTTTATTTCCACGCGAAGGTCAGTCTGCCCTATACTGCCAAATAAAATCAACGAAAACTCGGAGAGCTGGGGATTCGACTCAACTTCGAAGGATGCGCGTGTTTCTAGCTAGCCGAAAACACTGAGTCATGCCCCATGAATGCAGTTGGACTTTTTCGGTAAACATAGAAATGAAATCCGGCGTCTCCTGTCAGTGGAAAATAGACAAAAATTTGCATTCTTCAAATGCCGGAGCTAATACAGGGAAGACCGAGACAGATGCAAAACGATTGAAAAAAATCGCAAAACTGAAGAAAATCTATTCTATACTGTACGCCGACCACGGAGGGTGGATTACTGCTTCTCAGTAACTGAAATAGTTTGTGGTAAGTGGATGGCGTAGCTCTCTATCCGAGACCGTGCGGCGTCAACGCCTTGCAGTCGAAGATCATGGGGCACTTTGTAGAGAACTTCAAAAGCGTCTTCATGCACCTCCACACGACCTGTGAAATAGTCGAGAACTGACTTTCTCAGTTGGCACGATGTCTTCTTGATCCATTGCTTTTCAAACAGGAGTCAAATTAGGCAGTATTACTGATGCCTGTGGAAAGTTCCAAACAACCTCTCGGATTCATTCGAAATGTCCAAACACAGCGATCCAAAAACCTCCAAAGCGCCCAGTTTGTTTTTTCAGGATACGCTTTGATAAGGACAAAGCCCATAAGATCCCAATGGTGAAGCTATTATGCATCCGTAAATGGCGCTGCTCCGTTTCGCCAGACCTCACGCCCCTGCAGCGAAGACTGAATAAACTAAAATCGGCAAAAACCAACACCAAGATAATGACACCTACTGTCAGTCTGAATATGTCCTCTACAACACCACTTGCGGCATCTGCAAGTCACGGCATAGTCAATTCCGTAGGGAGTTCGACTACTTTTAATGCTGACCTCTTTAAACACACCACCACGCCTGGTATAAACACGCCTCTATCGACTCCCTCAGCAACCCCTAGTAAGCCTAAGCATGTGTCTAAGTCAAAGGCAAATCCAATTGGTGTCTCAGCCACTCGGAAACCCAATAAATCCAGCACCATTATAAAATGCTTTCCTCCACAATCGGTGAACAGTGCCTCAAATACCCCGACTCAAAACGTAGCGGGTTCGCAACTGCCCCCCAGCCCTCATATCGAGGCAGTTAGGCCGAATATGCCGATTTTTCCACCGTTTAATAGACCTCTTGTTCCAATGGGAACAATAACAATAGTTACCCGTCTACCTGCCCGTCATTCCCTCCCCCAAGTCCTACCCCTTTTTATCCACGTCAGAATTTTTTGATGCCACAAAATTTTTGGCAGAACCGGATGGTTGCATCCGGACCGTTTGCTCCGTGGGCGACCCAGAACTGGACGATGTAGCCCACCTCCCTCAAAAACTAACAGCCTTTCCCTTCAAACTTTTGTTTTAAATGCCAGATCCTTGCTTAATAAGATGCCTTTGCTTCAGGCTCAGGTGTTCATCCATTGTCCTGATATTGTTTTAGTAACTGAGACGTGGGCATCAGCCTCAGTACCTGACTCCGAACTCTCTCTTCTAGGCTACAATTGCATTCGAAATGATCGCCAAGATAGCCGTGGTGGGGGCAGCTGCATCTACGTTAAGCAAACACTTACATTTTTGCCGTTGGACCTCCCGATTTTTTCCGCAGTAGAAGGAAGCTGTTGGCTCCAGGTTGCACTAAAAAATAAGTTCTCCTTACTCATTGGCTGCGTCTATCGCCCTCCCAACGCCAATGACAATTTTGATCGTTTACTCTCACAGGCATTTCATGCTGCGGCCGACTTAAGCTTTGAGTATCAACTGGTTGCGGGTGAGTTTAATCTCCCTGAAGTCCGCTGGTCTCCGCCTTCAGGCCCCAGAAGGTTCGATGACTTTCTTGAGGCTGTGGATGTCGGGATGTGGACTCATGTTGTTGATTTTCCCACCCGAGGCTCAAGTATACTTGACTTAATTTTCTGTAGAGGCTGCTTGCCATCGTCGGTGTCATCCCTAGGCCCACTCGGGGGCTCAGACCATGACATAGTTGTTTCAACATTGGAATTCG
The DNA here is from genome assembly GCA_902702965.1 of Spirometra erinaceieuropaei. NCBI lineage: Eukaryota > Metazoa > Platyhelminthes > Cestoda > Diphyllobothriidea > Diphyllobothriidae > Spirometra > Spirometra erinaceieuropaei. The sequence goes on along the minus strand of CACRXP010000008.1, from coordinate 897,460 downwards.
AGGCTGACGAAATGTCTTCCCAAAAGTATAACTTTTTCCGCGATTTCCGATCAACTCGCTCAACCGAATTATTAACAAACCTTAATTCCTACGACTGGACTGATTTCTTCCTTAATTCGGATGTAAATGTTTGCACTGCAATACTGTACGAAATTTTGGATCCGCTTATTTCTCTTTTTGTCCCCCGTAAGAAAATTATTAATGTTGGGGATGAGATTTTCCTACCTTTACCCTTTCGTCGCAGATTGCGCAGGCTTTATCGTCGTTTCCATCTTCAGAACGATGTGTCTGTTCTGCCCTTGATTTTGATATTTTTGATCGAGCTAAGAGATTGCCTGAAGAAAAACAGCTAGCCGAAGAGGTCCACTTTACCGAAAACCATTCGTTAAGTGTCTCGAAACTTTTCTCTATAAAAATACGAACTCAGAGAAAGACGCAGTATCCCATCCTTCGAGACGATCTGGGAAATCCCATAGTTGATGCCCAGTTAACCGCGGATAGCTTCAATGATTTCCTGTCCAAAACGTTTATTGAAGACTCGACCACTCCACTTCCGACCATCCAGTCATTGACTGGGGCAGTTCTAGAAACTATAACTTTCACTC
>CACRXP010000008.1:880126-896808 GCA_902702965.1 Spirometra erinaceieuropaei | reverse complement strand
TCAGTCATGGTGGTTGGCGACGACCGCCAACCTCAACTAAGTATTGAAGGTCACGCAATAAATGTGCCAGGGGTTATAAGGGATTTGGGCGTATCATACTCCAAGAGTCTTAATCTCTCGGAGCACTGTGCCTTGATAGTCTACAAAGCACGTAGAACGACCGGGTTTATCCTCCGAAATTTTAAAACTAGGGACATTAGAATGCGCCTTTTCAACATGTACGTTAGACCTGCTCTGGAATACTGTTCGTTTTCATTTAGCCTCATGCGTGCTACTGAGCGGAAGAAAATAGAATCCGTTCAACACTTTTTTACTAAGAAAATGTTAACCCCAGGACACCGACATTTGTCTTACCAAGAACGTTGCCGGCTTACAGGCCTCGATCCTTTATGGTTCCGTGGATAACAAAAGAGACTATTTTTGCTATTTAAAGTCTTATATAATCACACATTTAACCCACTCACCTCTTTAAGACATCATATCCACCCACGACGTAGCAGTCACCGTGAGGTCTTCTTATTTCTGCCTCTGGCACGTACTGTTAAATATCGTCAGTTCTTTTCTGTAAATGCAATTGCTATTTGGAATAAACTACCCATGAGTGTGAAAACTCTGCAAAATTTTCCTTTATTTAAGAGAACTATTACTCGATTTTTGCATTCAGAAAAGCTCCCACAAATTTTGGGTGCTAAATCTACTGATTGACTGTACCGTAGCGATGGCGTTTGTGGTCTCTGAACACTATGGCCGGTCTCATCAGCTGTTCCTCAACGCCTCTACTTTGACTATGCTTAACTTCATGAAAGAAATTTGACGTCCGCTAATCTCCGATACCGTGCAACCTCCCCCCTTCTTGACGGTCGATATTCTACCACCGCCGACAGTTTTTTTTCTCCTGAGCCCTCCAAACCACAAAAACCACCATCAACTATATTTTTATGCCTTACGCTCAGGAGTTTTTTTTTTCACTGCTGGTCGGATTTGTGTTTAATCGCTTCCCTTGACAATGCCTGTAAACTGGCATTAAATTAAAATTTATTTATTTATTTATTTATTTAAATGTGCCACGGGTTATAAAGGATTTGGGAGTATCATACTCCAAGTGTCTCAATCTCTCGGAGCACTGTGCCGGGTTTATCCTCCGAAATTTTAAAACTAGGGACATTAGAATGCGCCTTTTCAACATGTACCTTAGACCTGGTCTGGAATACTGTTCGTTTTCATTTAGCCTCATGCAGGCTACTGAGCGGAAGAAAATAGAATCCGTTCAACACTTTATTACTAAGAAAATGTTAACCCCAGGACACCGACATTTGTCTTACCAAGAACGTTGCCGGCTTACAGGCCTCGATCCTTTATGGTTCCGTAGATTACAAAAGAGACTATTTTTGCTATTTAAAGTCTTATATAATCACACATTTAACCCACTCACCTCTTTAAGACATCATAGCCACCCACGACGTAGCAGTCACCGTGAGGTCTTCTTATTTCTGCCTCTGGCACGTACTGTTAAATATCGTCAGTTCTTTTCTGTAAATGCAATTGCTATTTGGAATAAACTACCCATGAGTGTGAAAACTCTGCAAAATTTTCCTTTATTTAAGAGAACTATTACTCGATTTTTGCATTCAGAAAAGCTCCCACAAATTTTGGGTGCTAAATCTACTGATTGACTGTACCGTAGCGATGGCGTTTGTGGTCTCTGAACACTATGGCCGGTCTCATCAGCTGTTCCTCAACGCCTCTACTTTGACTATGCTTAACTTCATGAAAGGAATTGACGACCGACAATCTCCGATACCGTGCAACCTCCCCCCTTCTTGACGGTCGATATTCTCCCACCGCCGGCAGTTTTTTCTCCTGAGCCCTCCAAACCACAAAAACCACCATCAACTTTATTTTTATCCCTTAAGCTCAGGAGTTTTTTTTTTCACTGCTGGTCGGATTTGTGTTTAATCGCTTCCCTTGACAATGCCTGTAAACTGGCATTAAATTTAAAAATAATTAAATTTGAATTTAAATCTAAGTACCTGGGACACGGCCAAAACATGAACGACCACCGTGAAATCCCACTCTTTGTTTGGCTGCTATCGAGACGTTTGTCTTCTAGCTAATCATTCACTTAAACACATCGCTAGGACATGGACTGCTTCCTCAAACAAAGTTGCAACGTGAGTATGAGTTTTGCGGAACACCAACTACAAATAAAATTCCGGGAAAATGTCAGCAATCTCTGCATCACCAAATTTCGGGTGTCCAGAATGATTCAGTCAAGTGGTTAGTGCTTCTATAAATATGGTAGTTTTGTAGGCGCTTATGATAGTAGTGGGACGAAAATGAACTGCAAACTTGTTCCACCCTCTTAAGTCTCATGCAACCAGGCACGATGAAGGACGCCTATCGTGGAAACGGTCAGAAATAGACGTCGCCTATGGAACCGAATGATAGTTCTTCAACGCCCGACGCATGAAGGCATCCATGACTGTTTCCGCGTCCTCTGTTAACGATCAACTGTCCGCGGATGATCGCACGTTAACCAAAACGACGGTGGCCCAAATACTACTAATTGCTGATATCTTTGTTAATGGCTGTTCACACTTCAAAATGACATTAAACACGCAGAACATAGCGGTAATGTGCCATTTAGGAACTTGATGGACTTCAGATCACTGTCAGAGGAAACCGCCACATATCCGTGGGCAACGCTGCTCAAAATTTTAAGAAACACCAACATGCACGACGAAATTAGAAGTCTTGCCTCAAATTCAACAGCATTTTGAGCAGGCCACAGACATTTTTTCTGAAGCCACGATGGCGTGTACTTCACCACTCGATGCGCGATGTACAGGGTTGTTACCTTGGCTACGTTCCTGTGCACAGCGGATACATGTCCTCAGACAGCGTGGACTACGAAAACGCGACGAACGAGATTATGCGCGTGGTCATGGCAATAGCTCGTTAGTCGCCATGCGCTCGTTTCGCAGATGGCAGATAAGTCCGTTTTAAGATGGAAAGTTCGGCGAGTTAAGTTGCTTGCCTCATGAAGGACGCCTGGGAAAGCTAGGGATATTTCCTCCCTCCTATAGACAATACAGACGAAATATGATAATGACCTTTAGGATCGTCAGAGGCCTGGATTGTGCTCTTCAGCTTGGCGATTTCTTCGAAATGGCGCGAATGACCAATCTCCAAGGCCACCAATACCAATTGACTGCAGAGTATGCCGAACTTGAATTTCGGCTCAAATTATTCCCCCGCCGATTGGTTAATGGGCTTGCGAAAATTCACTGTACTAGCGAAAAACGTCACGACTTTCAAAAAAGACTTGGTAAATTTATACTTGATGGTCGAATATTTTTATGATCGACAGAAATTTTACGTAATTATGTGCATGCTTTTCATACGTCTGTAAATAGGGCTTTCCAAGGTCCTGCCTATAGCCCTTATATATACTGAATTATACTGAATAAGGTCCAGCTACAATGAGGGCAAGTTAGGACTGAAACCACACTGCTGATGCTGGTGATGGTTGCCGGGAATTTGTGGGGATGTGAATGAGTTTGCTCCCGCGTCGTTGCCACTGTCGTCTTTATTCTGTGTTCGTGTGATGATCTCGGTAGGTTGCAGTGACGGTGGATCCGAAGTCATCTGAAGAATGCGACTCGGGCTTCGCATGTCGGTTGGCAATTTTCGCGCGTTGACAGCTATTCAGTATACAGCGTATTTGCGAAAAATAGGCCTACGCCTTTGAACTCCCCATTTGTACATATAAATCTAAAAATAAGCAACAACATGATGGAATTCCGGTAACAAGTAAAGGCAGGCATCGATTCACATAGAGCACTGATTTTTTATGGTTACAATGTCGCATAGTCCGATTGTTGGTGTGACATGCGTCTGTCAAGCCGATATTTTAATCTCTTCACAGAAAGAGACATTACAAACCCATAGGCAGGTTATTCCACGGTTCCGCGACACAGTCGGGGAAAAAATACTTTCTCACATCCAATCTTGCCTTAAGGACACGAAGTTTGGATGGATGTCCTTGGAAGTTATTTGTAGTGGCGAGGTGGAAAAAGTCGTCACACCGGGCGATGCAGTCCAAGCCACGCACGATACGGAAAGTTTGTATCAAGTCTCGAGCAACTGCCTATAACTATGAGGATAGACATTAAGTTTATTAAGGTGAGTCTCGTAAGACAATGTACTCTGACCTCTTACTCATTTTGTGGCTTGCCTTTGCACCCTTTCGAGTAAATTGCACCCCTGCTGCGTCCATGGTTTCCAAGCCTGGATTGCATATTTAAGCTGTGACTTTGCAAATGTACCAAAGACTATGGAGAAGTGTTCTTCATCAACGACTGTTGCCGCTCGTCTGATGGTGTACATAATTGAAGTTGCGGTTTTAGCTGCCTTACGACATGACGTAGAAGGCCATAGGACGTCTGTAATTCAATTTCCGAGATCTTTCTGAGATTCTCTTTCTAGGAGCGGCATACTGTCTAAATAATACTGTCGCGTCTTACGGACCTGGTTTCTATTCCCCTGATTCAGTATAATGCAGTTGTTTAAATTAAAGGCCAGGAGCCATCTGCGGGACAACTCGTCCATTCGACAAAGATTTTCATAAAAGTCGGTCCCTTCGGCAGCAACGCCGATGACTTTCAAGATTTATACATCATCTACGAACATGGCACAATAACAGTCCAGATCCTCTACACAATCATTAATAAACAAAAGAAGGAGGGTCGATCCGAGCACTGAAACTTGTGGGACTCCACTCTCTATTACTGTGTCCCTCGATTGCTATTGCTCCAAGCAGACCATTTTGGATCGGCCGTCGTGGCAGTTCTCGACCTATTTAAGAAGCTTGCGGCTGATACCCATCACTTTCAACTTGCAGGGGAGACGCTAGCGCGGAACACTGTCAAACGCCTTCGGGAAATCGATTTACACTGTATGCATGGTGTGTTTTGCATTCATTGCTCTTGCCAAACTTATCATTGCGTATAGCAAGTGCGTTACATACGATCTTTCCCTACGAAAGCCGTATTGCACATTGTACAAAGGTTATGGGTTTCCAAATAAGCCATTAACTCCCTTTTGATCTTCTCCGTGACTATGCAGCAGATGGATGTCAGACTGACGGGTCTGTAGTTCGTCGCAAGAGCGCGATTACCGCATTTGTAAAGGGGTGTAATATGGGCCGCTTTTCAGTCGATGGCAAGGATTCCAGCACCAAGCGATGCTTAGCACAGAAATGGCAGTGATTCGTTTGGTGTTTGCCAAGCTGATTAGTGTTTTTCGAGATTGGCGTGCTACCCACATCGTTTGCGCCTTGTCATGCGGTGGGCGCCGTAGCCTTCGACGCCTAAACTCATACCTATGTGGCAAGCTTGCGACTTTCAGCGAGGTGCTTTTGGGTCACTGGATTGATACGCTAATGTGTGGTGAAGGACGTTTAATGACGAGATGTCGTTCAACTACTTTTGCCCAACTTTTATTTTAGCAGCAGCCAAGACGACACCATGAAATAGTCACTTTGACGGGAAGTCGCAAAGGGGTCGTTCACATCAGCATGACACGCACACCGAAGACACTGGTTCCTATCAGGCCTACTACGTCGGGAATTCGGTCTCTCAACACAAGCTTTCAAATTCAAGGAATGCACTTAACATAGGATTGGTTAAGTTCCCTCGTTTAACCGTACTATGCTGCACACCATTCGTTGCAGATAAAAGTGTCATTAGACAGATGTCTTGAAACATTTTTGGTTTCGCGTTCATAAGCAAGCCGCGGCGAATCAAAACTGAGGGCTGAAATCGACCGAAGTTCGTTGTTCATCAACGGACCCACGTGAAACAGCTAAGCGACCCCTCTGTAAGTTATTTTTTCGCACTTCGACGAATCAGGGAAATTCACGACCTAGTCACGAAAATAGAAACACAAAAGACCAAAGCAGCAGAACGTCGGGCACCAGAATCCCCCGAACGAACAGCTGAGATGTTTCAGAAACTAATGAGTAGTCATCGACAGTCAGGACCACGAACTATTATTAATGAATTAGGGCAAGTTATAACCAATGATAACCAAATAGCAAACTTATTCAACAGATACTTCTCAGCTAACTACACAATCGAAGAGGGAACGATCCCCCAACCGACCGAGATGACTGAACGCATCCTTAGCCACATCCATTTTAGTGAAGAAACTGTTAAAGTAGCCATTAAACAACTATCAAACACCAAATCCTATGAAGCAGACAAAATCCTACCATGTATTCTGAAGCATATGACATATGCTCCAATACCCCTATCTAAGTTATTCGCCCTTCTCCAGTCAAATGCAATTTTTCCGGACATGTGGAAATACTCGACCATTGCACCTATATTTAAAAGCGGCAACCGATCTCATACCCAAAACTATCATGGTGTTCACCGAACACCGGCTATAGCTAAAATCCTCGAGACAATAGTCTACAACCAATTGCTAGACTATCTCATGAACGCCAACCTCATTCCCTCTTCTCAACATGCGTTTTTACCCAAAAAGTCATGTCAGTCCTGCCAACTTACTTTTTTGGAATTCGTTTCCAGCAATAGAGATGATGGAAACACAGTAGCTTCAATATACTTCGATCTAAGAAAGGCCTTTGACAAAGTCCCCCATAAAAGACTACTAATAAAGCTAAAAAGTCATGGAATTAGGCCACCCCTTCTCGATTCTCTTAAATCTTATCTTCAAAACCGATACCAGGTGGTACAAATTCGAAACGTAGTCTCAGAACTATCCCCTATTACCAGTGGAATACTTCAAGGCACTATCCTAGGTCCCCTTCTATTCCTTATATATATTCACGTCTAATCATCCATATCTGTCTCAGCTAAGACGTTTTTGTATGCGGACGACCTTAAAATTGCATATGCATATAACGGGAATACGGTAGCCAATATTCATAGAACAATTGAAACTGATCTCAGAAAACTCAGCGAATGGAGTAGTCAGTGGCAGATGCCCTTTTCACCCGAAAAATGCCATCTCCTGATATTTGGCCCACAAAAACTTCCCCCCATAATTTTCGAGGATAATGAAATAACAGCGGCCCAATCGGTAAAAGATTTAGGTCTCAGCTATACAAATACCCTTTATTCATCTCCCCACGTCCAACAAATATCACCGAAAGCCACTCGTCTGTGTGGATTCATATGTAAAAATTTCACCTTAAATGCCACATTGCAACTCATTAGGCGAGCATTTATGGGATTTGACCCTGATTGCTTTTCCAAAATATTTGGCACCTTCGTGCGACCTCATCTAGAATACGCCATACAGGCGTGGACACCCTGGACTGCCAAGGATTATACCGTCTTGGAGAAGGTCCAGAGACGGGCGACCAAAATGACACAAGGTCTGGGAGCACTGCCCTATGAAACCAGTCTGTCAATCCTCAACCTGTTTCCCCTTTCCGACAGGCAATTACGTGGTGACCTTATACTAACATTTCGCATCATCAACGGCCTAGACTGTTGTTTAGATCCCACTGATTATTTCACCCAAGCTAACACGCCCACTTTGCGCGGTCATCCCCTAAAACTACGCGCAGGGAAATCAAGAACCAATGGTCGAAAGTCCTTTTTCAGTAACAGAGTGGTTGCAGCCCGGAATGCCCTGCCTACCGATGTTGTAACCTCCTCCTGTGTGAACTCCTTTAAGTGTAGACTTGACCTGCATCAAGCTTCCCAATTACCACCCCCACATCCACTCACATAACCCGGTACCATCTTATACGTGTTTGTACTACTTGTAATTAGTAAGTAACCATTAATGATTACTCTTTTTCGGCTAGCTGGCAGCTGTCCGCGAGTATGTACAAAATCCCTTTTTCACCTTCCCATTTATCAATGTTTTTCTCCGACGACTTGTTACCAAGAGGAAGTTCAAAGGCGCTTGCCTATATTTCCCTTGATAAACTGATACTGATACTGAATACAACTGTTCAAAATGTATGTTTTACTTCTCCTAGATTACTGTTTAATTTTCTTCGGCATAATGCCCTCAGACGGCCGAAAGAAACTAGAAGGCATTCAGAGACGTTTTACTAGCTCTTTGTCTAGAAGTGATGGCATCCAGGGTTCATACTTAGAACTGTATCATAAATACGGTCTTCGACCTCTCTGGATCAGAAGACTTCAGAATGGTCTAAACTTCCTATTCAAGGTCACCCACGATCAAGATATTCTCAAAATGAATTTACGTACCAACCAAAACGCCCCTAGAAACGCCAGAAATAGCGAGGATATTATAAGGATTCCCAAATTCACAAAGTCCCAACGGTCAAATTTCCACTCCATAAGATATGCGACTATCTGGAATTCTCTTCCAGGTTATATCCGGAAAAGTCGAACCCTAATCGGATTTAAAATAAAAACTAAGAAATTCCTTTCAAATAACAAAACGCATTTATTTTTGAATAAGATAGGACATTTTCAAGTCAATTCTTTGATATTGAATTTGGTCCAACAGGGCTCTGATGATGCCAGCCGCTGGAATAATACCGGAACATAGCACTAAAAAATAATCAAATTTATAAAAGATAGCATCATTGATAAACATAGAACAGATAGTTATATTCTTTCTTACCTCCCTTTCTCGTTTTCATCAGCTATGTCACTTGACACTTAATATCCCTTATGAAGCTAATAAAAATATACCCTTCGATAAAACCCTGCATATTAGTCGTGCGTATGTCTATATTAAGGCCAAATTAAACATGTATACCACTATATTAGGTCATAGTAAACAGTCGACGACTACTCCTATAATTTCACATTAACAAGAACAATATGATACTGATTCCATAGTATTTTGACAATTTTGATTTTGACGTATCATTGAATGCTTCATACTCCTGATATATATTCAGCTTTTCCAGCTCTTAGTCCAGAAAACGATAGCAAGCCTCCTGAAAAACACGTAGAAACTGTGCGACCGCCCCCTTACAGCCGGCCAGATAGACTGAAAACCAGCAACTAGAACACACCGAAATTTACCCAACAGGAAAATAATTTGAAGGTCAGGCCGATATCAAAGTTCTTCAATTGCCATGAAGGACATATTATTCATGCCCCCAAAAACTACCAAACTGCAAACTTCAATTTTTATATTGTACATATCGTTATTTTTAAAAACTTTTGTTACTATTTTCCCTTAGAACTGAGGTTTTTCAAGTTAAAACAAACTCTCAATTCGCGCTCTTTTGGCTAAACGGACACCCGAAACAAATGAAGTCAAAGTGCAGTTGAAATTGATGAGTTTGTTTTGGGTTTTTTTCCTGAGTTCAAAGGGGACTGACAGTGCCCAAGGGGCGCTACAATAAACCTATTCTATTCTATTCTATTCCTAACAAAGCAGTGTTCTTTCCTCCATACATGGGGGATCCACTGACTCCAAACATAAATAATATCCTTTTTTTCGAAGGACCTTGTTCAAAGAAAATTGGGGATATTTAAATAGTCGGGGCCTAAAGGAGAAGACAAAATTTCGTCCAAGCTTTCCCGAAAACTTGTCAACGAACTTTTTGCAGTTTTGGCAGCATCATGGACGGCGTCAATAATATCAAACTGGTAGAATTTTTAGAGGGCCGTACACCCATAACTGAGGTAACGCAAATCTGTCGTGGCTAACACCTAATACCACTTAGAAATTTTAACTGATCAAACCTCGGGTGGGAACTCATGCACTACAAGAGATCGGAACATTCAGCTAAACAGAAAATTCTTAATTTGGTCACTGACGAAATTCCTACTGAACACATTTTAATGAACATACAAATCTGAAATGGTCGGCGGCCGAGGTACTTGACGTCATCATTAATGGGGATGACAGCTGTATCCCTGGACTCACTTCTTACCTGCTCCTGCCCCGATGAAATCGTTGCGGGCTTGTTTGGGACTACAGCCATTTCCTGAACTTAGGGCAAAAAGGAAGGAAAATGTGTGGAAAGAAGATTATTTTAAATTAAGGAACTAGTAAGTGAGATAAACTGATTCGAACTTCATGCGGTTTTTTTTCAAGAGCTTGGTTCAGTAAACGGCAGAGGTTCAGCGACGGCTTCAAACGAGATCGAGTGTCCCTCGACCTGAGTGAGTGACATGGGAAATAAAAGGGAATCTCCAGAAGAAGAAGAAGAAGAAGAAGAAGAAGAAGACGGGAGGATTTACTGGACACTGACAGTCCAAAAATTTCTCCAAACTTAATAATCGACAAAACAGATATCGGAATCCCCTGAGTGGAGAACAAAAGCACTTAACCAAAAGTAATAATTCATACTGACCCAAATGTGAAAAAATTGGCGCCTCGGTGGGATTCGAACCCACGCAGTAAGGAGAAGGCTTTAGTACAGCCAACGCTCTAACCCCTTGAACTACGAGGCCCCGCCGGACAACTCGAGTTTAATCACATTTGGGCGGGTAAACTTGACCCAAATGTGATTAAACTCGAGTCGTCCGGCGGGACCTCGTAGCTCAAGTGGTTGGAGCGTTGGCTGTACTAAAGCCTTCTCTTTACTGCGTGAGTTCGAATCCCACCGAGGCGCCAAGTTTTTCACAGTTGGGTCAATATGAATTATTCAAAATCTGCCAAAATACCTATGGAATACCTATGAAAAGTAATAATAATAATTTCCACTAAAGACACTTCGGGTCCTGTCATAGCAAGTGAAGATAAATTTTCATGTAAATTTCAGAAGAAACAGACAGAATCTTTACAATGTGAAATATGTAGTTATTGAATAAGCTATGCAAGAGTTTTAATATAGCGATTAAAAAGTCAGTTGGAAAGCCTACGTTTTCAGTAGCTCATTATCAGGCCAGTAAAAATAGATAAGTAACTGTCCTTTTAACTGCAAGCAGGATATAAACGTGTTGCCAATGGAATCGAAGATACGGAACCTAGAAATCAGTTTTGAAGAAAGAAACGCGATCGCAGGGGCAACAGCTTCATTCGTCTGACGCCTCGGATTCCTGCTCGAACCCATCATCAGAGACACAAGAAGATATGGGTGGTTCACGCACAAGGGGCTGCAGTATTCATAGGATGCAGTCGTCATGCTACCGCATTCCCATGAATATTCACGCCCCCCCCCACCTCCATCGAAGATCGCAGTTCTTCATGTGTTGACAATTTGATGGCCAATATTCGCGTCGTTAATTGCTGCAATTTCATGACATTTGTTGGATGTTGGTGTGCTGATTGCTCAACCATCTGATCCGCGGACCCTGGGGCTGGGAGAAGTGTTCGTCTGTGCTCCCGTCTGGTTAGTTACACCACCTACGCCAAGCCTCATCACTGAGCACAGAGGGGGAAGGTCATTCCGCTTGTTTATGGACTATGACTCAAGTAGCTCGCAGCTCACGCGGTTGTTACCTCTTGCGAGAATTTCGAACTCGTCGAATTTGAATGTGTGGCCGGATCTCGTCCAAAGAGCCGCAAATTGAGAGCTGACGACATTTCTCCGCACCGCTGCAGCGTGTTCGGCCATTCGCGTTAGGAACTGTCTTCCGGTTTCTCCGACGCAGTTGCTTTGGCCGCCTCTGCGCCAGATCCGATGAACGACTCCCAATGTTTCTTTCCGTGGCAATGGGTCTTTCGTTTTCCTTATCTGAAGCCTGGTGGCTGCCTCTGGTCTGCATGCAACTTTAGCCCTAATTAATGCGAGAGGGCAGCCGACAGCTTCCGAAATGTTCTTGACATACGGAAGTGCCCGCCAAGATTCGGTGTCCGTGCAGTTAGGCCTTTCGTCCCTTTTGCGTATGAACCGGTTAACGAAATCGCGCGGGTAGTCGTTGGTTTTGAAAACCCGTCGGACTTAATTTAGTTCGGCCATATTGTCTTCGGCACACTGAAGTGCGTTTCAACACGCTGATAGAGCGTCCTTAAACACCTGCGTTTGTGGCTGATTCGGTGATTACTGTTGAAGTTCAGTACTTGCATCGCATTTGTCGCTTTCTTGAACACTTTGGTCTTTAGCCCACCGCAATCTTTGCGGCACAGGAGGACATCCGGGAAGGCCAGTTGGCTGTTCTCCTCCTCCATCGTAAACGTATGCCCAGGAAATCCGCAGTTAGATTTACCTTGAATGTCAGCATTTAATACCGGTCGATAACGACGAACGTAACATCCACATACCGGGCATAGGCGGAGTAATTAGCCAAGCGGGGACTCAAAGATGAACACTTCTCCCAACCCTAGGGTCCGCGGATCAGATGGTTGAGCAATCAGCACACCAACATCCAACAAATGTCATGAAATTGCAGCAATTAACGACGCGAATATTGGCCATCAAATTGTCAACACATGAAGAACTGCGATCCTTGATGGAGGTGGGGGGGGGGGCGTGAATATTCATGGGAATGCGGTAGCATGACGACTGCATCCTATGAATACTGCAGCCCCTTGTGCGTGAACCACCCATATCTTCTTGTGTCTCTGATGATGGGTTCGAGCAGGAATCCGAAGCGTGAGACGAATTAAACTCCTGTACTAGCGATGGTGTCCTCTTCTTAACATATAAATGCGTCTCAGGGGCGGGGTATTCAGACTCCATGTTCCCACGCCGCCGGTATGACGGAATCAGCGTGTTTCGGACGGTGGAGTTTGGGTGGGGGGTAAGGAGATGGGTTCCGGTTAGATTGTATGCGTTGCAAGCGCCTGTGACTTCTCTCAGGGAGTCGGGACCGCGTGCGACCAAACCCTGGATTTGGCTAGGGAAGACAGACTGCATGTATTAAGGTTTTCTGACAGCAGAGTGCTGGGTTCGCTAGTCTAATGACCACCGCCTTGGCTATGGTTAGCACCCGTTTACGCAGGCCTTTAGAGTAATGTGCCGATGCAGGGAAATAACTTTAAAGACTTCCTTAGTGTCGGCTTGGCGATTCGTATCAATTGGCTGTGCGAGAATTGAACTCGAAACCGACAAATTTTTTCTCTCTTCCTAGTCAAGCAGGCATGTTTCCGCGTATCCTCTTTTCCCGACGTCTCGCTGTACGACAAGTATACCCCACTCCACAGGAGCGAGTGAATGAATGAATAAATACACATGGTCGTGCCCTGTAAGGGCATTCGGTCTTTGCCCCTAACCGAAGTAGGGAGTAGTCTGCGAAGAATACGTTCAAGTTTGCCGCGGAGAAGGCACTGGTGGGAGCTATTCTAAGACGTCGTCTCGCTAATTCGCTTGCTGCATTTCCTAGAAATGGTGTTCTTAGGAATAAGTCTTTCTTCTGCGTAATTGCAACGGCAGGTTTTGTGACGCGCTGTCTTGTATTCCAAGGGTGAGTCTTTCTGGATAGCCGTTTTCGCGGAGCGTGTTTTGCAGCTGATGGGGTTTAGTTTCACAAGAGCAGATGCGTCGCACTCTAGTCGCCAGTTCGTGGACTAAATTTCGTTTTAGATTTAGGGAGGTAAAACTGTAAAAATTAGCGTCCTGTCCCATCCAGGTTTTCCTTCTGAACATCTTGCGTTCGATGGATCCATCCTCTTGTCTGTTTAAAGAGACATCGAGGAACGCGAATACGTTATTTTCCTCAGTCGCTGCCGTAAACATCAGGGAGATGTGCGCTCCGTTAAACTTCCGAACTTGGCCATTGATGTCGGAGGTGTGACACGTCAGACAAAAGAAATCGTCCATATACTGACCGTGGAGGTCAACGTCATTAATGGTATCTTTGAGACTCGTTTGCTCGACCCTGTCAGTACAGACATTTGCGAGAAACGATCCAGGCGATGAACACATTCGCACACCGTCTAGTTGCCCGTATAGTTGGACGTTGCAGTGGAGCTGGATATTCTGTGTGCATCGCGCAAGTAGTTCATTTAGGATCTCCACTGTCATGCCTATCGGGTTGTTTGTTTCCCCAAAGAAGTCGCCCAGTAAGTCTATTGACTGCACTACGATTACGTTCGTAAACTGTAACGATACATCTAACGGTAGCATCGTCCGTCCACCGACGTTAATACTATTGATAGCCTTGACAATCTCAAAGGTGTCTTTTAAAGAACATGGATACAGACAACTTTGAAGAGGTTTTAACTTTTCCACCAAATATTTTGCTATTACGTGATAGGGTTAAGTTCTCGTATCCAACATTGGACGTCGTGGTAGCCCGTGTTTGTGTATTTCGGGAAGACCCTATATTCTGGACATCATAGCACCCACAAGTTTTAGTTCTTTAAACTCCTTGTCATACAGAAGTCCTTCCTTGTGGAGATCTTTGAGTACTTTTGTCAACTGACTCTCGATGGTTTCGGTCCGATCTCTGTCTTTCTCAGATTTCGATAACTGTGTACGGTCCCATAACATTTCTTATAGCTTCTTCATGTAATCCGTCTTACCCATCTGCACTATTTCTGAACCCTTGTTCGGTCTGGTTTGCACGATATTTTCATTTTCACGAAACACCCTGAGACTATCATAATTCAGTATTCAGTATATATGAGGGATAGAGGCAGAGCCTTGGAAAACCCTATTTACAGATAGACGTATGAAAAAAACATGCAGATATTTACATAGCAGTTATACCAGTCATTGATATCATGTAAAAGTTTGACCATCAAGCATAAGTTTATCTAGTCTTCTTTTGAAGGTCTCGACGTTTTCCGCTGAGACAACGGAGTTCGGCAATTTGTTCCATCCCTCAACCAGCCGGTGAGAGAAGAATTTGGCCCGCAAATCGAGTCTGGCATGTTTCATCTTCAATTTGTATGCGTGCCCTCGGAGATTTGTCGTCCGCGCCAGTTCGAAGAAGTCGTCAAACGGAAGAGCACAGTCTAGCCCTCGGACGATCCTGAAGGCCATGATCATGTCCCCTCTGTACTGTCTATAAGAGAGAGGAAATATTTTTAGCTTCTCCAGCCGTCTCTCATAAGGTAAGGTACTTAATCCGCCGACTAGCCTGGTCGCTCTACGTTGTACGTTCTCCAGTAGGGTGTAATCTTTTTTCGTCCAGGGACACCATGCCTGGACACAATATTCCAACATTGGTCGAACGTATGCGCCAAATACTCGGCCGAAAAGTTCTTCATCAAAATTGACGAAAGATCTTCTAATCGCGCCTAAAATACCCATAGCTTTCTTTGATACCTTAGCGCAATGAGATGATGGTTTGAGAGTTGACGTCATCCACACACCGAGGTCTCTTAACTCGTTGACTGATTCGAGTTGGTGACTTCCTATACAGTACTGAGATTCAAATCTCAACGGCTTCCTGTTGCTCGAACGAAATCGGATAAGTTGGCATTTGTTACGATTGAGGCTTAAACACCACTCATCACACCATTTTTGCAAGCGATTTAAATTGTCTTGTAATTGTACACAATCTTCCGGCTTCTCTATTGATTGCCACAATTTGAGATCGTCCGCAAACATAACTCGCTCGCAGTTCAGACAGTCCAGGCAGTCGTTCACATATATAAGGAACAGAATTGGACCCAGAACGCTTCCCTGCGGAACGCCACTGTGTACGGATGCCCATTCCGATTTAGCGTTCCCGATACACACACGCTGAGATCTGCCCGTAAGAAAATCGGCTAGCCATTTCAGAAGATTTCCATTCACACCCACTTGACGTAGTTTACATATAAGTCGTCTGTGTGGAACACTGTCAAAAGCCTTTTTGAAGTCGATGTACACGGCGTCGACTGATAAGCCCATGTCAATTGATTTCGTCCAGCTTTCCATGGATACTAAGAGGTTGGTGAGACAAGATCGACCGCTTCGGAATCCATGCTGATGTAGACTGAGCAAGTTGTTTTCTTCGAGGTGCCGCATCAGCTCCGTTTTTATTACTCTTTCCATCAACTTGCAACAGATGCTAGTGAGACTCACTGGTCTGAAACTATTTGGGGCTGTTGTATCGCCACCTTTATAAATGGGGCTTATATTTGCCTTCTTCCAGTCGGTAGGCAAAGCCCCGGTCTCCATCGATGTTTTGAAGATCTTGGATAACGGAGAGGCCAGTTGGTCTGAGAGCTCATTCAGAACTTTCGCGAACACGCCGTCCGGACAAGGGGATTTAGTGGGCTGTAGTTGCGGAGAGGCCAGTTGGTCTGAGAGCTCATTCAGAACTTTCGCGAACACGCCGTCCGGACCAGGGGATTTAGTGGGCTGTAGTTGCCTCAAAGTTTTCCTTACCGTGTCTGTTGTGAAGTCCACCGTGCTTATTGTACTGTTGGATTTGACATTTGGGGGGTGAACTCTTTCATCAAAAGCCGGCTCCTCAGTGTACACAGACGTGAAGAAGTCGGATAACAGATTCGCCTTATCTGAGTTGTCAGACAACGTATTTCCCTGGCGATCTTTTAGGCAGGGAATGCAGTCCCGGTTGCGTTTTGCTTTATTCACGTATCCAAAGAATTTTTTTGAATTTTGCGGGATATTTTTTATAAGTTTTGACTCAAATTGTGCCCGTTGTCTCCTCAACAGATTCCGACATAAATTCCTCTGTTTTTTGAAGTCAGCCAAATGCTCTGGTTGTTGAAAACTTGCGTACTTTTTCCAAAGTCTCCTTTTCAATTTAAGATTCTTCTTTATTCCTGACGTCATCCACTCTGGTCGGGATGTGCGCGGCTTCCTCTTCAGTGGGCAGCAGCTCTCTACTAAGTGCTGCATTATGTTCTTGAAGAAGAGC
>CACRXP010000008.1:846233-867671 GCA_902702965.1 Spirometra erinaceieuropaei | reverse complement strand
CCAAGAGATAGAACCTCTACGACAGATTTGTGAAGGCGTTCTGAAGAATAATTATGGACGTACCGTTCTGAATTGTTCAGAAGGGTGGTCTACACTTTCACTGGCTGGACACTTCGAAGGAGTCTCGTCCATCTGTCCTCGATTCTCTTATTTCTGACTGTGTGCACATAGTCTTCAAGATTCAGTCTCTCGGGACTTCCAAAATGATCGAGAGCTGCTGTTATCTGACATAGGCCCCGCTGGAGTTCCTCAGTTCATGTACTAACTGTCTCCAAATGACTTTATGCATATCGTCGCAATGTGGTTGATGTGGCAGAGATTCCAGTTTATTTGGTAAGGATAATAGGCAAGGCCTTTGAAAACCCTATTGATTACATGTTTGCTCGTTAGAAATAACTATACACGAACAATGAAAACATTCGCTATTAAAACGGTACTGGTCTCATTTGAGTAGCACTGTCTCGGAAAAAATATTTGGGTGGGCGTGGGGTACTAGTTCAGATTCAGACTGTCAAGAAAAAACAGGGGACACAAAAAATTATCCAACCGTTTCTTAAAGAGTTTCAGAGGCATCGCCTCCTCGACTGACTGAGGGAGACCGTTCCATTACTCCGCTACCCCTCGTGCGAAAAATTAGATCAAAGCTTCCGCCTGGACAATTCTGTCCGTAGTTTCATCGTTTGACCACAAAGATGGGGTGAAAGGTGCCACTGAAACATGTCCTCAGAGTTCAGTTCATGCTCAAGGCCATGCATTCACCCTTATTCACCCATTCCTACATAAAATCTCCGATACAGACACATTGTTTCCGACCAACCAGAAACGCCCTAATCCAGTTCAGAAGATCTCCCCGGATGCCGATGGCGCTCGATTTGCGAAGAAGGCGCTGTTGCGGAACAGCATCGAAAGCTATGTGGAAATCGATTTTCATGATATCGATCTTAGCACCCTCTTCTAGAGCCCTGGTCGAGATCCCCAGACAAGCTAGCAGATTTCATAGACAGGGACGTCTTCTCCGGAAGCCATGTTTACAATCCTGTCAGATGTAATTTTCTTCACAAAATTGCTGTATAGTGCTCTTTACTAGAGCTTCCATCGTTTTGCACGGGAGGCAAGTTAAGATAATAGGCCTGAATCTGCTTGCTGTAATCCTGCTACCTCCCTTATGAAGGGAACGAGGTTAGCTGAGTTCCACTGTAATAGCAGCATTCCTGTTATTCATTGACAGCTCAAAGAGACTCGAAGGAGGTTTTGACAGCTCCACTGATAGCTCCTTAAGTATCAGCCCCGGAATTCGTCGGATCCAGGGGACTCATCAGGTTTTATTTGACAGAGGACGCGTCTTACTTCATCGACAGAAAAGGCAACGGTCTCAACGACGGCAGTATCTTGGCGCATTTGAAGCTCCCGGCTGTATCGGTCCATTTCAAACTGCTGATTGTCTTCTGAGGACTCCTCTGTAAAAACCGATTGAAAAAAACTGAGACAGTAATCGTACTTTCTGTGGTCCTTCAACTGATAAGTTTCCGAGGCTTTACTTTAGACAAGCAATTTCATTCCTATGTTTCCTCCTTCTGCTGTTGTATCCGTAAAACTGCTTGGGACATGTAATGGATTCTCCTATCAGTTGGCGCTCGAAAGAAGTTCTAGCAACCCGTAGTGGCTTGCGAAATTTATTGCGCTGATACTGATAATCGGCAAGTGACCTTGGATCTAAAGTCGCAAATACTTTTTCTGCAGTCTCTGTTTCTTCTTCATGGTCTTTTTTGTCGTCATATTGACACATGGCGGTCGCGCACATGGTCTTGTTATTTTTATTGGACAATGTGGGTCAATTAGAGCCCTAAAATCCCACGAAAGTACAGCCAGAATTCATCTGAATGTTCCATGTTGACTAACCAGGCTTCCTTCGAAAAAATACGTCCCATTGCGTGAAAGTCACTCTTCCAAATATTTCTCCGCCTCTTGATTTTTGTTTGTTGGTTGGATAGGAGGGTGCACACGCAGGTAAAAGCAATATGATTGCTTAAACTGAGTGGAGGTTGTGGATTCGCTTCGCTTATGAGTCCTTCTTTACTGAAAACGAGATCTTAGCAGTTAGATCGTTGTCCTCCTCTCAGTCTTGCTCCGAATTTTATGTTTTGAATGAGGTATTCATTCAGGGAGAGTTATAGTACCTTGCAGTCAAAAGATATTGTTCCTTCGCAAGGTTTTCCAGTAGTTTCTCGGACATTACCCATGACCAATACATCCTGATATGAATACCCTCGTCACATTTGCCTCCGCAAGTCTGGTGTCAAACTTAAGGAATCTTCGGAACTCCTTTACCACCGAGGGATCTTTGGACTGTCGAAGTTCTGTGAAAATTCCCATATTACGATCGAAAAGTCTGCTGGCTAATAGGCCTTGTCAGTCAAGAAAAATTATGAGCGAGCAGTGAAAAAACTTCATTATAAAATAAACAAAATGATTTGATTAATTTTAAAGGAGAAAAAGATTGCCGCTCATGAAGAGACAGAAATGCGGGCAAGACCGGCCTTCATGTAGCAGTGTACAACGGATTATTAACGGACATCGCCACGACAGAAAAAATGTCATCCATGACGGGTAAGTATGCGGGTCAGACAGGACTGGCCTGCGTACGGTATTGTATAAGGGCTTCAAAACGCACATCGTCAGGCCAGAATTCATACGGTGGATGAGACTGTTCGCGTCAAGGTGGCGAGACGAAAGAAACCCAGACGCGATCGGTTAGTCAGCTTTAAGCCCAGCTGGGGGGACGGCAAAGGAGTTACGACCAAGCTTCTAGTAGACTGCGAATACAGAGGGTTCCGCCATGAGCGTCGACAGACGGCTTGAAGTCGAAAGGAGGAGTTGACAAGAAACCCCAACATCATCTCTGCGAGCGAGGGGGGATAACAGTGGATTTAGCGGCCAGTTCAAAACAGAGCGTTGTAAAGATACAAGCGAGTATAGTACAAAAAATATTAAAATAAAAAAATAAAAAATAGAAATCTATGAAAATTGAAGTGTGCAGTTTGGTAGTTATCGGGAATATGATTAGTATGTCCATCATGGAGATTGAAGAACTTTGATACGGATCTGACCTTGAAATTATTTTTGAATTGAATAAATTTGGGTTATAAAGTCCTCTGAACTCGGTGAGGAAACAGACTGGGGATAGATTGGGTCGGAGTATAACTTCTTCTTCTTCTTGGTCAGAGATCGCGGCAACTGAATTTTCGTACCTAAGGTATCCATTACACAGGCATTCGCTTGCAGACGCACAAGTAAGTAGTGAGTATTAGACGATGGATGGATGGAAAATGCAAACGGTTTATTGAGTGCGAGAGATAACGTATGACAGGGTACTGATGTTGTAACCAGGTTGGCAAAAACGAGCAATAAAGAAGATAGAAAAACAGTCATGAACAAAAACATTAGAACTTCGGTATGTACAAGGATGCAAGCAAAACACTGTGCGGAAATCTGGAAAAAGGTGAAGCTGTAAACAGCATAGGAACCAACTTACAACAAAAACAGATAATCAAAAAAATGCTGAAGATTGGAGTTATCGGATCTTCGGCCGCTGTTAATGACGCGCGCGATCGGTCCTCACGATCGATCTACAAAAGATTGATCCCGATTAAGACAAAGGGGTTTCTGTCCGTCAGGTATGCTGGGGTGTTACAGGGTGTCTTCTAGCTGCCAGTTGTTAGTTTATCTGGCCAGCTTCTAATGGGCAAACGCACAGATCGTTCGTGTTTTTCAGGAGGCTTGAAATAGTTGTATGAACTTAAAACCGGAAAAGATGGGTATATATCAAGAGTAAGAGACATTCAATGGTAAGCAACAATCAAAGCTGTCATAACAATATTTAATCATGTATCATATTGTTCTTGTGAATGTGACATCATAGGAGTTGTGGTCGACTGTTTACTGTTATCTAATATAGTTATATGTATGCTTACTATAGCCATAATATAGATTTACGCACAACTAATATGCGCAGTTTTATCGAAAGGGATGTTATTATTAGCTCCGTGAGGATTATTTAGTGTCAGGTGATATAGCTGATGGAAACGAGAAAGGAATGAAAGAAAGAATGTCATTATCTATTCTATGTTTATCAATGGTGCTCTCTTTCAAGAATTTGATTGCTTTCAGTGCTACGTTGCGGTATTATTCAAGCTGCTGACATCGTCATAGCCCTTTAGGACCAAATTCTATATGAAATAATTGACTTGAAAAATGTCCTATCTTGTCCAAAAATAAATGCGTATTGTTATTTGAAAGGAATTTCTTAGTTTTTTTACTTTAAACTCAATTAGGGTTCGACTTTTCCGGCTAGAACTTCGAAGAGTATTCCAGATAGTGGCTTATCTTATGGTGTATAAATTTGACCATTGGGGTTTTGTGACTTCGGGGATTTTCATAATATGCTCATTATTTCTGGTATTCCTGGGGCATTTTGGTTTGTTAGTAAATTCATTATGAGAATATCTTCGTTATAGGTGACCTTGAATTGAAAGTTTTGGACCATTTTGGAGTCTTCTGACCGTATTTATGATATAGTTCTAAGTATGAACTCTGGGTGCCATCACTTCTGGACGAAGATCTAGTGAAATGTCTCTGAAGGCCTTCAAGTCATCAGCATAAAGAAACATTTGTGAATTTTTGACTTCAGTCGGAATATCATTGATGTAAAGAAGGAGGAGTAGCGGACTCAGAGGCATGCATTAAGGTACGCCGCTCGTGATCGAGTGAGATTTCGAGTAGCTAATTCCAACCGTGAATTTCTGATATCAGTTAAATAGATAGGACTCGGTGAGGTCGAATAGAGCTGGCCGGATGCCGAGAGCTTCCGATTTCACCAAAAGACGTCTATGGGCACCTGGTCAAAGACTTTAGATAGATCGAAGTAGATAACTCCCACTGAATGTTGTTCATTACGAAGAAAGATGGTTAGATCAATAAATGCCAAATGAAATTTTTGTATGATTCTTTAGGTAATAGACGACGCTGGTTAGAGCTAAGATGCTGGTTATACAGACAGACGTCAAGAATTCCATTGAAAATCACCCTTTTAAGAACTTTAGCTAGATACTGTGTTTTGCGCACGCCCCGATAATCAGACGGATGCCAATAAATTCGGAAAAGTCCTTTGCACATCTGAATAAAACGGAAAACCATCCCGACTCCTTTCCTAAGGGATTAACAGTAAAATTAGTT
The DNA here is from genome assembly GCA_902702965.1 of Spirometra erinaceieuropaei. Lineage (NCBI taxonomy): Eukaryota > Metazoa > Platyhelminthes > Cestoda > Diphyllobothriidea > Diphyllobothriidae > Spirometra > Spirometra erinaceieuropaei. The sequence goes on along the minus strand of CACRXP010000008.1, from coordinate 862,439 downwards.
AGCCGGTAACTCAGATAAGATTAATCTCATCCGATTTTTTATGCCTGCGTGTACCAAGAAGCCGCCTTGTGATGAGAAAAAACACCGCTTAATTGCCACAAGTAGAGATGCATATACCACAGTGACGTTCACAACAGACTCAGTGAGGAAAGGTCTGGGGCAGCTACGGCCCGCTTCATTTTCGATGCAAATGGCACACCCGCAAAAGCTCTCGACGAACTCCTAGACCAACTTTTTACTAAACTCTCCAAGATCTTCGAAAGTTCGATGGTGGCGGCGGTTGACTACATAGATAGATAGATAATTTTTATTAAAGACCCGTTGGGGTCCCATCAAAGCAAGTTAAAATAAATTTTTATGCGAGTTTTAGACGAGGTAGGCCGAATCTTTACAAAATGCAATTCATAGTTTCTGAATTAGAAGTCCATTGAGAAACATGATGATTGAGGGGTGAAAGTCAACGTAAGCCCATTTAAAAGAGGAAGGACTTCACCAAATGGCTTCAAGCTAGTGAGCCTCACAAGCACTTTTTACAAACTAATGGAGAAAGTGCAAACGTGAGTAGCCGAGCATATTGAGGAAAATCACTTGCTTAGTGCGCATCAGCGTGGATTCCGAAGCCGTCGATTCTGTCACGACACGACAATTCGACCGTCGATTTCGACGATGTCTACCGTGTGCCCCACAGACTGCATTGTGGGAGCAGGGACGGTGACTTACGCAGGGTTTTATAGTGCCAGTAGACTTGCGTAGCATCTACCTACACTCTCTCCTCCTCCCTCGCCTGGGCCCGGTGTCAAGACAGAGTCAAGAAGACCGGAGACGAGGGAGGCCGCAGGTGGATGGCTCGGACTGATCCTCACCTTGGCGTTCCATCACACCCCCTGGTCCACACAACAATAACCAGGATTTCAATCAACACAACAGAGATTTGGAGGCTGGCACGGCCGAAGCCGCACCTGGGCGTGCCGCCAACGCCTGGCTCGGATCCCACGCTGTGGTGGGAATGCCATAAAGGCCACATTAAAAAGGAGCCATTGCAGCCTGACTCTCAGACCGCCTCCCGTGAAAGAGGAGGTCCAAATTACCCCGTCAGTTGGCAAACTTCCAAGCCACAGCTTCTAGCGCACCGTGATAGCTTCAAGCGCGTCAGATTGTTTATAGTGAGGAGAAAGTGCGCTGAGTCGTCGACCTCACTCTCCCTTCCCACTTCCACACCCCAGCCGCTGTCCGAGCCGGTCAGCAGACTGAAGTGGGGAGTGGACGCGGTGGCTGTCATGGTCGACGGACTATGACTGAGCGCGCCACAGCACGACCTAGCCCCCCATACACACAAACACCAGGATTTCACACAACGGGGGTTGAACGGCGTGTCTCTCACTTGTGTGAGAGTGCAGTGGAAGGTGCTGTTTCAGCCCGTCCCCAGCCCACCAGTCCGTCACTACACATAACACACACACAACGTGACGAACTGCGTGAACCGAGAGCGGGCCTCAATCAGCAACCTTCCTATCCACGACGCTTGACGTGTCGGGATAGTCTCGGACACAAGTCAACCGTGCAGCCGAAGCCGCATGGGGACCGAGTCGAGATGCACACTTCCCACTTGCGTGGGAGGCGGCAGTTGAGTGCATGAGGTGTGTGAGGGTTGATGTTTGGTGAGGTGATGGTGCTAGGAGGTAGGGAGTGAGGGAATGTGTGCTGTGACCGGCGATTGTCTACCGCAGGTCGTCGTGGATGCGCATGTGGCCGAATAGACCCATAAGATGCGTGAAGGTGCGAGGGCAGTGTGGGCAGTGGGGGCGAGTGCGGTGGGTGTAGGTTGGTGCTCCAGGCACTGGTTCGCCAGTCTCTGTGAGATGGATTCGCAAGTGACCGACCAGGCCGATGCGTGAAGTGAAGGTGCGATCGCAGTGAGGGCAGATGTAGTCCTGGCCCTCACGTCTGATGATGGATGTTGCAGGGCTTGTGCCTGTTGTTGTGTCAGGTTCGGCTGTGGTGAAGTCGTGGGCGACAGACGCCGAAGCGGCCGTCGTTGTGGCAGTGAAGGAGGAAGGGGAGGAGGAAGGGGAGGAGTGAGGGGTGGTAAGGTCGGTGGCGTCGATGTCGGCTGGGGAGTGGTTAGTGGGTGCACAAGGTGATGGATTGTGAGTGGTGCTCGGCGGGGTGGGTGTGTCAAGGCTGCGATCAATTCCGCTCTCGTGGATGCGCATGTGGCCTAACAGGCCCACACACACACACAGGACCATGGCCGGCACTGCAGCCGGGACGATTTGCTCACTATTTACATCCTACATTTGCAGGAATCTTTCTCAACATAGATTCTCGTATAATGAGTGTGATAGAAAGCATGTAGGGTTGTCTCAATATCGTAGTACTTCTGATTCCCCGCCCTCGCAAACGACGATGTGTACGCAAAGATTATTAACATGCATTACGTCACTCTATGTTACTGGCAGCGTAACTAATAACAGACCTGAGAGAGACAGTCTGGACCGCAACGACGGATAACTAAACCTGACCACATAACTACGACGGGGATTGCAGAAAACGCCGCTTTTCCGCCACATAAAAATGGTGACGGCAGCCTAGTGCACTAGTGCCCATGGGCATTTGGAACTACACGCAAGTTTTTATCAGATGTGTTCAACATGTGAAACAAATCCAAAAGTGCGAAAGCAAACTTCCTGGGGACGCCGTAAACTGGCCCCAAGTGACCAATAACCTCACTATGAAGTGATCGCTGGTTGGCAAGGAACAGCATTACGTGCATAAAACACTGCAGCTTTGGGCATCTCGCACAACTTAGGTTTTTGCATAAATCTTAACGTAATCCCTCCTGTGCATTGAAGCATTAGGAAAACCAGTTTCTTAGACTGACATTAATCCGAAGATTACTTCATCATGGATACTCTTGCAGACTAAAACTTTGTACCCCGTCTTGTGCATAGGTTTCGCGCTGCCATTTCTAATTAATGTATACCAGCATTACCACCATACAACAACGATGCACTGAAAGACGGTTAACTATTACATTTGCGGGGTAGAGAGCATAAGGAAACTGTTGGTTTTGAATGGAAGTACAGCGACGTGAATTGTGAAGATCGTAGCAGAGGTAGATTAAGTGGCATGAAACAACGCAGAAACAACGCGGTTACGGTGCTAGCGGGTGATATTGAGGGCATATACGCGTCCAGTGTATATGAGCCCCATTAGGTATGAGGTGGCTCGATAAAATCTTTACGAATACTAAACTCCAGAACAAACCATATAGAATTGACACAGGGCGACTGACTAACGGCAGCAATTTTCCGATTCTGTCACATAAGTCTGTTCACATGCATGAAAGGCTGATCGAAGCCATCAAAAGGCGTTTTTCAGTAGATACAGTCAGTCAGTATCAGTCATTATATTTGGTGTAAGTCCTGAAAAATCCATTTAAACGGTACAGTATAGTGCGCATAAAACATGATTCAGTATAATTCAGCATATATAAGGGATATAGGCAGAGCCTTGAAAAACCCTATTTACAGATAGATGTACGAAAAAGAAACACGCAGATACATACATAGCAGTTGTGCGAGTCGTTGATATCGTGTAAGTGTTTGACCATCGAACGTAAAATTGTCTAGACTTCTTTGAGAGGTCTCAAAGTTTTTCGCTAAGACAATGGAGTTCGATAATTTGTTCCGTCCTTCAAGCAGCCGATGGGAGAAGAATTCGGTCGGCAATTCAAGTTTGACATACGTTATCTTCAATTTTTATTCGTGCCCTCGAAGATTGGCCGTCGGCGCCATTCCGAAGAAATCGTCAAAGTGAAGAGCACAGTCTAACCATCGAGCGATCAAGGCCATGGTCATATCCCCCTGATTGTCTATAAGAGAGAAGAAATAGTTTTTGCTTTTCGAGGCGTCTCCCACAAGGTAAGCTATTTACTTAGTTTGGTCGCAATTAGTTGTACGTTCTCCAGTGGGTTGTAATCTTGTTTCATCCAGGAACACCATACCTTAACATAATATTCCAACATTAGTCGAACGAATGCTCCAAATACTCGGCGATACGCTCTTTGTGAAAATTGAGGAAGAATAGTCTTATGGCGCCTAGGATACCCATCACTTTATTTGATACATTGGCGCAGGCAGACGACGGTTTGAGAGTTGACGTCATCCACACCCCGAGGTCTCTTAACTCGTTGAATGATTTGAGTTAGTGACCTCCGACAAATTAATGAGATTCAAATCTCACGGCCTCCTGTGGCTCGATCGTAAACGGATAAGTTGACAATTGTTCCGATTGAGGCTATGACACCACTAAGCACACCATTGTTTGTAGCGATTCTGATTGTCCTGTAACCGTACAGTCTCCTGGATTCTCAATTGAGTTCCACAATTCGAGATCGCCGGCCAGCATTAAGCGCTCATAGTCCAGACAGTCCAGGCAGTTTTTCACTTATATCAAGAACAGAATTGGACGCAAAACGCTCTCCAGCGGAACGCTAGTGCGGACGGATGTCCATTCCGATATAGCGTTTCCGGTAAACACACGCTGAGATCTGTCCGTAAGAAAATTAGGTGACTATTTCAACAGATTTCCATTCACATCCACTTGACGTAGTTTAAATAAAAGTCGACTGTGTGCAAGACTGTCAAAAGCCTTTCTGAAGTCAATGTACACAACGTCGACCGATAAAAGCATGCCTATTGACTTCGTCCAGTTCTCCATGGACACTAACCGGTTAGTGAGATGGGACCGAGCCCTTCGAAATCAATGCTGACGCTATCTCAGCAAGTAGGTTTTTTTAAGATGTCGCAACAGCTGCGTTTTGATTACCTTTTCCATCACCTTGCAACAGATGTTTGTGAGACTCACTGTTCTGAAACTATTTGGGGCTGTTCACTCGCTACATTTATATATGGGGCTGATTTTTGCTTTCTTCAAGTCGGTAGGCGGAATCCCGGTTTCCATCGAAGTTCTGAAGATCCTGGATAACGGAGGGGCTAGTTGGTCTGAACGTTCATTCAGGGCTTTTGTTAGTACGTCGTCCGGACCAGGAGATTTAGTGGGCTGTAGTTATTTCAAAGTTTTCCTGACCTTGTCTGTTTTGAAGTCCACTGTGCTCATTGAATTTCCTGATTTGACAGTTTGGGGGGGGGGGAGGTGGCAAACGTTTTCATCAAAAGCCGGCTCCGTGGTATACACGGACGCGAAGAAATCGGACAACAGGTTCGCCTTATTTGAGTTGTCAAACAACTCGAAAAGCTAATAATGGAGCGAAAATCCGAAGAAGGTATGACATTAGCGAAGTAACTGCGAAAAAATCGTCCAATGCATTCGTACTGGGGAAATTTTCATATGGGTCGAGGTCAATGAACACAAATGGATCTGTTGAATTCATTTTAGTAGTATGTTGATAGTCATTAACTTTAGGCAAGGTTCTCACAAGTGACTTATATCTAAGCTACATCGAATGGGTGCTACTATCAACCCAGCTAAATGGCCGATCACTTTCTTTCTGGCAGACTTGAAGCTGTCTCCCGTTTGTATTAATTTCTTTGATTACTCTGATGACAGTATGTTTTAGAGTTCGGGCTAACTTCCCTTAGATCCCTTGTGTCACGACTGTTTGTGATTTCATATAAGTTAATAACTTTTTGTTCCTGTACTTGCTGATAAGTGTGGCGACTATTCGTAAGCCATGTTTCCGATTTTTTATCATCGATTTTCCCCATCTGTCACTTCTATTCAGCAAAGCTATGATGATCATAAAATGCGAAATTTCCATTAAAGCCGACGCAAGCCGACCAAAGGTAGTTCTTCAGATCATTAAGCATGATGAACAGGAACAAATGCGACCTGAAAATCTTGGGCGAAATTCGGAAGGAATCTTCCCTACCTTAGATTGATCTGAGAAGCCCTTGAAATTGAATTGGACATCGCGTAATAATTGACTACAAGTTATGACCGTCTGGTGGTGTTCTCTGCCCCTTTTGCGTGTTTAGTGTTTCTTCTCACTAGCACCTAGAGTCCGATTGAGAGTATTTCACTGAAAATGGTAAGAATTAAATTCAGTATGGGTATATTCTATACTTCACGAATTCCCCACTTGATTTAATGTTATCTACGTGGGAAAAAAGGGACTGTGATAAATATCACGGGCGATCGGCATTACAGCTAGAATGGTTGCGTACGACTCGTACGTTGCACAAAAGAGCATTTCCTACGTAAAAATTCGAATTAATTTTCCTTTAGGAGTTTGTAGGCAGTTTCTAAACGGTATAGGAAAGATGGCCACCTTTTCTGATCCGTGAAAAGTCAAGTCGCTTAAATTTAAGCGACTTGACAGGTTAACCTGTGACCTTCCTACATAGCGATATGGATATGGATATAGATATCCATATCCAAGAAGCAATAGCACCAATCCTTTCAACGCCAGTTCTGGGGAGTAGTTAGTCTTCTTAAAGGGGAGCTTAAGAAACGTAGGCAATGCGCATTGCCCACTTATACGCATGCTGCTCCTACCCGAAAACTGGTTCTTCGTATAGGCGCTATACACAGTATATTGGTTATATATAAGGAAACCGTAAATCACCGTGTAATTGCAAGGCTACGCTGCGAACGGGGGTGCTATAATCGTATTGTCCATACTGTTATATACATGCCCACATTATGCGAAGCACATACGGCTTGCAGATGTAATAGATTGTTGGATCACTCAAAGTTAGACGTATCTAGATTTTAAGTTGCCTTTGGTAGTCGTTTTTGAAAGGTTCCATGCATGGAATGCGTTTGCCATAAAAAACCATGCTAGTGAAACTCCGGGAGACCTGCTGCGGCACAAGTTTGTGCTTGTCAGAAAGTGGATATTTTTTCCTGACGTGGTTGATGTTGACCGCACGCCCTTTGTCATGCAGTAACTAACAACCGATCGAGGTTTTATGATGATACGCAGCTGATCACAATACTTCGTAAATTTTTCGTGAAAGCTTCCTGTCGGACTCATATACAGATGATCGTCAAGTCAAGCAGTTATCCTTAGACCTTCAACATACATGGCCAAACGCCTGTACCCGTCTTCTTCGAAGTCCGCATGGAAGAACTAAATTGTGCTGGCAGAGGTCAAGATGACCTTCTACTTCTAGCCAAACTAAATGTCACTGGGCTCTGCATCCATCCACCCTGAAGCCTCTTAGGTAGTCAATTGGGCTCAGCTGAATGCCAGTCCTTAGAGCAACCGCCACTCCAAATGCCTGAAGGCAACCTTGTTGTCCCCCTGTTCATGAACCGATCCCGGTGACCTGCAAACTAACGCCCAGTTGACCTCGCGGGCGTATTATATGGATTCCCTAAGACCATCTCCCGTTATCATCTATACAACTTCCTGGGTAGGCACAGAGCCAATCCCTGAACACCATGACACCCATAAAGAACGACCATATCTTATGAACCTTTTAACTACATCAAAAATTCTAAGCAGAAACCTAAATAGTAGGAAAATATTGAGGCTGTATTTCTGGACCCCTGCAAGGCCGTCGGTCTGGTTAACCCGCTGACCACGTACTGATAAGCCTTATGGATGTAGTTCGGTCGCGAACGCAATCAACCGGGTTGGGCTACTATATTATTTGACATGAGCGCACGTCTGAGAGGCTACATCATGCCAGTTACCCTTTCATGACGCTCCCACAGGGCATTTTTTATAGACCATTGCGTATTTCGAGTCACATAAATGACTTGCCAATAACAGCTTCAGAAATCTGCCTAATGTTTATAGTTGAAAGTAAAATTTTAAACCAAACATGCGGCCACGCTGATATTTAGGCGGATCATACTGGAGTATGTGCGTAGACGAAGCAGGGGGATCTCGCGCCGAATGCACAGTTCCCGGCTAGTGATTCAGAATTAAATTTAGTCGTGCATCTGCGGGTGGCATCGGGTGGTGAAGGCGTTCTACAAACTGGATTAAATACCGACGCACGAATCCTTCATCTAGTCTAAGGTCACAAAAACACTACTTGAAAGCCGGACCCAAGGCTCGAAAGGACATTTCCTTATTTACAGACTTTAACTACATCGTTGAACAAATCCCTTGCATCCCGTACACTGTTTGTTCATTCACACATGTCCACTGGCACGTTTTCACTTCACGTATGTAAGGTGCAGGTTTCGGAAAGGGTTCATAGTCAGGCAGTTAGTGTTGTTCACCTCATTAATATTTAAAGCCCAGAAGAAGGCTTGAAAAACTCGATCTTCCTATGCAACAACAAAGGCGACCATGCACAGATCTTGCAGAGGTATGCAAAATGGCGAATTGGATAGGCGATGTAGAGCGCGATTTGCTTGAAGCATTACAGCCCAACAACGACAGATAAGCCAGTTATGACCAACTACGTGACCATTTATCTGTAAAACTGCTAGCGGCTCATAATTTCAGCCGTCAGTTTTACCTGGGGCTGATTCGCACACGGCACTGGCACTTATGGTCTTCCTCCAGTGGGCGGAATAGTAGTTGTCAGCTGACCAGAGAAGAAAGGGAGATTTGCGCATTGCTTGCTGGAATAAGGGCGTTCCGTGTACAGAAAAGGCAGTATCTAACCGCGCGAGCATTTTTGTAGAATAGTTTTGATGCGGCCTGATTTTTCATGGCAATGATTTATGTAGGAAAAGGGTGGCAGGTGCGGACAGACACTTCCATCTCTACCAGGGTAGTGTGACTGTTTGACTTGATTTTGCAGTCGGAGTAAAGTATCGCTTAAAGGAACCGCTGTTATCGGGATGGCACTTGTTGTTGTTGATGTCGCAGTTATTGCGGTATACGCCAAAAACCTGGACGTAGGTACACAGAAGAACTTCGTCTGATATGCTATGACAATTTTCAGGCGTGTCTTGCCCTGCAACTTGTTCGTTCTATGCGACCGCAGCGTCACGACGGACGCACATGCTGTATCTCAGAGTGACCCTTTGCCGGAAAGACAGGTTTACCTGTTAACCTAGCTGCTGGCATTTCCACAGGTAACGGATAGCAGAACGATCTTCGGAAAAGAGTAGCCATGAATTTAGCAGACTCCTGGCCCTCACGAATAGCCACTCGCGGAATACACGGACGCGTAAGACTGACGCGCCAACCACCTTATAAAATACCACAAAGTCCGGTGACAGAACTCTGACATGGCGACATTAACGTCCGTTTAATATATTTGACCTTCATCGCTGCGTTGTAGTTAGGTTCTGTAGTCGGCAGTTGGAGACCGTCTATACTCAAAATTCTCAAGAAACCACATGAAAATGTTCGATTCAAGTTTTATAAGCCACCCCACAACATCCATTGCAGCCGATTCGCCCTGTAATCCTGGTCCAGTCTTGCTGACGAGAACGTTTTCGAACTGGAATACTAGGTCAAGATCGACCCTTAGTACTGGATGCTGAAATGTGCGATCGTGCTCGAAGTCGGATAGAGCTCATCTGGGATACCTGTTGCCTGCCTGAAGTCCAAACTCGACCAGTTCTCTCAGTGCTTCAAGATTCCGGGGTATTTACTCCCACTTTGACATCTGTCACGGCGGGCCAATCGTTCTCCTAAAGTGATCCAGTCAGATCTACTCCATTCTAGTCGGCTCAAAGTTCCGTAGATGCGTTCATTGCTGCAGATCGATGTGTGGTGCCAAACTGGCAGCACCTGTGAATCCTACCATGTTCTCGTTAGCACACGCCTGCAAGCTGATATCCTATCTGTGTCCAAAGTGTCTTGTGAAAGTTGTTTTGATATCATAAAACTATCGCAACTCTATAAGCAGACAAATTCGGTCTTGATGTGCAGTCTGAGTAGAGGATAAGATTGTAGCAAGTGGTAATGACTGAGGTACCTAGTCCGCAGAGCAGCTTAGAAGATTTCTGGATTCATCCAGGGACGCCGCAACGACAGAATAGAGGAGAGTCTCCCAGTTATCTGTCCAGACAACTTGAGCCAGGTTCCACAACAATAAGTCTTCCAGCCAACTTGGGAAATAGATAGTCGGCCAGAGATGACTGCAAAAAATAGCAGGCTCTGGCAGCCATCCCCACGGAACAGAACTCAAACGTTATTGACCCTCGCAAACTCTATCAAATCATTCATTAAGTTAGTAGTAGTTCCTCTGCCATCAAGTGACTACTTGCGACACGAATGGAGGCATTATTGTCGACAACTTGTCCAAGGTCGAGCGCTGACGTAGACACGTTGACCGCCGATTAACTGACTTGGACCACGCTGACAGTATAGTCGTGCTGGCATCAATATGGGGTGACCAGCAGAAACCAGTGTTGCCGATGGATAAGATCAGTATATTAGCCAGCCTATGCATGCATTTCGAGGAGACCAAAATGCCTTAGAGCGATATTTCTTCCAAGGAGCAGGCTCACCTTGTAATTAACGGTCGTCAACTCGAAGAACTAGACAGTTTTATATATTTCAAGACGAAATCGTTACCAAATGCACAAATTAGGGATGATACCGTCTTCCGATCCAAAGCGATATCAGCGTTTGTGCAATTATTTGGCGTTTATAGAACCGATACGATATCCAATCTCCGCAACCATTTGCGTGTACTAGGCATCCGTCCAGTCGCCCCATTCCCCTTACTTCTGCGAATGTTGCACTCTTCGCGTTGGAAATAAGCGATAAGTTAAGGTATTTGGTTTTTTAACCGTTGTCCGACTAACATCCCTCGGATGCAGTACACCGACTTTATCTCAAAAAATTTCACACTCGCTGCCCAATATCACGAGGATATATCGGGCCATCCAAGAAACACAACTGAGGTGGTTTGGACACGCCCTTCGCACCACGAGTTCGCTGTTTGGGCGACGCCGATACCGCAGATCGCCACGCACGACTACATTCATAGCGAGTCCTACCGGACACGCTTAGTATGAAGCTGTCGTACGAATGCTGACAGGCCTATTTATTTTGCCGCACGAAACTGTCTGATCTCAAATATCCGTTTCCGGCACCTCTGGATATGCTTTTTTCATCAACTACGCAATGCCGACTGTGGTGGAATACTGTCAAAGGAAGACTTTCTGAGCAAGCTGGGCCAAATTGGCATTATATGCGCAGTATAAAAAACTACTCAGGTCATGCTCTCGTCTGGGATTGGCTTCGTTTCAAGCTACGTATTATTTTGAATGCACGGTCTTCGCAGGGGTGTTCCTTATAGCGTCTCACTAGAGGCGATAGACTACAATAGGTATCGCCATTGGGGATTTTTGTAAAATGATTTGACTGACCGATGTTGCCGAGGCCTCTGGTCTCGGAAACCACTCAACTCCACTGCCCTGGGTAAAAAGTCACGCAATTACAGCAGTTGTCGAAGGAAGGCGACCTAATACCGTAAAAGAATTTCGGGTTATCATAAATTCTAAGAGTCCAAAATTTTGGCCATATTCGTGACAACCCGTCGATATATACTATTCAAATCCAGAAAACCAATCTCTAACCAGCTCATACCAAAACACGTTTAGGCTTAGGACGTTTAAGGTCTCTGCTACGGACAGATCTTCCAATTGTTCTCCAAATGGTCTTTTTTAAAATATTTCCGAGGATTCCTTGTTCAAACCGGCAATTTGGTTACGCACTTTGTACAGGTATTTTGTGAAAATTTGACCTGTCCTTGATTTCCATTAGTTAGCAAGCCAGCGCTAACAGATAGAAAACGAGTCCGGGCACCTTTTAGATAAAAACAGTTTGTAATGGACTTTCAGAAACTCGTTTAACGCTCAAAAATGACTTGCGAAATCCGACAGGCGGTAAGTCGGTCAATTGTGGTCGGGGAGGGTGTGTGTTCTCTGCCCTCTTCTGTAATTTAAAACATCTTCTTTCGCCTGTAGATGAATTTGTCATTGCCTTTTGTTATCTCAGAATTTACCTTGTTTGAGTGCAGTGGTTATTTGCCATTGTAATTTATCACGCGACTCGTCACCCAGAACACGTTCCCACGTCTTGTTGTTGCGTTAAATACCACCGAATTCATGAAAAATAACCCTGAGAGTGGCTGGGCGCATATGACTTGCTGACTTTGTGACTGCTTGTACATCTCACTTGAAAGTGCTCGCGCCTTTCTCAGAGCATTTGACTGAAGTTCTTCACGAACCAATCTGGCAGAAAAATGGTCTAGGCGCCATCCCCTTTCCAATAAGCTGAAAACAGAATCATCCTCTTTCCTTCTGTGAATGCGCCCAGCCCGTTTGTTCGTGGGGTTACTGGCTGGGGAACTGAGATGTTAGCCCAAATTGCTCCTCTTTGATGTGATCTCTATGCTCTTCTTGTGAAAGTGAGATCTGGGCCACTCCTTTCTTTGAAAACCTGGCACATTGTACGGGGACTAGGTCGCGTGTGACACACGTATGCGGGCTGTTTTGCTTTGTAAGTCGCTGCACCCAATCCAACTACCGGTCGTCCTGACATTTTCTTGCCATCGGAGCCTGGTATATGGGGGAGGACAGAGTGCGGTAGACGCTGCGAACGTTCGCCATCACTCACACGCAAGTCACCGCCCCGCGCCCCACCACGGTGTAGGTCACACAGTGGACATCGTCGTCCGCGGCGATAGAATTGTTAGTTAAAAGGTAAAATTTCCGCCATTGTTATTATGCGTATCTCAGAGGGGTTTTTGGACTATGTGGGGATTTTTGAAAAGCTAGAACCTTGTTCTTAAAAAGATTTTATACTTTACTAGGGTCCGAACCTCTCGCACCTGGAGAAGAAGATTGGCAAGGACCAGTTTCCCGCGAACGAACACTACTTCGGACTCGTAAATGTAAGCCAAGCCCCCTGTTTAAGGCATCCCCTTCCTTCCAGTTTGGAAACACCTGTTACTGCAACTCAGTTCTCCAAGCTCTCTTCTTCTGCAAACCCTTTCGTAATCGCGTTCTGCTCTATCGGCAGCAAACTAAAGGTCAAAAGAAGGAGACTCTTCTAAGTTGCCTTGCTGATCTTTTCTACACGGTCACAACAAAAAAGAAGAAAGTCGGCCAGATCCCCCCCAAAAAGTTTATTCAACGCCTGAAACGGGAAAACGGTTAGGCTTCTGCCTACGTCTGATTTAGCTGTCTTTAGAACTGTTCGACAACTACCTGCCCCAAGATGCCCACGAGTTCCTGAACTACCTGCTGAACGAAATTGCCGACATCTTGTTGGGTAGGTGTCATCTTTCACCCTTACTCGGCTCGCTTTTTTATAGCTGAACAGCAGGCATGTGAAGAAGGAAATGGCACTAAACAGGTCGATTCTCGCTGCGTCGGTGGTGAAAATCCGGTCCGGACTAGGGACACCTCAGCGGAGACGAGCGGCGGAAAAAGTAGTGGACAGCCGCAGAAGCGCACTTGGATCCATGAGATTTTTCAGGGTACCCTAACCAACGAGACCCGTTGCCTTAACTGTGAGACAGTACGCACCAAAGATGAGGACTTTCTGGATCTCTCGGTGGATATTAAACAGTACACCAGCATCACTAACTGTCTTCAGTGCTTCTCCAACACCGAAACCATACAGTCGGAAAACAAGTACTACTGTGAGGTGTGTCGCTGTAAGCAGGAAGCACAGAAGCGGTAAGTGCATTTTTTGAGAATTCCCTTAGCCGGTGGAAGCAGGCTTTGCAAAGTTACGTGCGAATAACGTACACTGATCTGTCTTGATTGCAGATCTGTACTTATTAATTTCGTTTTGCCTTGGAGCTCTGGTATGAGAAAGAAGGGTGTACATACTCTAGAAGCATAACCCTTAAAGCCAAGGTGGAATGAGATGGCTATTCTCGTCTTACCCGCCGTCATCTGTCTGACCAATGCTTGGCGTGCGACTTTCCGACGGGGAAAATACGGCATAAATGTTCCCCTCTCACCTTCTCGTGCCTTCGTTGGCAATACTGCCGGTGACCGTTTGCTTCCTCTGTCAGCCTGATTCCTGTCCTCGATACTCCGCACTTCATGGATAGTATTTTCTTATTCGATTCGGCCGAACTTTGACTTTAGTACATGTGAGCAAAGTTAGGTAAGATCGAAAACCTAATTAACGATCCTCACAATGGGAGAAACCAGTGGGGCGTAACTTACTGCCTTTTCGGCGGTATATCGTTAAATTCTTCACTGCATCTGATTGTCGGAGCAGTTTGTGCCCCGTGTTTGATCTGGCTGTTGCCCCTCAAATAATGTTAAAAACACTTGAGTAATTGAGTCTCTTTTACTGTTTTTACCTCGCAGTACATATACGTAGCTTAATTCGCACCTAACTGTCGCGTCAAACCTAAACAGAGCCCGCGTGCTGTGTGAAATGCGAGAGACTGGGGTGAGGAGTCCGCTCAGTCACTGCGCTAGATCTCATCTGCAGTCGAATCGACTCAGTCTTGCCGCGGGGAAGACTGCTAGCGTGGTTTGTGCACGTCCTTTGTCGTCCACCCGATGAGCTGAGTGTTCCTGTCATTTATCTGACGCTGTTGTAAACCTGGAAGCGCCGAAAAGGAGGCCAACTCCAAATCTAGCTTAAGACAATTCGATGTGGCATGGCAATGGTTCTTAAACCTTTTGTATTACGCCTCCTTCGCCGGCTGGGAGAATTGGTCGAGCTCTTCTGATCTGCTTCCGCAGATCGTCTCATGTGGAGAGGCACAGCTTTCGACATTACTGACACCGACTAAATCAGGCGTGATTGCAGCTGTATTAAGTGCATTTCTAGTAAGTATGACCAGCGGGGGCATAAGGCTGATCCTGCGCGACAGGCATGTGCGGACCCAACGCGCATTGAGCGCCCACTAAGTCCTAAGGGTTGGAACTTAACAGACTGTCAAATGACGGGGTACTCAGGACTGGGATCCAGCTCTTCTTTCTATGGTGTTGCAATATCAATGTAATTTATTTTGTGAGTGAAGCCTGACCCATGCGGATCTGACGATCGGCACGCGTGTAGCACGCGTAGACGAAGCCCACCACCGCATTAGCACCCATTTCCAGTCCCGTCTTTCCGCTGATGCGTGGTAGGGATGAAAGGAGGATATGCGATTGATGTGGCGCCATTTTCTCTCGCGCCGAAGTCGACTGCCACCCGCTGGGCACAGCGGCGGTCTGGCCGACGTTCGGTGAAAGACCTGTCGTGTTCATTGTAATTTCTTCCTGTTTTCATCCTTAACGTGTTTCATCGCCCGGGACTTGGTCTTTCACCGCATCTAGTCCCTCCCTGGTGGAGCTTTCTGTTGCTTCGAGGTTGGGCACTGCTGGTTTCATTTGTCCCTGCAACGCGCCTGTTTTTTTCGTCTGTCTTCCTGAACGAAATTTGCCCTGATGAAGAAAATAAACTGCCATTGAACATTCACCAGCCTGTCTGTTGTTTACTGTTCTGTAAAGCTCAACAGGACCCGAGCCGTTGTATTTCGTGTTACGGTCAGGTCACGTCTTTCTGTGTGCGTCTCATCGCCACCAGAGTTTGTTTTGATACCGCTGTAGCCCGGATGTTAATATCTGTTCTAGCATGGCTGTTATGACTCGAAAGGTCTGAAGGGATAGAAAGACCCATTTTGACCGCCTTGATTAATCCACGTGTTGGTGACTGTTTGGGAAGGTAGGGACGCCAACGTACTGGCTTTGTAGCGGGCA
The DNA here is from genome assembly GCA_902702965.1 of Spirometra erinaceieuropaei. Classification (NCBI taxonomy): domain Eukaryota; kingdom Metazoa; phylum Platyhelminthes; class Cestoda; order Diphyllobothriidea; family Diphyllobothriidae; genus Spirometra; species Spirometra erinaceieuropaei. The sequence continues at coordinate 846,824 of CACRXP010000008.1, read as the reverse complement.
CTTCCGCTGTTAGGGGAAAAGAGGGGCAGTGTCGGGTTCTCTTGGCGAATTCGGGTCCTCAAGCAGGCATTTCTGTTGGTCTGCCTAACAGTTGCTAAGCTCACACTTTGTTAGTAGACACTGGGGCGGAAGAGTGCGGCAAAACCGCAGTAGTAGCAGCGGCAAAAGGAATAGAAGACAGACAGGCCAAGTAAGAGCTTCAACGGCAACGGCGGCAACTGCTGGGCCACTAAACGTACCTGTGTTGGCGATGGTGTGACACACGTTAAAGGGCGACTTGCACGCCAATTCAGCCTCCGCGCCCTGTCTGAAAACTAGACAGTAGGCAGGCTCGGGCAGGTGGGCCATAAGGTTGCCAGCTAACCGGATTACCCAGTCCCAACCAGAACTGAGGGTCTGGCTCCAATGGTGGCTGCTTCTGAATGTGGCCCTTGGGTAAAATCGGAGACTCCCTGAATAAAGCCGGATGCGTATAGAGTTATGGTCTACTGCGTCCACGCTTACCTCCGGCCGTCTAGAATTCGTGTTGCTAATTTGTGCCAAATGAGTGAGCGCGATTTTTAAAAGGACATGAGACCTGCTAATGCAAAT
>CACRXP010000008.1:828546-838715 GCA_902702965.1 Spirometra erinaceieuropaei | reverse complement strand
CCACCACCACCACCACCACCACGGACGGCGTGTTGTGGCACGCCGTAGGAGTAGACCTTCAGGTCGCGTCAGCCACGGAACCTTTTTCTATTACCTAGTGATTGACAGGCTCCGACAATCGACTGATGCATGGGAGAAAGAGACAGTTAGACCGCCACTGAGAAATCCATCCTCATGACACATCAACGCATTCCTCTTGGCAATAAATCTGGCGTGTTTGAATCTGTCGTGACGCGCTAAGATTCGTGGGTTGGGAGGTTGCCTACTGTCGGGAGAATCCGGTCCTCCTCGGGGCCAAGAACCAAGCTACAATGGCTCCTTAGTCTGGCCTTAATGGAACTCCCACATATCGCCAGATCTGTGCCGCCCTTATCACATCCTGCCTGTGTGTGGCCCGCTTAGACGCGCCGTTTAGCCATGTCAGCCACCATGCCTACGTGTGCACTTTCGGTCCTCTTGACATTGGCATGCCATCGGAACGGAGTTGGTGAGGGAAGAGGAAGTACAGTAGACGCCGTGCAGCCTACCTCGCTACGAAAAAATGCACGCGCAAGTCGCCCATGCGGCGCACACCATGTCGTGGACGTAGCCACCTGCAAGGGTCGAACTGTCGAGTGCGCCTTCAAACATGAACACCGCTCAAGTGGACTACCAGCACTGGCAGACACTGGGACGTAGCTTCGGAGTGATTCGCTCCTTTTCGTGCGACCATTCCACCCACCTTCGAGATTTTGCTCAGACTGTAGACGTCGGGATTCGTGAGTCATTGACTGTAGTCTTCCAAGTGAGAACGCTTGCTTACCTGTGGTTGCAACACTGATTAGCATGAGGTATGCCCCCCAAGTTAATGCCAGCATGCTGGAATTTCGCTTTGCTTTTGTTATAACCATCCTGGACGGAAGAACTGCTTAAATGGCGCGCCTGCCCGTTTTTTGCATACACCTATACGGCGTTTCTCGCCTAAGCTTCTGGGATGTTTTGAAGTTCTGTTATTCGTGTATATCTTGAGACGCCTTCCTCTTATGACTTTCTTACTGCGCACGTGGTATGCATTTTATTTAAAAAGTATGTTCACTGTTATCTTGAATTTTGTAGACGTAGATCTGGGTCTCAGATTCATGTTCTTTGCTAAATATGCTTATAGCAGACGAAGGAGGGACGTTTTAGGACTACACAAAAAATTCCCACACCTAGGTCTTTTTTCAGGGATGATATCTTGCTTTTCTGCAAGTGTTGGCTCCCAACAATGTGCAGTTTCCTACAAAATTGATATGGGGAATGTAGGTGTTGTGTATTCCTTCTGATAAATCCGATTACAGGCATCGTAGTACTCTAAATCGGCGAAACACATGCACACTGCTCAAGTTGATTGTTTTTGCTGATTGCAGTTGCAGGGTACTGAGGAGACTGCCGTTTAGGCACGATCGTGCTGTCGCTTTCATAGAAAATATGCTATATTTGAAATGATTCTTTGAGGGAATGGAGTCAATATTTTATGCGGTTCAGCGCCTACTTCTTCATTTTCCTAATGTCCTTTTCGCCTTCCTCGTCATCAGTACAAGGGATGGACAAATGCCGGTCCCATATGCTCATTTTTGTCGCTTTGTATCTCATTGGAAGCAAGCATCTCACCTCGCCTTTCCTCACCTTTCAGAAGTTATTCTTTGATAACTTTTAAGGCTTCCCATCTAATAATTTCTGGCCTTTTGAGATTGCAGTCAGTGACAGGTTTCATGGCATGTTGTGCTCCCAAAACGAGCCACGCGGTAGATGCGCTGGACCAACACGGGACCATATCGGATTCTGGCAGGCTTTATCGGATTTGCGCACCATAACAAATGCCAACATGTCCGGGTGCGTTGGCAGACCCCGTTTCCGGCGCACGTCGCGTACACTGGGGTCCCTGCGGCCCTCTCCATTGTTGTTGTTGGTTAAAATTCTGGTCATTTGTTGTGTGGACAAGGGGGTATGGAGTGCAGCGCCAAGGTGTCGGTTCGACTGTGCCATGCACCTGCGCCCTCCCCCGCCTCCGGTCTTCCTGACCCTGTCTTGACACCTGCTCCAGGTGGGGGGAGGGGGAGGAGAGGGTGCGGTAGATGCTGTGCAAGTCTACTGCCAATTTAAACTAATTCACGCACAAGTCGCTGTGCCAGCTTTACCCTGTGGTTGAGCACACGATGGACATCGTCGGAAACGACGGTCGAACTGTCATGGAATGTTGACCGAAATTCTGAAATGCGTCTCCTATTAATAAGGACTGCTTAGGTGGGGCCGCAATATTAATAACTAAGGGACACAATCTCATGATGTGTCAGACACGCCAGGGTGTTGGCTTTTGAATACACTCCTCGGCCGCCTGCAAAGACCGCTCTCGGCACAAGGGACTGCTTAAGTAGTATGAATTTTCGGCATCGATTTTCACTGCCCTTATAACCCTAAAATATTTTGCAGAAGTCATTAAAAATATTATTTCTTATGCTCATTTGATAGCAAATCATGTCCTTAAATTTTTTACTCGAAAAAAAGATGTCTTTCGATCTTAAAAAGTTTCTAATCATGAGGTTTTTTAGGACCGTAGAGTGTCCATTCGAATGGCATCTTATCTGCCTATTTGATAATGCTCCCACATCCGTTTCAACATTTCATTAATCCCATATATTATTCTTCTGATGGTCTAAAGTCATGTACTTTTTTCCTCACAGAGAAAGTATACAGCTTGTAGACTGAAAACCCTTAACAAAAAAGCAACGAATTCGAATTCAAAACTACTCCCGAATAGAAAAACTTTTTTAAAACCAAAAGGCGCCACTTAAGTAGTTATTTGTACCAAGTGCGGTTTTCGCAGGCGGCCTAAAAGAGGTGCATTCAGAAAGCAACAGATTAGCGAGTCCGGTATATCATGGGTTTATGCTGCTTGGTATTCAATATTACAGCACTACCTAAGTAATCCTTCTTAATTGGAAACGCATTTCAGAATTTCGGCCAACATTTAATGTGATTAATCACTGAGTGTACTTTCAAAGACTGTCATTCGCTTCGCATTTGCACCAATATTTTTTTAATTTTGAAAATTGTATAGCATGAAGATAAGTCTGAAGATTTTCTCACCACGTCATCACTTGCAGTTGTAAACCCCAGTAGTGTTTTACAGCGCAGATAATTTTTCAAATTATGGGTGTCCGGCAGAATTTTTGGATTACAATGATTCATGCTTTCATCTTCTGTCAAATTACTATACAAAACGTTGGATCGCCAGCCCTTTATAGGAAGTATAATTTTCCCGATGTTTCTTCCCAAAGTGGATATTTTCAGGGGAATGACATGTCCAGCAGTTATTATTGCCGCCTCTCAACTGACCTAGTCAATCCCATTTTGAACATGACCTGAATACTTTGATCCGTGCTTTGCGGTCACAACCTAATTTAACTGTTTTTTGCGTGTGCGGGGACTCAGATAGTCACTCAGACCTTCGTTGTGTAACAGAACTCATTTTTGGCCTCCAACATTGTGGAAAGGCATTTATTCCGAAATAACTGAATGCCTGTTCCTCACTCTCCTCGAACTGTGAAGTGTGCGGTTTGTGGGCCTCTGTGCAGATCGTATTCTGAGGCCGTTGACTCCTCCGCATCGCCTCTGTCTCAACGCTGGCAACACAGCTGATCACGCTTTAGTTTAGGGCCAGTCGGTCGGTTTGGGACTGATTAAACGGGAGCTTGCTCGACAACCGTAAGGCCGCCAGATTTTCCTCGACGCATTTCATGACTTTGAACTGAAGCCCCAGTGTTTTTTTGGCCCAAATTTTTGGTTGGCCGCAGACTGCTTTGGGGGTTTGTCTTGGCAGAGCCTTTTTTGCAGGCAAAGGCAATCTACGAATGTACACCGTCTGAAAGCAAGTTCTAGAGTGACCAGGGCCAGAGGTTCGTACCCAGAGGATTCTGCGTTTCACCGTTAAGAAAAATGCTAACAGCACGATGTCTGGCACACCGGACTTGCCTAATTAATCAGATTGCCACTACCCAGCCGTGTCCTCAGGTGACTTGGTGAGGTGACCTTGACGAAGGCCTCTTGTGGCGTCAGCAGACGAGCTTAGTCAGACGAGTCGACATTCGCAAGCCGCGCAAGTGTAGTGCCTGCAGGCGTGACTGTGCGCACCGATCACTTATCTCCATGACAAGACCCTACTCATTGCGAAATCACCATCTGACGAAAATATTTACCGTCTTCCAATAAGACTTCGCCTTCTGCTGTGGTCGCCCTACGGGGTGGCACCTCGGACCAATTTTTTCGGACACCAGCCGGTAGGTTGGATTTCAATTATGCTAACAGGAATTACCTAACAAAGCATGGAAGCCCGCGCTCTCCTGCTGGAATTTGTGCACTGCCAAAGGCACAGACACAAAGAGTCTTATCTAATTATGCTGCTGATAGTGTACGTCTTTTAGGCTGCCTAAGTCCGGTACAAAGTGAGCCAAAATGCCAATGTGTAGGATGTCATACTACGATGGTGGTAGAGGGGCGCTCATCGATCGCGTTACGGGACATACAGTAGATGTGCTAACTCATGAAATGTCAACCAAAGTTTCGAAATGCGTTCTCGTTTCGAAAAGATAAATTAAGTAGTGTTGTTAAACTAATCATGATGCAGCATAAATCTATAATGATCCAGTTACCTCAGGGTGTCGGCTTTCCAAGGAACTTATTTTCGGCTGCATGCACGATCTATACTCTGCAGAAAATGACTACTTAAGTAGTATGCAATTTTCTCATTGATTTTCGATGCCCTTGAAAATTCAATTATATTTCATGGAAAACATGCATAAAAATATTCATTCTTTTATTCGGTAGAAAATTGCGTCTTCTTCCAATTTCGTACTCGAAAGAAGAGTATAATTCGGTTTTAAAAAACTTTTCTAATTCTCATATAATTTTGAACCCGACCTGCTCTTACACTTGCATTCAGGGTTTCAAAACTACAAGCTGTATATTTTCCGTGTACGGAAAACCATGCATTTCTCTATGGTGTTAAGAGGAGACCATATGAGGTTCATAAAATTAAGCAGTGGATTTGAGCAATATTGTTAACTTTACAAGCCACATTCGTAAATGCAGATACATGACGTTTCATGAACGGTCATTTAACATATTAAAAAATCTCACAATTAGAAACTTTTTTAAAACTGAATTATACTTTTCTTTTGAGTCGGAAATTGGAAGAAGACGTGATTTTCTAACGAATAAGTAAAATAATGAATATTATTATGCATTTTTTCATGTAATATAATTTTATTTTCAAGGGCATCGAAAATCAATGAGAAAATTACATACTACTTAAGTAGTCATTTTCTGCAAAGTGTAGATCGTGCATGCAGCCGAAGATAAGTTCCTTGGAAAGCCGACACCCTGAGGTAACTGGATCATTATAGATTTATGCTGCATCATGATTAGTTTAACAACACTACTTAATTTATCTTTTCGAAACGAGAACGCATTTCGAAACTTTGGTTGACATTTCATGAGTTAGCACATCTACTGTACTCCTCCGGTTGTGCCTCGAGCTGCATTCCTGACCAAGAGAAAGCCCCCCTCGGGATTGATACCTGTCCACTTGAAGAAGTAGACAATTTTAAATACCTCGGGGCGAGGCTGCTGCCTAATGGACAGAGCAAGGACGACATTGTCTCCCGAATCGATGCTGCACACTGGGTTTTCTCAAGCCTTCAGAAATGCCTATGGTAGCGACGTGACCTCCTCATCGCCACCAACATTCGTGAGTACCGTACATCTGTCCGCTCTGTCCTTCTCTGCGGTTGTTAATGCCGGGCTTTGCGCGTGGAGGACGAGCGAAAACTGGAGGTATTTGACCACCACTGCTTGAGGACCATCCTTCGAGTGAAGTTCACCGACTTCGTCTCAAATGAGATAGTCCGCGCTCGCTGCGACAACATTGCAAGGATAACTCAGGCCATCCAAGAAAGACGACTGAAGTGGTTCGGACATGCTCTTCGTCGCCCACCCCAGAAGCTCAGTGTTACTGCCCTCGATCCGGCACCGTTGCCCCATTGGAGGCGTCGAAGAGGGGGTCAGTCCAAAACCTGGCTCGACACTGTTCGTCAAGACATGGAGGTGGTTCTTGGACCTTCGGTATTCGGTTTACGTCGTTGGCGAAGGGAATGGGCTGAGCTGTCCAGATCTGCTGCCGCGGATCGTCACGCGTGGAGAGGTATAGCTCGTGACATCATCGAGGCCGGCTAAATCAGGCATGATCTCAGCCGTATCAAGTACAAATACAAGTCGATGCTCAGTCTAGAGCTCCGCCACCAGCCTCTCAGCGGTTAGTAGTATAGTCGAATTGACATTATCGACAAAGACGAAGGAGATTGGGCTGATCACTCCTGGGTTATTGGTCATCATCAGTCAACTATACTTGACTCTGTGTTTTGCAACGCCCGAAGCCACGGTTTGTTGGTTAGAAGTCTGACACCTTGATCAGTAAGTCATGGGCTCATCCATTGTTAGTATACTCGATCACAACTAACAGGAAAACAGACCTGTGGTTTAGTGGTGAGAGCGTTGGGCTTCTAACCAACAGAATGCGTGCTCGTGGCTCAGGGGTTTCAAAACCTGGAATTGGATATGAGTTGGTGATGGCGGCTAATAAGCCAGGAATGGTCATTCCTTTCTCTCTCTCTTGTCGTTGTTGGTAATGCTATATCATCGCCACTATACTGGTGGGTTGCGGGTGAATATGACAGCTCCAGCAGTCGTAGCTTTGCGTTAAATGAAGCGCGCATGGCCCGAAAGCACCACTTTTCTCAGATTACAGTTTCCAACTGCCATGCAGTTGCGTTTACTGTGAGCTCCACGCAATGCAGATGTCAGTGAAACCGACAAGTTTTACGACCATATTCGATCTTTCCCCCTCTCCAGTCATCTCGCAATCATTGTAAGGAGTTAGAACCCGCTGCGCTGTGGCTGACCCATTTGCGACTGACTTCTAGGTTTCGCTGAAGACGATAGACTGGCTTTGGCTAACACCAGGTTTCAGTACCCCAAAAAAGACACCTGCTAACGTGATATTTTAAGTACGCGAGAACCGCCGCATAGACTTACTGCATATTTGCAGGCAAATAGAATCTTCGACTGTCGGTTAGCCTGCGGAATCAATAGTAGCAATGATCACAGTTCGGGCCGAATGTAACAGCGCGACGGAACCTGCGTCTCAAGGCGTTCACGAAAACCACTCCACGTCAAAAGCTTGACGTTGGCCGTGGTCGGCCACCGCCGCCATGAACAATGGTTATGAGACCTCTCAGGGATTTATAATAGGCGAGTCTCTAACGGCCTCATGTATTGTTTGTTCGAGGTTTTCTCCCCCAGCGCTTTGACTCAAGAATATCATCACAAGGTAGTGGCGGCAAGCAAATTAATTCGGTAACGGGTCATGGTCACCATGTTACAGTGTCATCATTGGGCTTTGCAGCATTTTATAAAGCAGTCGGCGTGCCAGACCTCAGCATCTTTTTCGGCGACTGCGTATGCGTTAGATCAGCAAGCCTTCTTATTTCAAGGCCAACGTTTGCTGAAAGTCGTCCATTTTCATCATCCGTAGTCGCGCCAAGTAGTTAGCAGCTGGGCTAGGGTAGAACCCGTCATTATAGTATGGCGAATCGTCTGGTTTTCATAGAAAATCATGACGTTCACCTTCTTTGCATTATTGGAGATGAGTTTCAATGAATTGCCTCGGCTACAGTGGGCTCAACACCCGAAGACATGTTGTCTGCCATCACTACCCAACTAACGGACAATATTGTTGGCAGCAGTTAACCAAAGTCGACTTATGACAAACAAATTCTCTAACGGACAATACTCAACGCACTCGGCTGACGCCGACGCGAACTTCAAACGACGTCGTCAGCAGATTGGAACCTAGCTTAACATTTCTCCAGACCGCCTTGGCTTACCACTGAGTAGTTGCTGTGCCGAAAGGCCGGCTGTCAAGCTCGGGGCTTCCGGATACGTGGGCTACTACTACTACTACTACTACTACTACTACTACTACTACTACTGCTACTACTACTACTACTACTACTACTACTACTACTACTACTACTACTACTACTACTACTACTACTACTAATACTACTACCAATGCCACTACTACCACTACGACTGCTGCTACTACTACTACTACTTCCAATGCTGCTGCTACTACTACTACTACCACTAATACTACAACTACTACTACTGATATCACTATTGCTACTGCCATCATTACTTCTACTGCTACTACTACAGTGCGTTACCTAGCTCATGAAAGGTGTCGGAATTTACGAATGACAGCCAATCACTCGCAAACTGACACCATTTCATGAATCAAATGTCTATGTTAATTAAGTACAAGTTTAAAAAAATTAAAAGCATAAAAGAAGTATCAAAGGCAGTGTTGCGTTGTTCAGAAGTGCAATTTTTTTTAGAAAATCGCAATATCCTCGTTTTTCAACGTTAGGATGTATTCTCATATCAAAAACATAGTAAATATGAAAGCATAAATAAAATGACGTTTAATAATAGTGTTTCAGTCAAGTTTACATGTAAGTATCGTTTAATAAGTAGTGTGATTTCATATATGACGGTTTGTCAACTGCCTACATTCTGAGTGTAGAATGCAAAACAGTTTTCCAGGGATTCCTGGTATTCTTGACTCGTTTGAGTTAAATGAGATGGAGTTCAACAAGAGAAACTGGATTTTGCTTAATTTCACCTACGGAGACGTCGTAGGAACAAAAGTTTTCATAAGGCGACATGCTGTCAGGTCGATCGATGCCTAATAAATTTACATAGAACTGACAGACATGATCGTAAACATACCATTTTGTGTTTATAGAGGGAACTTTTTTCTGTTAAATTTACACTTTTCGCACATTTTGGGTTACGTTGAGTCTCAGACCGACCTTGAAATATCGCTGAATACTTCATGATTTTCAGTGTTGTCACCCGATCTTCCATAAAGACAGGTTCCCAATTACCTGTTTGCTAAGAACTCTAAAATAATATAACTCTTGAAGACATTTGCCGAGTTAGTGAGCGTTTGGGCACTCTTTTTCACGAAAAAGGTCGTTTGGGTCACATATGAAGACTCATTTAAGCAGCAGAGTTCATTTTCGGGAAAAATGACTGTTGTCCACGAAAGTCAGAAACGAATATGCCTTCCATTAATGTGAAAACTCTCCTTAATAAGTTACCTCTTTAAGAAGTGCTTTATTACTGCACTCCGTTGACGGACCCCTGTGTACTTTGCGTTTTTGCACGATGAGACCAAGAACAAATTTGACACTTGCCGTTTCTTTCACGTTCCTAAACAATACTAATATTTAGGCAACTCGCGAAGAGTGCAACAGGCCAGACGCAGACAACTGTTTCGCGGTCGTTACCGGTCATCAGTACGTCATAGGCCTTATGAAGCGAGGTATGTAAGCATGTCAAGTGAGAGTTTGACCCTCACTGTTGTGGTTAGGATCTCACTCGATCCTATGACACAGCGTTCGTTGTCGCCAGCAGCAAGCTGGCGGGGGAACATAATGAGATTAGAGGCGGCGATTACACTCTCTGAACTTTCATGTGCGACTAACGTCTGACCCCAAGTTTGATTGATCACCTTTGCTGTATTTTCAGGGTCGTTTGACGCGTATGTGCTGTCTGCCCCAGCAACTGATCACGAGAGAGCGCTCTTAACTACAAACTTTACTTACCAACACTATTATTTGGTCTTGTTATCGCAAATTCTTTACAATGGGAATTTTCTTTGTAGTCCGATGACGCCAGCAACCCGGATCGTCTTTATGAGCTGATGGCTGTCGTTGTTCACTCCGGTTCAGGCCTGAATCGCGGGCATTATATCAGCCTCGTTAAGTCCAACGGCATCTGGCTCCTTTTCGATGACGAATTTGTCGATGTGAGTTCAGCACACATATGACTACTATTTTGACTTCGGTAGCGTGGTTTGTATTCCCTTAAGTTTGGTCGGTTGAACCACTGCATCTCTTCCCACTGCAGAAAATTGATCCTTCCACCATTCGTGATTTCTTCGGTACAACCTCTGAGGCCTCGAAAACTTCCGACTCGGCCTACATTCTCTTCTACCAAGCCTGCGATGCCACTGCCGCGTCATG